>JAVSCE010000292.1:0-138792 GCA_032199065.1 Smutsia gigantea | reverse complement strand
GATAAATTGATGTTCTGCAGTCCAAACCCCCTGGATTCCTTCTTGCCTGCTTATTGACTCACTAAGACCCAAAAGCTCTCTCTCCCTTCTCTGTTGCCCCATATTTATAGGTTTAAAATCTCACCCCATTGACTTCACCCTACAGCCTAGCCCACAGTTCCCATAGGCCTAAGACAGTATCTGAAGTCCAATCTAGATTCCAAATCCCAGGCTCTAAATTGCACCACCAAAGTCACTGGATGACAACTGCAGAGAAACAGGTGGTCACAGGTACTCTCAAACCATATCCCACTTTCCCTGCTTTGCTTGCCTATACTATTGTCTTTTTTTTTTTTTTTGCTACTTCAGAAGCACTTTTCACACCTTTATGTTTTTCAGAGGTTTACTTATCCTAGTTACTAAATCATCACCCCTCCTGCTCCCACTCATCTCCTTTCATTTTCAGGAGAACCTTTTTATTGCAGGAGGTACAATAGAGGCAGAAGCCTTTGCATACATGGGCTAAAGTAGAAATGAAAGGTGCCATAAAGACTCAATGATGAAAGCCAAAGAATACATGAGAGAGCTGGATCCTGCCCATATTTAATTCTCCCTGCCCCAAAGGGCTTTAGTTTTCCCTCCACATGCCTTGGGGTAAGACTTCTGACTTTTCAGAGGATTGATGAGGAAATAAAAGTTTTATTTATATTTCCTATAGATTTTCCAAATTTTCCTTTCGTCCCTACACCTCACCTTTGCCCTTCTACCCTTCCTATTCTACTTCAAATCTTTATCACTTTTTTGGGGAAAAAAATGATAAAATTTTTTGAACATTCGCTGTTTGCAAGGCACTGTGCTAAGCACTTTACACGAACTGTTTCATTTAGTGTTCACAATAACCTTGAAAAGAAGTCCTATTTATTATAATTTTGCAGTTAAAGAAATGGAGAAGTTACATTACTTATCTAAGGTCACAGTGCTAAGAATAATTTAACCACAAATTTATTCCAGATCTCATGCTTATTAATTCTAAACTAACCAAATTTTCAATAGACCCTCTCCTAGCTCCTCTGCTCTTAGACTCTTTCCAATCTGGCCTATTCTCCAAACTATTCATTACCATTCTAACATGGTAATAATCATAAGCAAAGTGATCCTCTACAACATGTCAGATCATTTACTCCTCTGCACTAAACCCTCTAATGTTGGCCCCTCTCTAACTGAAAGTAAATCCAAAATATTTACTTCTAAGCCCTTCTCGATCTGCCGCTTGTGTTCCCCGGTTTCCGATCTCAAACTCTCTTCTTTTTGCTTTGTTTACTCCAGCCTGGCTTTTCCCTTAACATACTAAGTACACTTCTACCTAGGGTATTATACTTGCTCTTCCCTCCACCTGGAAAGATTTATCCCCAGATATCCATAAGACCGACTACTTCATTTCCTTCTGGTCTCTGTTCAAGTGTCATTGTATCATAGAGGCTTTTCCTGTCACCCTAAATAAAACAGTGTAGTGTTCTCTCTCTCCCTTATCCTTGTTTATTTTTCCTCACAGCATTTATCACCACCTGGTGTATTATATATTTATTTTTCTGTTGATAATCTGTTTCATATCCTCAGATTTTAAAATTCTTAAGGGCAGGGAATTTGTTTTGTTTACTGCTCTATCCTCAATGCATGGAATAATGTCTACTATGAAATTGGTGCTTAAAATTTTGTGCAAGGGATAATATCAAACAACATTCCTTTATACGACGCACTCTAAGTATTTTACATAATTATTTTCTCATTTCATCTTTTTAACAACCTTATAAGAGTTAACAACCCTTTAAATGTGATACCCAAAACTTTTCAGTGGCCAATGAACAACTGGCTCTCTAAGAAAAAAGAAAAGGTTGATCTGTAGCTTTTGCAGATATCTGCGATGTAAATACTCACACTGTGGCTGATTATCAAAGTATGAATTGAGATCAACAGGCTCACAAAATTCCTGGACATTTAATAATTGACTTATGTACTGGTACAAGCCCATTCTAGCACACTACTGCTGCTCTTCTTAGCAGAGCATAGAAGACCTGTACAAATTAGCCCTTATCTGTCTCTCCAATGGAATTTCTTCTGACTTTCCAACCCTCCCGCACAGGCCACTTCAAATCAAACAAAATTCCTGTCCCTGTGAGAACATGCCCTGCTTATCTATACTTAATAGTCATTGGACAATGTGCTCTATTTCTGAGAAGTTCTTTTAACCTTCCTCAGTCTGGCTCTGTACTGATGCATCTCCAAAGCAGCCCTAACCAATTCAACAAATAATTGTTAAACAACCAGCACACTCTGGGCAGGATGCTAAGAGCTGGTGGGATAGAGATAAAAGAGAAGCAGTCGAAGTTCTTGAAGCAGTTCACAATATAAAAGTGAAGGCAAATGTGTAGGAAACGAAGTTGAATTATCACTTAACAAGAACAATAAGGACTCGTTGATTTTAACAGTGGGAAGGATTAAGGCCAACTTTCTCGAGGAAATAAAACACAAATATCTTAAAAGGCAGACATTTTCTAGGCAGGGAGATACAGGTAATTTGAGACTTCCGGAATAGATTAAGAAAGTGGAGGTAAGACCAATAATAGGGCTTTCTGGGCTCCTCTGTACTCCCCAAACCCTCCGTGGAAAACTCTATTACAGCAGAATCTCCAATAGGCAAAGGGTCAAAGTCAATAAATAGATCACAAACACAGGGGGAACTACAACAATAAGTCAACATCTTGAGAGATGTTTAACAAACTGGGTATTCTGTTGATAAATCTAAGAATAACATAGAACTTCATAGACTTCAGTCCATACAAACATTGGAAAATGTAGCAAAAATCATTGAAAATGAGAAAGCGATGTTGGTGAGAAGTGGCAAAAAGTACACATGATAAATATATAAATATGATAAAAATTATGAAATTAATACTGTGATAGATACTGATCATGTGCTTTATTTATATTAACTCATTTAACTTTTGTCACAATTTTGTAATGTAGGTTTTATTATTATCCTGCAGATATTTCACAAATGAGAAACTGAGACTTAAGACAGGTTAAATAACTCACTTAATGTCACAGAAATACAATAGAGTGCTGGAACCAGCTTGTGCTGGCTTGCAAGAGTTGATTTTTAATTTCCTCAGGTAAGAAAACAAAAGCAAAAATGAACAAATGGGACTACATCAAACTAAAAAGCTTCTGTATAGCAAAGGACATCATCAGCAAAACAAAAAGGCATCCTACAGTATGGTAAACTACATATCCGACAAGGAGTTATTATCCAAAATATATAAAGAACTCACACGCCTCACACCCAAACAACAAATCACCCAATCAAAAATGGGCAGAGGGTATGAACAGACACTTCTCCAAAGAAATTCAAATGGCCAACAGGCATATGAAAAGATGCTCCACATCACTAATCATCAGGGAAATGCAAATTAAAACCACAATGAGATATCACCTCACACCAGTTAGAATGGCCAACATCCAAAAGACAAGAAACAACAAATGCTAGAGAGGGTGCAAAGAAAACCTTTCTACACTGTTGGTGGGATTGTAAATTAGTTCAACCATTGTGGAAAGCAATATGGAGGTTCCTCAGAAAACTAAAAGTAGAAATACCATTTGACCCAGTAATTCCACTCCTAGGATTTACCCAAAGAAAACAAAATCTCTGATTTGAAAAGATATTTGAAAAGATATGTTTATTGATGCACTGTTTACAATAGATAAGAAATGGAAGCAACCTAAGTGTCCATCAATAGATGAATAGATAAAGAAGATGTGGTACATATACACAACTGAATATTATTCAGCCATAAAAAGGAAAGAAATCCTCCCATTTGCAACAATTTAACTGAGAGTTTAGTTGTACAGAACTACAATATGTAGTAGAATGAATGAGAACCCATGTCTGTTTCTGTTTGCTTTATACCTACCCTTCTCTATTAGAATTGGTAGGAAAATTTATTGGATCCAGACTTGAGTGAAGGAGTTTCAGTGTAATTGTAGGGCAACAGAAAGGTGTTCTTATGCATAAGGGTGTGATTTGGAATTTGATTATGAAAACAAAAATCTATAGGCCTTAAGGATGACACTAAGAATTAACCGGAAGGATAATTTTAACTGAGGGTAATGGGAAAAGACACATGTAAAAGAGAGCATTTGAATTGGACCTTGAAATGTAAACATCAGATCCTTATATGTCAGTCAAGGTCATGTAAGGAGGCAGAAACCACACATTATTTGAAGAGAGAATTTGATATAATAGGCTGTTAATTACATAACTGAAGAAATAAAAAGAAATCTAAGGTATCACGGAGGTAGTAATTGTAGGAACAGCTACTACTCCTAGGGCTCAGGGAACAAGAAGAAAGAGATTAGGATTATTAAAACATAGAAACTCAGAGGAAGGGACAAACAGAGCTTAAAGTCACATCTTTGAAGAGGCGGTACTGCTTGGCAGGTGCTTGTGTCTCTGAACTCAGAGGAAGGGCACCATTCAGTTGGGACCCAAGCAGGTGAATAGGGGCACTGGGCAGTCGGTGCTGGTATCTCTGAAGAAGGAGTAATGAGATCGGTTTCTTAAGTGTTGGAAAAGCTGCAAACTTATTCAGCTGCTGTAATGGGAAGGAACTGCCACTACCGGTAGTCAGAAGCTTTGAAGACATGCCACTGATAGGAACAGGAAACGAACAGGAAGGAGGCTTCTGTCCTTTCTCCTCCAGCCTTACAATATCCCTCTAGTAGTCTCTACTGGGAGAGCTTAATGGACAGCCAGTAGGCAAAGGAGAAACATTGTTTGCATAGTCCTGTCCCCAAAATCATAAAGCAGAAGGGTAGATTTGGAGCTGAAACAATACCTAATAACTGACTCATCTTGCAGGGTTTAGAAGGCTTTGTATGGTCTGGCTTTTCATAAGCTTCTTTACTACACACAGCCTCATAGCCTTCTGGCAGGTCCTCTTAGACACCATACTTCCTCCTGCTTCAAGACCTATTACATATTCTATTCTTTGACTGGAATGGTCTTCAACTATTAAATGCTCTTCTTCACACTAAATCTCCTTTTTATGTGCTTTCATATCACCATAAACCTCTCATAGCATTTGTCACAGTTGTACATATTCAGTTATTGGTATGGTCTTCTGATCAAAGCCTGCCTCCTCCAATCAGAATGTAAGCTTCAGGAGAACAGGGGCCATGAGTATTTTATATTCCATTTTTTGTTTTCCCAGTGCCTAGTTTAGTGACTGGTACATAGTAAATATTCAACAGGTATTTGTTTCAGGAATTATTTCAATATCCTGAAAATGGGGAATGAAGCTGTAACTTGAGAATACATATTTGGGCTGTACATTCCTTTTCTCTCTAGATTCTGGAGGGCCTTAGGTCATGCTTTGTTTCCTTCTTTTTTTATTGAGGTAAAAATCACATAACATCAAATACATTCAAACATTATCTGTGCTAAAGTGCCCAATATTTGGCATTTGACACATTCACAGTCTTGTGCAACCATCACCACTGTCTAGTTCCAGAACATTTTCATCATCCCGGAAAGAAACCTCATACCCATTTAAGTAGTCACTCCCCATTCCTCCCTTCCCACACCCCCAGGTAACCATTAGTCTGCTTTCTGTCTCTATGGATTTACCTTTTGTGAATGTTTCATGTAAACAAAATAGGTGATCTTTTGTGTGTCTGGTTTCTTTCACTTAGCATGCTTTCCAGGTTCATTTACCTTGCAGCAGGTATCAATACTTCATTCTTTTTATGGATGAATAATGTTCCATTTTTTGGATATACCAATTCAGTTTATGCATTCATTAGCTAGTGGATGTTTGGGTTGTGTCCCGTTTTTGGCTATTATGAATAGTAGTCTGCTTTGAATATTCATATACAAGTATTAATTTAAAAGCATGATTCTAATTCTCTTGTGTCTATACCTAGCAGTGAAATTGCTTGGTCATGTGATAATTCTATATTTAACTTTTTGAGGAACCACCA
Source organism: Smutsia gigantea (assembly GCA_032199065.1). Lineage (NCBI taxonomy): Eukaryota > Metazoa > Chordata > Mammalia > Pholidota > Manidae > Smutsia > Smutsia gigantea. The sequence goes on along the minus strand of JAVSCE010000292.1, from coordinate 132,777 downwards.
AACTGTTTTCCACAGCAGTTGCACCATTTTACATTCATGCCTGCAATGTCTGAGGTTTCCACTTTCTCCACACTCTTGCCATCATCTTTGCTTTTTTTCACAACCACCGCATACAAGTCATGTTCATGCTGCACATGTTCCAAATCTGACTCTTCATTTATATGTTGAGATAGGACCCAGTAATTTAGAGATATTTGGACAACTCATGTCTCTTTGGACCTTCTCCAGAAAGTGATTATTAAAGGCTATTTTTCCCCAACTCCAAAAAGGCATGAGTCTATTAGATACATCCTTTCAGAGATGCTGTCTTTTTGGGCTATTCATCATATAGGGTCATTCACTTATGTCATGGAGTCATATGCTTTTCATTCAGAGTCACTGTGGGTTGATGTTTCTTTTGTTTTTCATGCATCATTTTTAAGGTAAATCTCCATCTTGGGATGCCTTGTCAGCAGGATCTTCCTATTTTTTACAATGTTATGTTTGAGCTTTTTTTTTTAGCTTCTGATAGCAGATGTTTTTAAACAATAGTCTGCCTCCTAATGTTTTATCCATTTCTCTGGTTGTCAAATCAGGATATTTTGGGATATAATATATTGCTTTCTCTGGTCCTCTATGCCTGTTACTGCCAAACCTTCACTTTAAATAAAATTAGTATTATCCAATTTGTATGCATTTGTCAAAACTCATCTATTGGGACAGTTAAGATTTGTGCACTTTACTGTATGTAAAATTGACCTCTTTAAAAAAATTGTGAACAACTGTTTAACTCTAGTTAGGAATATGCAAAGCTGAAGAATTTAGGGGTAAAGGGTACTGTTGTCTATAACTTACTTTGAACATCATTAAAAAATAAAGCTGGATGGATGGACAGAGGGATAGGTAGATGGATAGATATGTGGAAAAGCAAACAATGGAAAAAGTTAAATGTAAAATAGGTGGTGGGTATGTGTACTATTCTCTCAACTTCTCTGATAATTTTCATAATAAGATTTTAAAAATAAAAAATACTCCTTAACTGCTCTGATGACCTACATCACTCAGCTCCTTCCAGAAGATTCTGTGATCACTTCACTTCCATCATAGTTTGATTCTAACAGTTTATTTCATTCAAGTAAATAAACACAGATTTAGTGGAAAAAGTGAGATAATGTATAGAAAATATTTATAGACCGAAATGCTTTATAAATATGCTATTAATGATACTGTGATGTTCAAGGCATTAAGCTCATTCAAAATCTTTATACAAAACACTGTCTTTAACATGATTTTTGTTCCTGCAGGTGTCCTCTAACTAAACTGAAAACTCTTGAGGGAAAGAGACTATGCTTTTGATTTATTTTGTACTCACAAACTATCTTGGCAGAGTGCTAAAAATTCTGAAGATACTAAATAAACACTGAATGAATCAGAAAATGACACATTTCACTGTAAAACTCTAAAAGTATTCTAAATTATACTTTAAGTTATAATGTATTGAATTTTTTAATTTGTATTTTCAATCTAAAATAATGCTTTGGGCAATCTTTTTGCCCATGGGATGGACAAATGGGTTATATTATCACATTAATGAATGCATCTTAATTTTCTTGATGGTCTTAACTATGGAGAGTTCAAAACACTCTTTTTCCACCAAAGATTAAACTCTGCCCAAAACATCAATTGTTGCTTCCTTATCTAATTACCAGAGGATCTTAAGGAACTTTATCTTGAGTTTCAAGATGAGGATTCTTTGATGGTGATCCCAAGAAAGTTATGAGAATTGCAGGCCATGGTATCAACCTCAGATAAGTAGCTAGTGTTGTATCCCTAAACATCTTCTCTTCTTTTAAGGACTCTAACCACTCATAAATTTATGCAAATTGCTTTGGGATATATCACTACAATGCTCTTGACACTATGGCCAGTAGCCAGATTCAATCAGCAAGTAGATTGATTAGAGACATCAAGTACTAAGGGAGAGGGAATGATAGTTTCATCCACCCAAATCAGGGAAAAGTCATATGGATGCCAAAATTAATTTCGTCTGTATAAAATGGGCTTGAGTTTCTCATTACACTAATGACTTAGGAAAAACAGGTCCATTGGTCAAGAATTATTGGACTCTATATCAGGTAGACTATGCAACCAGTCTTTGATGCAGGTCAAAAACTATAGCCAATAAGGAACCTTGGTGAGATAATGTCTGAATTCTCTTGGAATGTTAATCTCAAGTTTTTTAGGATAATAAAACTCTTCTCTTATGGGTGTGATTTTATACAAAGAAATTTAAATTTAAATATAGAGATGAAGTCTTAAAACTTTCATATTATGTTTAGGAATACTTTATATACATTTGTATTTAAATTTGTAATGTTTCAGAAAACGTGACATACTAGAAATTCTAATTCAAAACGTATGATTAATTTATTTGAGAATTGTTATTTTGATTGGAAAGATATAAGAAACTACAAAAGAATATTTTAGGAAATTTTAAGACTCACTATATTTGTTATTTTAATTTCTTGGATTTAGAAGAATTGTTTACATACTGGGAAAGTTTTAAAGTGCTCAAAACTAATACATGTTAAATTGATAGATGCATACTAAAGTTGAGGTAATTTGTGTAATATAAATGGCACTGATTTTTTTGAGGAGAGTTTAGTCTGTTCAACTTGAAATTAACTTGAATTTACTTTAATATTAATGGAAGAAGTGGAGGTGATTTTTAAATTTTAGTTAGATTTGTAAATAGATTCGTAACAAAACAAAACAATTTTTGTAAGTTAGTCTTAAAGTCTTAAGGAAAACTGGATTAAAAATGCACTTTGGCCAAAAGACCAAAAGATGCTTCACATCATTAATTATCAGGAAAATGTAAATCAAAACCACAATAAGGTATCACCTCATACCAGTTAGAATGGCCACTACCCAAAAGCTAAGAAATAACAAGTATTGATGAGGATGTGAAGAAAAGGAACCCTCCTACACTGATGGTGGGAATGTAAATTGGTGCAGCCACTGTGGAAAGCAGTATGGAGTTTCCTCAAAACACTAAAAATAGAGATACCATATGACCCAGTAACATAAAAAACTAAAAATAGAGATACCATTTGACATTTCTAGGAATTTACCCCCAAAAAACCCAAAACTCCTGATTCAAAAAAGATACATGCACCTGTTTATTGTTGCATTATTTACAATAGCCAAGAAATGGAAGGAACCAAAGTGTCCATTAATAGATAAATGGATAAAGAAGATGTAGTACATATATACAATGGAATATTATTTAGCCACAAAAAGAAAGATATCCTGCCATTTGCAACAACATGGATGGACCTAGAGGGTATTATGCTAAGTGAATAAGTCAGAAGGAGAAAGACAAATACCATATGATTTCACTTATTTGTGGAATCTAAAAAACAAAACAAAACAAAACAAAATGAACAAAATAGCAGTAGACTCACAGACACTGAGAAGTGACCAGTGGTTACCATGGGGGAGGGGTTGGATGGGAAGAAGGGCAAGGGGGATAAAAGGGCACAAAAATTCTCAATCATAATAGAAGCTGGTCACGTGTATAGTAGTACAGCATGGAGAATATAACCAATGATTCTATAACATCTTTCTATGTTGAGTGATAGTAACCATAACAACACTAGAGGGAGTGAGGATTTAATAATATAGGTAACTGTTGAACCACTGTGTTGTATACTTGAAACCGATGTAAGACTATATCAACTATATTTCAATTTTTAAAATGTGCTTACTTTATAAATTGACTATTAATTTTTTAAACGCAAGTATCAAAAACATCATTTTCTGTCCATAAAAGTCCTACATGGACATCAAAAAGCTCACCATGGCAAAATATATTTAGTGTTCAGCCAAATTCTCTAAGCACAGTATCTATTATCTCCCCATAAACCTTGGTTATATATGGCCTCCTCTCTATAAGATAGAATGATATTCTTGATGATGGTGATGATTTAAGTCAATGCCCTTTTGCTGTAAGTGACTTAACAAAATAATGAAAGGGAAATTAATTTACACAGAATGTCCATGAGGCAGACAGAATGAGAACAGTTTTGCAATGTGAATGATCAGTACATTGTTATTAATATTTTAACTATAAAAGATATTTCTGTTTTAGAGATAGAGTTTTCCAGCTGGTATTTCTTGATTGTGTGCTAAATTTCCAGATTTACTCTGATCATCCTTGAAGAGAAAACAAGGAATATTCAATAGTAAAGTGAACTTAGAGCTTAAAACCTTTAATTCCCAAATAAGAAGTCTAGAGGCTAACGTCAAATTCTGTGCTGTCATGTTCCCAAACAGAATTAATGACGGGACACCTTTATTCTTTGATATTTACACAGTTAACAAGTCACAGTACTGGAATTAAAAGGGAAAAGGAGAAGGTAAAGGTTAGCCTGTTTTTTCTGACATATTATGTATGCTTCAATATTCTGTGATGATTCTCAACATTTAAAAAATAAGAAAAGGATCTGAATTTTCAGGAAAAGGAGGAAGGGAATATTACTAACTTTGCAAAATCTATTAACTCTCTAAGAGAAACAGCTGTGTGGAAAGTTATCCCAAAATGCAAAGTCTCTCTACACGTATATTTCCTCTAAATAATTTTGTTCAGCAGTAACAGAGATTAAATTTTTTGAGGATTAAATATTTGCCAGGCATTTTACAGATATTATCTCACTTAACCCTTATTATACTCCTATTAGGCCTTCATTAATTTATTAATTGAGCGTCCATCTGGCTGGGCACCCAGCTAGCTATGCGCTGAGAATTCAGTAGTGAGCATTATCTACCTAGGTCAATCTCACGAAGCTAGCCTAGTAATTATACTACTATGCTCTTCTTCATAGGAGGAAATAAAGGATAGGCTTTGAGAGGTTAATTTGATTTTCAAGGTCACACAGTGTTGGAGCAGCTACACTAAGGTATTTCATCTTAAATCTTTACCTTCAGTCATTAAGCTTTTAATAGACTTCTATAAGATTTCTGCTTGTAAGTCATCTTTCTAATTTCTTTCACATATTTTTATCTTGGAGGAAAAAGCCTTATAGTCAATAATCTTGTTGCCGGGCAGCTGCATCTGGGGAGGTCTCTCCCTGTGCACTAGGCGAAGCTCTAGGAGAAACCTCAGCCTGTACAGGGGAGGGTTCTTGACTCTGAATGAAAAAGAATTCTCAAGCACATCAGAAGAGTGTAGGTAAAGAAGGAATTCATTAGAGCAAGAGCAGCAGGGAATGGCAGCTGCCTTGCAGGCAGCAGAAAACAGGAAAGTGCAGAGGGAGAGAGGGCAAGTTCTCTCTGCCTAGGTCAGATTCCCTTGCCAACTCCTGAACCCAGGGTCATCTGGCATCCTTTGTCTGCTTGGATCTGCACAGCATGGGGACTAGCCTGTACCACACCAGGATTTGAGGGAGCCACAGAGCACAGGATGGAGTGAGACTATGATCCAAAAACTCCCCAAAGAAAGGAGATTTTCAGGTAGGCTACTAAGAGTGTATCACACAGCTGCAGTTTCATCCAGGTCACTGGGGCGATGAAAACATGCAGGTCCAAATCTGAGCTCTTAGCAGCCCCTTCCTACTTATTGGGAATAAAGCGGAGACAGAGTGAAGACTTGGAAATAAAGTGAAATAGCAAAAAAGACAAACTGCAGTAACTTGAGCAGTGAGAAAGCTTTATTTGGAAGTATGCACTTAAAGAAAGGAAAGTGCGGGCATCCTCAGAGTGGAAGCACACTGAAAGTTTGGGGATTCTGTCTTCTAAGGCTTTCAAGAATGGGGAAAAGGGCAGTGCGGGTTGTTGGGCATAGGATTGACTTATGGTCTCAAAATGCTTATCTCTGGCGAGAGACACCATGTCTCCTTTTTTATTATCAGTCCACCAGCTAATTCCGCTAAATAAACCCAACACAGGAATTTATCCTCTTCTTCTCCAAGATAGTGGTTACTCTCAAGTAGTAGGGACATATCAGTTAAGACTGCTTGCCCTGCCTTAAGATAGGCTTTTGGGTTATGTCTGATTACCAGAGTATGTTCGGAATCTTCTCAACTCTCTGCTTTTTAAAATGCAATTTCAGCCTTAAGATGGAGTCTGTCATGTTCTTACCATACTGTTTACATCTCAGCACTTTTCATCATAGGCAGGAAAAGTTCATCATAATGCTTGTCCCAGGTCCCTGCCCTACCTCAATCTCTCTTCTCCCCCTTTTTTTTTCAGTGCTGGCAAATGGTGAATTTATGCTCCAGGGCGAGGAGCCAAGTCCCAGGGAAATGGAGGACATATTTGCAGAAACAAAAGAAACCACAACAGGCCAGACTATAAATTCAGGAGTCACAAAGCTGATCCACTGTCAAGGGAAGTAGTTTCATTTCGCACTTTCTCTTTGCCTTTCTCTACTACTTCCAAGGGTGTTTTGAAACTCGACAATGGAAGCAGCATTCCCTCCACTAGCTCCTAACGGCCAGGAAATCTAATTTTCATTCTATACCCTACCACCCTACCCCGGAACAAGCTCTTCACGCCAACTCTTACATGCTTTTCACTTCGTTTTCGTCATTGGCTGGATAATTTATATGTGACCGTTTTCGTTTTATTCTACCGCCATATGATCTAGGTTGCCTTATGGCGACCTTGACAGAAAAGTGGATGGAAGGCCCAGGGGATGGGAGCGGCCAGTTCCGAGGGAGAAACCACCAGATAGCAGTGAAGACGCGCCACGACGAGGTGGCTACCACTGAGCTCCACTCAGCGAAGAGCATTTGAAAAGATTGACAGGAAGCGTACCAACTGTCTTTGCTCTAGACACTTTCGTGATCTCGCGAGATATATACGTCGTTCTGGAGGGGAGGGAGTCATAGGCACCTCCCCGAGTGGGGGATGGGAATATCTGTGGCGCAATCATTGCGCGAGATTGGGCCTTGGTCGTTGGGGCCATGATTAGATCTCGCGATATTTCCTCTTCTCCGGTTTGGAAGTAAGGGCAGCTCTCGCGAGAGCCCGTGCGAAGGGCTCTGTGAGGCCCCGTGTGTTTGTGTGTGCGAGTGTGTGTGTGTATGTGTGTTGGTGAATGTGAGTACGGGGAAGCCGCGGCCGCCATTTCAGAGAGCTTGCCGACGCTGTCGCAGGGGTGGATCCTGAGCTGCCGAAGCCGCCGTCCTGAACGCCAACGCGGGGTCTTCTAATCCAGTTGTTTCTTTTAGATCCGCTCGGGCCTAACCACCCTAGGAGCCCGAAATTTGGGCTGGGTGGTACCGCGGCCTGGGCCTAGCGGCTTAACAGAAGCAACAGCGGCGGCAGCCCCCACCACCACCCACCTTTCCGACTACAAGCTCCGCAGGGCCCCGAAAGCCCGCTGAGGTAAGGAGATGTCGCGGACCTGGGCATTGGCAGAGCTGCTTTGAGGTTTGGTTTTCTGGGTTGAGGGGCACCCGTTAGGCTGTTTTGAGCGACAGGGTGGGGAGTTTTCGAGAAATCGTCCCCTTTTTGGCGACCGCACCCCTTTTCTAGTCTTGTAGAGTCCAGGATTTTGGGGTGGCATTGGATCGCAGAGGCGCCTCAGGCAGATGGCGACCTGTCCCGTGTAGGCCTGGGCCCGACCGCGACCTCCCAACATGGCGCCAGCCGAACGCTGCTATGGCACACAACCCCTCCCAACCGAGGGAGTTTCCCTTTGCCCCTAAAATGGCAGTGCGTGTTTTGCGCGCAAAGAGGTGCTCTCACTTGAGACTCCCGGGTTCTGTTTTTAGAGTTAATTGTGGGCTGTTTTTATTTTCATGTGTTCGGTCTTGGGGGCATTTCAGATTTAATTGTCAAGCCTGGTAAAGTGCGTGCCACTTAACACTTAAGTCCTTAAGTTTTGCAGTATGTTGGGTAGGAAAGAAATAGCAGAATTTAAAAATGTTTATTCACTCAGTTATCTTTTTACTTCCTAGGCGTTTAGAGAAAATGGCAGACGATATTGATATTGAAGCAATGCTTGAGGCTCCTTACAAGAAGGTGAGAAAAAACATGTCGGTGAGGTTTACATGTTTCTTAATTTAGCATTATTCACGAAACTACTGCTGAAATGTAAACTAACCACCCCGGAGCCCTCTTGATTTATCTTATCAGAGATGCATTACGTGTAACTTACAAAAGTAAATATATGCTATTGATGTAATAATATTGTGCAGTAGTTTCACTTCAGCGTGATGAATAAATGCCCATCTATCTCTCTTTGTAGACTTGCCTAACGATATCTCACCTCTACTCCCATGAATTCACCTTTGATTCCAGTGTGAACTGTCAATCATAAGGTAGTAATTGAGTGACTTATCGCTGTACCGTGGTCCCCTAGGTAAAATGACTCAACTAAGAATACCAGCTCCAGTTTGGTATAGCAAAAAGGTGAATGTAGTGGTTTGGGAAAGTAGCAGGGGTCCAAGAATAATAAAGCATAACCAGTCTGTGGCAAGCAAATCTTTAAGCCTTACAGGAAGAAATGGGTGAGATCTAAAAAATTTTTCTCTCTATATAAGACTGGTGATAGTAATTATTAAAGCAGGCAGACGCTGATCTGCTGCACAGTTAAAAATTACTAAAATTCTTGGATCCCTGAATAGAAAAAAATTTTAAAGCAAAAGAGGCAGTATCACAACTTAGAGTCACTTGATGACTGTTTTACTGTTCTCCATATTGTTTTATTTCTAATTAGTCCCTGCCATAATATTTCACACTAGAAGCTGCAAAGGAATTATTTTGGCTAATACAGTCTTTGACCCATTTCAGTATCACAGTAAAAGTAAAGTGTCTTTTCATTCTTTCACCAGTTGGTGGTGAAAATAGCAGTATGCATGCATTGTCACTGGTGTCAAAATTGTAAGCTTTTAAGTTAGCACTTAAACTTCTATAACTGATGTGATCAAACTTTAAACATTGCTCTAAACCTTTTTAAATAATACATTTGTTTTGGAGTGTATAGCACGACCATGTGGTACCAATTTGGATGAATTCTTTATAGCTTTAAATAGTGTATGTAGTTTTGTAATGCTTAGACTCTTGAAGAGCTTTCTATTTTAATGTTAAGATTCTTGTGTTTTAGTTTAACATGGGATGTAATTCCATGTAAACAGGTATGGAAGTAGGAATTGTTTAGGCTGGACTGGTGGATTATTAATTGACTTTCTTGGGTTCTTGGGAGTCAACGTTACTAAAGCAGTGTGAATCCCTGTTTGCTTCAGGGCGAGATGTGTGACAGAGGTGGCATCAAGCTCTTACAGTCCCAACCCTCCAACGGAAATGGGCGAAGATCTCAGGAATGGCATCGGTCACAGGAAATCGATAGTGGCTGGCTGCTAGCATGGCCACTTGGGGCTTAGGCAGAAATAGAGCCATGGTACTGACCAAAGGGACCATAGCACATGGAATAAAACTCAAAACAGGACTTCATTCATGTTTTACAGAAATTCTATTTAACCACTTCAACACTGTAAATCTGGATAACTTAATATCTAACTATATAAGAAAGTAAAATTTAACATGTTAATATGAATTTTTATTTTTGTATCTTGTTGACTTAATTGTAAGCCACAAAGTGGTTAAACACATACCCATCTAAATTTTTTTATAGCCTTCCATGTTAAACTGTAAATAAGTAATTAGTTTTAAAATTGTTTTGTATTTTCTTATTCCTGTTCCCTTTACCCTTTGACAACTTGAAATGTTACCACTTCGTCCTCATGATGTTCTTCTATCAACCCTGCTTAGGATGAGAACAAGTTGAGCAGTGCTAACGGCCATGAAGAACGTAGCAAAAAGTAAGTTTTAAGAAGGGACCTGGGGTGGGGGAGGACTTTATGTGATTGAAATCTTAAGTTTTGTTCTGTGGCTAAAGCATCCAACTAAAATTCTCTTCTGAAGCTTTTCTTGCCTCTTAGAAAAGTGATTCTTTACTTTTTGGGATGAGAAACTATTTGAAGATGTAAAACTATGGATTCTTTCCCTATATTTCAGGATATGGTTTCAGGAACCTTTTGGACAACTTCCCTTCCACGTCCAGCCATGATAATCTGGATAAGAGTTCTTGTATTAGAGCTTGACTTTTGTCTTAAATTTATTAACTGACTTGATATTTACTGATGTTTTCAATAAAATTATTGTAGTCACTGAAGATGGGCTAGGAAGAAAGGTAATACATAATTGGGCCATGGGAGGTATTGTTTGCCCTAAATGACTGAAGGAGTCAGAGCTGTGAGTTGTTGATACTCCTTGCTGCTTAAAGGCCCTTTTTGTAGTAATGCCATAGCATACTTAAGTACCACTTACATTCCTTTTACAAATGCGTTTTAAAAATTACGCATTTATGTAAGTTATTTGGATAAAATGAGTAACCCATACCACGAACTCAGTGCTGCAGAGTAGTACAGAATACAGTATACAAAAAAATCTCAATAACACTATAAACCAGGTAACAGGTTGGATCTTTTTCTTGGAGTTTCCCTTCAGCTCTGAAATTGATGATTCTTAACATGATGTGGTCATGTCACAAGCATTAAACTGTTTTTTAGCCTATATTTGTGATGTTGTTAAAACAGTTTGTTGTATTCGTGACCACATAATACACTGAAAAATTACGGGAAAATAGCTGTTTATCTGGTTCTTCTTGACTCTTCCTCCTAAGAGCTTGAAGTGCTTCGTAATACAGTACCTCAACATTCTCAGAGCAATTTTGTTATGTAGGTTGATAAAATCTTAAAATAGATGAGAAAATTGTCAGATTGGTTATTTGGGCTTTGTTATGCCAATATTTTAAAATTATAACCCCTAGAATAATACAGTAGTGATGAATTTTAAAAGATTGCTAGAAAATGTCCTACCTTGTTTCTAGTACAAGTTTGGGTGGGAGTCTGTTACAGTTTTTCACTAAACACAGCAGGATTTGGAATTAGGTTGGGTCTTCAGTTTTGGTTTGAGGCAATCAGCTAGTCATTGCATGCCATCTGATTTTAGACCTTTTACCAAAGTAATAGTTTTCTAATTAGTGGTTCTAATCAGTAATTCCGTAATGAAAAGAAAACCTATGAAGGGGTATTCATACAAATTGAAATGATTCCATTTGAGGATCAGACCTAGTGGGTGAGTAAATACCTCTCCCTAAGTGCCAAAGTGATGAGGACAGTCACTTTTGGGCACAGGCCTTGTTTGTTGGACCATTCTTAGATGTTCCATCCCCACTCCTTGGCTACTAACACCATTTCCAGTTGATAGTTGTTTTTGTTCTGCATCTGAGCTCTAGTTTTTACAGGAAATTTAGCATCAAGTACTTCATGACTGATGCTTACTAGCCTTTATATATCTATGTGAAGAGTCTTAGGGGACTTAGTGGAAGAATGGATAATTTTATTTAATTGGCCGTAAGATTCTTTGTTTAAGGGAAGAACGTTTCAAAACACTGCAACTACCATCTGGTATCTTCTTAAATGTGCAAATTATTTCCCTGTTTGACTTATCCTCAGTTAAAGCTGAATAAATAAATGGTTCCCTTGTTTAGTCAGAAACTTTTTGCCCATGTTTCTGAAGGGAATTAATCTTTCAAATTATTTTTTTGAAAGAAAAATTTTTGGATTTAGGGATAGAGTATAAAAAAAGTGAAGTGAGTGTTCTGTTCTTTAGCCATTAATACAAATTAATTCCCAGTCAAAAGAAGGTGCCATGTTGCATTTTTCATCCTAAAACTTACTGTATTAGAAGCCATTGAATGTTGGGATATAGTTTTAAGGTAGAAAGAAAATGAACATTCTGAGAAATTAAAAGTTGACTTGTTAGTAAATGTTTTCTTTTAAAAAATAGTAATTCTGATTCTTAATACATACACTCAGTTGTATTCAGTAGTAGTGAATGGAACTAAGTTTAGTGTTAAGGCACATTGGTATCAATTAGCCTGCTTTCTGAAGAGCTATACCTCTGAGTTTGGCAAGACCTCAAAGTATGTCTTTCAGGTACCTGAGCTTGCCTTTATGGTAATATAATTTGTCAGTGTAACTAGTTTTCAAAGTCTAAACCAGCATCCATTCAGTTAAACTCTTTGAAAATTAACTCAAAAGAGGATAACAGTACAATGACACAGTTGAAATATATTGGCTACTGTGGTGTGGATTATCTATAAATTTTGGAATAAATGACTTTTCTATTTTTTTTCTTATTTTCCAGAGTACTTTGCATTTAAAATTTAGATCTTCTTACATGGAAGAGGTCAAATCCAGTTATAGCAAAACACCTTTACAGCAGAGGCCATATAACTCAAAAGTCCAAAGGCCCAGCCCAGTGGACCATTTACTTCAATGATGTTCAGTACAAAATTCCACTGCCACTAAAGACTTTGGAAAGTCCCTTTTAAGTTGTAACAGGATTTGACTATTAGTGTGGATTTTGCTAAACCTTTAGTTAAACTTAATGTTCTTTGAAGCTGCAATTTGTTATAGAGAAGTATACTGCTTTCTTACACCTTTAATTTTTATCTTGGCTTGTATGAAGAGGGTTGTGTTTCTGAATGTCTTAGTATGTTGCTATCTTTTTACTTGTCTGGGGTTGCCTTCAGATGTGAGTGAGAACTCATTTATAAAAAGACCTAGCAAGACCTTAAGTTGAAATCAGCTAATTTTCAAGTCCTTTCCTTTGATAGAATAAGTTTTGGGCCTAAAAAAAGGTAAATTGGGAGGTTGGCTGCCTCTCTGCTGTGGGTCGTCTATGAGCCAAACAAAACTTTATTTGTCCTTTTTTGTGGGGGATGGAGTTAACTTTTTACTTTGTCCCTTAATTGATTATATTTAGGACTTGATTGTAGCTCTCGCAGAATTCTTTAGTTTAAGAGATAGTGTCAGGTTTTTCAGGCAACAAAGTTGGAATGTTACCCGTTGCCCTTCTGGGCATTGCTTTGATGACTTCTATACACATAATGAGTGTAGCCTAATTTTCTGTCATGTGCTACCTAGCATATACATTTCTGACAGTCAGGTGGATTATCTTGAAATTTTAGACAAAGTTTCTGCCTCCTTGGAAAGCTCTACATCTCCTTGTGATTGGAGTGTGGGTTTCAAGATTCCAGAAGGTGGGTGTCTTCATTTTCTCTTTTCAATGCACTCTAAGATGACCTGCTTACAGGTTCTCTGAGGCAGACTTCAGTTGCTCTTGTGCTAACTTTGCTTTGATAAGGACTAAACAGTTAATTACATTTCCAAGTGATGTAGAGTTGTCAAAAACGTTTAATAACCTTTTAGCTGCTACAAATTGACATTTTAGTAGAATAAGTCTTATTTTGAAATGTCTTTGAATTTATATTGAAATATCTGAAGGCACCTCTAAAATTTGGGTGATGAGGTACAGATTGTAAGATTCAATTACGAAATGAGTGGGTGGGCATACTGTGGAGATAACGGAAATGAACAGAAAAGATATGACTGACTGGCTTTTTTGCCTTACAGAGTTTGAGATTTTGTAAAGGTTTTATAAAGGTGTTGGTTCTTATTTTTGATTGTACCCCACAGGCTTGTATTAACTGGCATAAAAATGGCACAATCCATTTTCTTTTGTGCTCAAGTTTAAATAGGAAGTATCTGAAATGGTCACATTGACGTCTAAGACTGTTAGAATGCAATTTAGTACATTAGTTTTATTGTCATTACTTGTAATTTTGCCCATGAAAACCGAAACGTTGATGCTTGTATGGCCCTTTGAAAGTATAAAATATTTGCATGTGTAGATTGGGCCAAAATTGGCTTATTTAAGGGAAATCAGTATACTTACTGAACATTTTTTTATCTGTTCCACCACTAATGCTTAAATTAAATGTTAACAATCTACTGTAACTGATTTTGTTAATGTATATCGCGGATTACAGTAATACTTGTTGGACAGATCATGATGGTCAAAGTTTATTTAAAAGTTCAGGTTTTGATTTAAGCCTGTCAACAAGTCCTTTCCTTGTTAAAACTGTAGCTGACTCCCAGGAGAGATTATTATAGTCCCTGCTTTCTTAGGTAATTCTTTATCAACTGACTGCTGATTTTGAGTAGTAGAATGCAAAGGTGGGGTGTTTTTTACCTTACCTAGGAATTCTTTTTCCATAAGATGATTCTGTATCATGGTGTGATAAAAATAACGAAATAAATTAACAAAAGATGAAAAAAATTTCTGACCATAAAAGGGAATTATATTTTGACCTGTTGTTAAGACAGCAAGATAATGGTGTTCTTTTTTCTTCTCAGGAGGAAAAAAAGCAAGAGCAGAAGTCGTAGTCATGAACGAAAAAGAAGTAAAAGTAAGGAACGGAAGCGAAGTAGAGACAGAGAAAGGAAGAAGAGCAAAAGCCGTGAAAGGAAGCGAAGTAGAAGCAAAGAAAGGAGACGGAGCCGTTCAAGAAGTCGAGATCGCAGATTCAGAGGCCGCTACCGAAGTCCTTAGTATGTAACTATAATTATGAAGATTTTGGTTTGAAAGTCATTATATGGCTGTCCAGATAGCAGTTAATCTGAATGATTGGAATTAATGGAATTTTATTTTTCAATATAGTTAGTTAACTAAAGAAGGGTATTGGAATTGAAAGACCAGAAAGTGGATATACAGTGTGCGGACAAATACATAAACTGTGTTTTATTAATAAGGCATACTGAATATGTTCTGTTACTCTAAAAATATTTTAACTGTATGCCAAGTCCAAACTAGACTAAAGCACTAGAGTGTTTTTTAAAAAAAAAGATAATGTAGCGCCAAATACATGAAAGCTTAAAAGGTGTGTGAGCTAAGACACTATTCTTTAATGAATATGTTTTTAAATTTTTTTACAGTTCAGATGGAGATAAGTTACAAATATTATAAAAAGTTAATCTTGTCTGTGTGGCTGTTTTCAGCTGAAATGACAGGCCCTTTGTGAATTTGGTTTATCTTGATAATCCTCTTAGGGGCTCGTCACATCTTTTGTGTTTTTAAGGTGTTTTAATAATAGTAAAAGTGTTTTGAAGGTTAAATAAATGTCATTTGGATATTATTTAAGTAAGTTGGAAACATTTCATTATAGTCATTTAAAAATTTCAGCTATATAAATAATTTTGGAAAGAGCCTACCTGCTTAGTGCTTTTAATGATGCTCCTTCCTCTTAATAAACATACTTCTGTAAACTATAGGATATGTTAAAATTAACACTTCTAATTTTAAAACTTGAATGGTTAAAAGATGGAATTCAAAGACAAACACACCTGAATCAGCCTTGTCTCTTTCACTTGGGCAAGTTAACGTTTCTAAGGTTTAAGATTTCTCATCTTTTAAGGAGGTAACAACTGACAGATTAAGCTATTGACAGGAATGAAAGATGAATGTAAATAAAGCACCCACAATATTTACTGCTGTTCATGAAATGTTTTGGTGTTACTTGAAACCATTTAAGTCATGTAAAAAAAATTTTCAAGTAACACTCCTGATTTTGGCTCCTTAATTGTTAAAAGAAATTGAACTCCTTCTCTGTTCCTCCTAGCTGCTTACTTCATAAACTTACGAGCTTAAAAGCGACCACAATATTACTTTAATCTTGAAGGCTCTGTTTGAAAATACTTTGTTTTTTGTCCAGTTTATCAAAATTAACTATATGTTTTTTTTTTTTTAGCAGAATGAACTTATAGGGGGGAAAGAGATCACCTTAAAATTCTGAATATGAATTACTCTATTGACTGACGAATACTTGAAGTCAGCCTGTAATCCTGGCCTGACTTAAAAAATGATTTAGTTCTTACACTTGGTTTTGGTGATTTTTTTTTTAACTATGGAGGCAATAACTCAGACTTGCATAATGCTTAATACATTCCTACTTGAACCTAAATTTCTCCAGTATATTTATATTGTTAATTACCACTGTTAGTCTTAATTGCAAAGAATACATTTAATATAAAATTGTATTTGGAATTGCTTGGATGTTGAAGGTATACGTGGAGTCTATGAAATGGAATTCCAATGTGGATCACAGACCACTAGGTACTAGCATTTTGCTACCCTCTTGGAAGAGGATAGTAGGATGAGCACTAAGCTATATGATCTGTACCTTTTTTGCAGTCTGAAACATACAGAAAAGTTGGCATTTTATGATTTTGTAAAGAATTATAGTTGCCTTAATTTCTTAAAAGGAGACCCTATAACTAGAAAACATACATAGGAATATTGTCTATGTATGTTATGTATAAATACATATATTACTGAGAAATGATCTGCAAAGATGCACACCAGATTGGTAAAGGTGCTTACTCCTGGTGTATCTGTAGTTTTTTTAAACCTGAGGAATGTATTCATAAATGTGTAATTAAAAAAGAAAACTATAGGCTGAAAATGAGAGTGAGCATTTTCAGAATCCTAAAATTTTTGAGGCTATAACCTTTGGTCTTGGCACCTCTCAGTGGTCCAGGATGGATGATCATTTAAGAGCAGTTTGGGATTGAGTTAAGGGAAGTCTCTTAATTTCCTCTTCATAATTGAGGTGGAAAAGAAGCAGCCTAAACAGTGTTAAACTTGCTGGAGAGCGCATGAATGCGATCTTAGCAAGACCCTAACCCGGTAACTAGTGTAATTTTGTTTTTCCTTTTTAGCTCCGGACCAAAATTTAACAGTGCCATCCGAGGAAAGATTGGGTTGCCTCATAGCATCAAATTAAGGTTTTTAAACATACTTCTGAATTGTTTAAATCGTTTTTCAAGGAACTAATGTGGTGTACTTGTTTGGGTAACTTCTGAACTTTTTAATTTTGCAGCAGACGACGCTCCCGAAGCAAAAGTCCATTCAGAAAAGACAAGAGCCCTGTGAGGTAGCTGTTGTCCCTATTTCTTTTCTTGAGATCTTTTAGCTTTTATAAGACTTACTCAATTTATACTACTGTTAAATTTAATATCGTTTAGTAATTTCAACCATATTAAATGTTTGCTTTTGTTAGTACTACTATTAAATTGCGTGAATTCCCAAGTTTTCAGTACCTTTCAGATTAATGTCATGCAACTAAGAGTAGCCGTAATTACCATTTTTTAATGTGTAGATACTACATGTGATCTTATTTTCCTTTTAATTAAAATTTTTTAATGGTAGCTATAGAAAACATCTAATAGACTTAGTTCACCTTTGGAATTTCATAGATTTTGAGTTACTGAAGTAGCTTCATGTGGGAAAAGTAGCTGTAACAGGAGTTTTATCATTTGGCTCTCTTTCCTGAGGAAAAGTATTTAATTCCTAAAGTCTTAACCAAATTGACTTATTTTTAAGTAGTAGTCTTAACGTTCTCGATGTTCCTGTGAGGTTTTTGTCTCTGAAATAAAACGTAAGACTTACTGTCCAGGATACAATTTTGTTTCCAGGAACATTTTGTTACATGGCAGCATTGTTCTTTATTGATGTGTTGGTTTCCCTTAATTGATGGGAATAATTAAAAAATTCTCTGTACTGATGTTACTGCACCTTTTAACTTTGTGTCTGTCCTGTTATTTGGAATATTTTAACTATTCCAGAATTTGGTGTAAATCTTAATGATTTTAAATCTCTTTATAACAGATTGAGGTTTCTACTTTTTAATATTTAGTTTCCTGTTACAAGAAAATTCCCTTTTAGTAGTTATTCTCTGGATCCTAGTCCAGCTTTGTATCTCCATTTTACAGTAATTATATTTAAAATTACCTGATTTCTCAAGGAGATGTAGCAGAATTTTATTGGAGTATTTCAAAAGTACTTCCTGAGAATGTCCAGAACATGGATTAAGAGTATGCTTATGCTTAAACAACATTAAGGATTCCCACAGAACCTTAAACCTTAGAAATATTTTGTAATAGATAATGTGAATAGACATTTATTTTTCCTTGAAGTTCATGAAATTAAATTTAATTTATTGTGCTCTTAATTTTTTCACTTATTTGAGCACTTTAGTTTTCTCTATAAATTGAGAAGTATATTTAATCTTAAAGGCTGTGGAAATGAATTAAATCCCACTATTGTTACATGTCTAGATAAAACTTTCTGCTTTGCATTTTTATTTACTTATAGTTACATTCTCATACTCTATAACCATCCAGAAACATTCTTTGGATTATAAATTTGAAGAGTCTTAATACATGAGATTGATAAACAACAAGCTTGTACTGTTCTGTATCTCTCTCAATTTGTAAAAATTCCTAGAAACAAATAGGTATCATTATTTGGGGTTTTACTTTCAAGCTAGTCATTTGTAAATATCAGACAATCTTACTTTATGGTTTTACGGTTTCGTTGTGGGAAATAATGTTTAACACTAATTTTCAGCCAGTCTGACCTTTCTGACTAGTTAGGAGATAGTTCTTGTGACTTATTTTAACTCTGAGGCTTCTGATTGGCCCTTTCTTACCCGGGAGAAATTAGCATTTTTGAGATTGAGAGACCAGTGGACTTTTGTCCTTATACCATGTAAGATACTAGAAGAAACATTTAGTGAACTGTCAATCCTGTTGAAGTAATTGAGTTACATTGAATTATTATCTGGACATTTTGTATAAATCTTAGTGAAAATAGGCTTGGGAATAGGGAAAAAACAGTTAAAAGTTCATTCTGTTTACTGAAAATGTACTTTAAAATGTTAACTTTAAAAGAATAAGGTTAAATAAAGAAAACTTAATAAAATTAATTCCATAATCTTTACTCCTGTTAGGGAACCTATTGATAATCTAACTCCTGAGGAAAGAGATGCAAGAACAGTTTTCTGCATGCAGCTGGCAGCAAGAATTCGGCCAAGGGATTTGGAAGAGTTTTTCTCCACAGTGGGAAAGGTAACCTTGGCCTATTTAGGGAAGTCAAATAAGTGTAAACTGTAAACAACCTTTTAATAATGTCAGTATGTCAGATAAAAGGAGGAAACATCTAAACACCAGATCTTTTCATTTAGTACAAATTAGATGATGGGAATTTATTTTTGATAACATTTTTCTTTTTGTCTCACTTAGAAGGTAATAGTGTTGGAGTTGATATATACTACCACATATTCATCAAAAGAAGTGGGCCTACAGATTTACTTGTTTTAAAATTTTCTTCACTGGCTTCTTTTCTTCATCATTAATATACCTCCTGTCTTTTTGAAATCATACATCTACAATGGATTACAGTGGATGATTGCACAAACAACCTTGTGTTAAGCGTGTTTTTCTTTTTAGGTTCGCGATGTGAGGATGATTTCTGATAGAAATTCAAGACGTTCCAAAGGAATTGCTTATGTGGAGTTTGTCGATGTTAGCTCAGTGCCTCTAGCAATAGGATTAACTGGCCAGCGTGTTCTAGGAGTGCCTATCATAGTGCAGGCATCTCAGGTAATTTTTTTCTTGGTTAGAATTTGATCATTGATATGGAAACCTGCTGTTGCTTATTGTTGGACTGTAGTGCCTTGTGCCTCAACCTAATCACCACTTACTGAGTCAGCTATTGTCAGAATAGCTTTTTTTTTTAACTTGGCCTTGATTACTTTGATAATAGTGTACTCAATACCGTGTTTTATTTTCATAGAGGTAATTATTTCATGGGAAAGACTTGAAAATTTCGTCTAGAATTATATTGATTTGCAATGATACATTAGTTGAGGATAAAAGCATTTAAGAACATGTTCAAATGGAATGATTTTGACATTTTTAATAAACTCAATATTTTCACTATTTTATAATACATTAAGAATAGTTTGAAAGTAAGAAACAGCAAACTATAACTCAGTGTTTTTAAAGGAATATACGATTTAAAGAATATTTTTGTGCAGTTCAAAATAGTTGTTTGCTTTCAAACCACTGAAATCATTACTCCTATATAATCTGGTTATGTCACAAACTTAAAAAATTTAATAAGGTTGTTTACAAAGCTTCATAACTGGATCTGATTTGAAATTCCAGTTTTGCCAACAAGCCCTATGTAACCATGGTAAAATTACTATCTTCTATCATCTCTAAACGTCAATATAAGGTCCTACTTAATATTTTAGGAGTACTTACTATTGGGTATTATCGCTTTGTTGTATGTATGTAAATAATGGGAAAAATTCGTTAAGAGATGGAAAAAGTCATTGGTAATTCACTTTCTATAGTGCAAGAGGACAGACGCCAGTAGTGTGTGAATTGTCCTAAGAAAGGGCTAAGAAACATCAAATTAAATGAGGTTTTGAATTCATTTAATTTTAACCTGTTGAGTAGCACCAGGTTGTTTGAGAAAGGAAGCTTGTGTTAGAATGTAAATTAAGAACTGTTTCCTTTGAGAAGTACTCAACTATGGATAAACAACAGCCAACTGAATGCATGGCTTGGTGTTTTTTATTTACATAAGCCCCTTTATGGCAGCCAACCAGTTGGTACACTGTATACTTCATCAGTGATCCTGAGAGCACATTAATTCTAATGAATGAATAATGTATTTACCAAAGCCAAGAAGCAACCTTACCTTCTATATTTAGTATGTCTGATAACAAGATGCATCTTTAGATGGCATAATGTAGTTTCATGATTGGTTTTTATGTATGAAATGCAGTGCATGATTGCTTATGTGTATATATGACTTGCATATGTTTAAAACTTTTATAAAGTCTTTTATTGTAAATACCATTAAACACAAAATTTTCACTTAAAAACTTGGGGATTTTAACCCTTTTAAGTGCACAATTGAGTGCCATTCATCACATGTGAGTGGAATTATACAATATTTGTCCTTTTGTGTATGACTTCTTACTCTTAGTGTATATTTTGTCACTAACCTTTGACAGCAGTTGTCATTAAGCAAACTTAAGGTGTGAATGGGATTTAGTACTCTGTTTAGGTTTTTGTTGTGTGATGTGTATTTTTTATTAATCTTACAGGCAGAAAAAAACAGAGCTGCAGCAATGGCAAACAATCTACAGAAGGGAAGTGCTGGACCTATGAGGCTTTATGTGGGCTCTTTACACTTTAACATAACTGAAGATATGCTTCGGGGGATCTTTGAACCTTTTGGAAGAGTAAGTCCCAATTTCTTCAGTGGATCCTTAATGGGTTCTTGACCCAAACATAACTGCATAGTAATTTCTGTGTAATTGCTTTCTCATGTAAGATAGTTGGCCCTGAAAGAAGATCATCATTTGAAGTTGGAGAATCTATTAACTTATTACTGATAAGGCTACAGTGAAGTTCATAATCAGTATTAGGATCCATAATTAAAAAAATATATGATTGATAAAGATGTCCTGTGCATATGGAGCAAGATTTTTTTTGGTTTGGTCACTGAAAATTTAGTGTAGGAAATTAAGGAATTAGACTTTTGTCCAGTTGGTCCTCATATTAGAACAGACATTCTATTTTAGAGTAAATGTTAACAGTAGACTTTGTTCTGGTTTAAAAGATTTATTGTGTGGCCGTGAATTAAAATCTTGGTTCTTGCTGTGTGTGTACCTTACTGATTGCCAATCTTCATTGCTTTTGGATATATATTTTTATTTTCTTAAACTGCCCCCATCAACCTGTTTGTTAAACTTTTAAATGTTAATGGAAAAAGAGTGTTGAGATTTTAGGTTATCTATTGGAAATACATACAGCAATGGTGCACAGGTCATAATTTTATGGGTTGGTCAGTTGGTCATTACAAAATATGTTCCTGAAACCACCAGAACATAAAGAAATACAATATGTAGCTGTATTTTTTTTTCTTGTGTATTTTAATTTTTTATGCTTTCTATGTATGGACAGCTTTATTGGGATATTGTGATAGATACAGTTAACCAATGAACAATATTTGCTTTTTAGTACATTCTCAGTTACGCAGCCATCAATCACCTCAGTGATTGTTGTATTTAGTTATTCCAACATTTTGGGTAACTTATTATGTGGGGTATTGTTGAGAATTAATGTTTGGCATTTTGGGCATAATAGAAAGGAAACAGTTGCATTTATAACTCTTAATTGTTCTACAAAGATTTTCTGATTTTTAGTGGTTTTTTTTTTTGAGGCAAAAGACTGGTATGTTCAGTTTTTTTTCCTGCTCTCAATTGAGCAGAAAACTTCTTGAGTAGTTTTAGGCTTTTAGAATGTTTCTTTGAGTATGAGGGGTTGTAATATGTGTTCAGTTATTTTTTTAGGGAACGGGGTGATTTTTTTCACTCATGCTTTAAGGAATAAATACTTTGGCCCCTGGCCCCTTCCTTTTCTCTTACATAATAATTTTCATTTTTAGATTGAAAGTATCCAGCTCATGATGGATAGTGAAACAGGTCGATCCAAGGGATATGGATTTATCACGGTAAGCAGTTATGACTTACAAGTTTTTGATCTAAGCACAGTAAAACTTTAGTTACTGGTAATAGGAAAGGAGGCATGGTTAATATTTTCAAGTATTTTAAAATAATTTTCTTTTAGTAGCCATTACTTAGCAGTTAAGTGTTCACCAAAATGTGGAAGTGTAGCCAATTTATTATTATCCTGTATGTGATCGGTTTGCTTAGTTAAGACTTCTTCAGACTCTTGGTTTTTTATGACACGTTGTCACTCATATGAGGGTCTCTTAGAATTCTGTTTTACTTGAAATACTTTCTACGTATATACACCTCACAACCCACCATAACCAGGATTGTCTTATTACGTAAGTGTTTGTGGGCTAACCATCGCAGCCCAGTCCCATTTAGGGTATGAAGTGGCATGTGGAATAATTGTAAATGGAGGTGCCATTTTAGAAGTAAAGTTTCCTATGTATTATTTCATGATGCAGTCCAGTTACATGATAGCAGTTTTTCAAGTGTATTTCTTAAAACCTTGGAAGGTATGAAAACATATTTTTAGTTTGAAATACAGATAGTTGTCACCATTGCTGCCATCATAGAAAATTTTTTTTTAATGTAGATAGGTCCCAGTTTTAATCAAGAAATAATTGTTGTCCTAAATCTAAATTTTAGTAAAATTTAAACCTGTAGTGATAGAGAATGTGTTCTGTTGGTCATTGGAATTTTATCTACCTCAAGGTGTACTGTTGAAAGGAGAAAAGTTATAGGACTGTTAAATCACCAACAATTAATTTTGTGTGTAATAACACTAGTATGGTTGTTCTACTTTATTTGCCACCAAAAATGTGGTCCAAGGGGGAATACATGTAACTTCTATTTAGTTTAGTATTTTATCTTACAAAATACAGTATTTTATATAATAGGTTTTAGTGCTTGAATATTTTGTTGACACATTTTCACTATCAACTAAGCTGTTGTGACTAAGTGATCTATATACAAAGCTAATTATGTGAATTTCTCTGGTGCTGTGTGTGTGAGTGTAAATGTTTCCTGTTGTGTAACTACTGTCTAATTCCATCTCAACAGAAAATGAATTATTTTTAATTTTCTGATGAAAGATTGGGCTATGGAATTGGTGGGATGTGTTCCTTTCTTTCATTAAATTAAAACTAAGAGTGTGTAAATCACAGTTTTATTGTGTTTGCATCCTGAAATTAAGAATTTTAGCAATTTTTCTGGCAATAAAACATGTCCCAGGATTTTTTTATTAAAAATAACATTTGAACTGTTAATTTTTCTGAATAGTTCACTTTGAGGGGAGAAAAGCACCATTTTAGTTCATCTCATAACATTAAAAAGGGTTTGATGTTGAAAAAATTACTTTTCACTTTTTGTTACTAAGATTTCATATTCCTGAAGATAGGTTTATTATTTGGTAATACCTTGCATTTAAACTAATGTCACCAGATCTAATTTGCATAAACTTGTGGTCTAATCATGAAGGTTATATTATAGCTTGAAATTTCTGCTTTATTGCCTACCTATTTGTAATTGGATATATTATACTTTCTGACCATTTCCTTTTCTTGGCATATATGTAAATTAATATACTGGACTTTTTATCCCCCTCTCAATTATGTAGTTTTCTGATTCAGAATGTGCCAAGAAAGCTTTGGAACAACTTAATGGATTTGAGCTAGCAGGAAGACCAATGAAAGTTGGTCATGTTACTGAACGTACTGATGCCTCCAGTGCTAGCTCATTTTTGGACAGTGATGAACTGGAAAGGACTGGAATTGACTTGGGAACAACTGGTCGTCTCCAATTAATGGCAAGACTTGCAGAGGGTAAGTTTTTCCTAGGGTTGTGAATGATTTATTGTGGTTAGGGCTAATAAATGGAAAATAATTTTTCCTTATTTTGGACTTGATGTTATTATCCTTGGGCAGCATATTTAGTTTTATAGATGGAGTTTTTCGCCTTGATCTAATGGAATATAGTGGGGCTTTGTGAGTACTACAATTTCTATAATAATTATATCCTTATACTTCAGGATAAATTTAATTGCAGCTCTTATATTGTGTCCTACTTGTAAATTCTTTTAGTGAAGTGACTTTTGGTAGTAAGCCCCCAGAAAATGAGGCTTTTCTGCTTGTAAACGTAGTAAGGACTTTTAAGACCTGTTCTTGTTTCACAGGTACAGGTCTGCAGATCCCACCAGCGGCACAGCAAGCTCTACAGATGAGTGGCTCTTTGGCATTTGGTGCTGTGGCAGGTAGGAATTGAATCTTTTCTAATTTGAGCATTGTTTTTCACCTAATTCGAAAATTTGCCAAATTTTTGCATTTAAAAGGACTTAACTGAGAATTCAATTCATCAAGTACTTTTAGCTTATATACTTCAAGAGTTCACATAAGGGAGTAGAGATAACAGGACAGAATTATTAACTAATCATAATAAGTTATTAAGCTATTTTTGAATCCTACCAATTTTTAGTTGAAATTACCGTTAGACCTTTTAAATACATTAGTTTTTATTAAAGACCAAAAAGCTTATGTTGTTTCTCTTTGTAATGTTTGAATTCAGGAAACTACCAGAGATCTTTAAATCAAGCTTTAAAATAATTGTAGTATTAAGAATGCAGAGAAAACGCTTTCCTAAATATAGTACATACTGTTTTGACATTTTTGAGTTAGGAGATGAAGTTCCTGGAGAGGCTAGGAAAAGGAGAGATTGGATAGTTGATTATAATTATGTAACAAGGGGTTCACTTTATGAAATACATTGTATTACTCTCTTCTATGGCTTATATAAATGAAATTGGCTTTTATAAATGTTGATACTAAAGTCTACAAGCTAGGATAGTATTTAATTTTTAAATGTTGAAGACTTGCTTTTAGAACATCTAAGAACCACCAATTGTATTTTGGACCTTGGATGATGGGAAATATCTGAAGGAAGTATGGAGATTTCTATTATGAATTGATGTTTTGATCTTGTCTGCAAAGTGATATGTAAATACAGTACAGCTTCTAAGTATACAAAAGTCCATGTGGTTGCTCCATGGTTTCTTTTTTTTTTTAATATAATTTATTTTGGTATCATTAATCTACAACCATGGTTTCCTTTTAAATTAAAAGTTCGGTAATTAGAGGATTATTTCTGCTTTTGCTTTATTCTTTATTAGTTAGAGAGATGGGAGCTTTTCAGTGTTTTCCTTTTTAGTGGATATCCAAAATTTTGTGAGTACCTTTAGAAAAATCTGCTTCTGGTTTTTTGTGCTTCCTAATAGTTATTCACTAATATTTCTGACAAAACCATGACAGTGTGTCCTTATGAGAAGAAAAATAGTCATTAATGCAGTTCTGTATTGAGTCATTTGATGACTCCTCAATACCCTAAATTGCTGTTTTATTTTAATTCTTTGAATAAGTGTCAGGCATTTTATTTTCTTTATAGTGAACAAATAGTCCTAGAAAGACATTTGATGTAACTGAAGATACTG
Organism: Smutsia gigantea; assembly: GCA_032199065.1. Classification (NCBI taxonomy): domain Eukaryota; kingdom Metazoa; phylum Chordata; class Mammalia; order Pholidota; family Manidae; genus Smutsia; species Smutsia gigantea. Next base: position 107,023 of record JAVSCE010000292.1, on the reverse strand, counting down.
AAGGAAACATCACTTCTAGTAATACATGCTACTCTGCTATGTGAAAGTTACTGTCTGAAAACTCTATCCTTATATTGCTTCCTATTCTTCAGATCATTCTTTATATATTTAGAAAATGTTTTGATTGTCTCCCATGTTCTAGGTATTGTTACACTAAAAACTAGTGAACAAGATCTGTTACCTTCATGGGTTTATTTGATGTGGTAACATACACTTCATTTCTAAAATTTCTTAATGCTGTATTTGGGTGCTGTATCAAATGTTGATACTTAAAAATCATGTCTTCACCTAATGGAAGATTTTTCAGTGTTAGATATCATTACCCTCAGCCATCATTTCTCCTATGATGCATGATGCATGACTACACATCCCTGGACACATGCATTGTGTAGTGTATAATATGGCTGTCTTATTATGATAAACTAAAATGCCAAATGTCCATATGGATTGCTGAAAATAGCCATTTAGTTATTTGTATTTGTTCCCCTTTTTAGTGTTTATTCAGATGACTTAAAGTTTGGTTCTGTTTTCTTATACCATAAATTCCTATTGCTTCTGAGTTAATACATTTAATTTTTAGGTAAATATTTACATAACTGGGCATTTTTGTCTAGATAGTCATTATTAAAACCTTAAACATTCCTTGTTGAAATTAAATTGCTGAGTGTTAATGTGTTGTAGACCCTTATTCCCTAAGTCTCTTAAAGCTGTTTTTTTTTTTTGGAACCAAGGGTGTATTACTAAATATCACTGTATCCACATGTCTTAATTTTGCAAGTTTAACAGATGTTTTCTAAGATAGGTTAGAGTCCTCATTTTTATGAAATCCATGCTTTGCTTCCTGTGGTGTCACAAGTGACGTGGAAGATCATTTTTGAAATTTTGATATGGATTTATATACACTTGGAAGAGCATAGATTTCTGATCTATACATTTTTTCCCATTTTAGGGGAAAAGACATTGTATTATAATTTAAAGTTTATTGACAGTGTTCCTACGGTCATATCTTCAAGCTGTTTCAGTATACACCAGTTATATTTCTTCAACTCCCTGATATGCCAATTTTGAGCACCTAGGACCCCTAGGTATTCTTAAATCCCAATGTAACTTGGACCTTTTCATTTGTGCCCATGTTTGAATAATAATTTTCTATACTCAACAAGAAATCTAAATGGTAATAAAATGTTGCAGTTGAGTCACATGTTAATAAAAACTAGGTTACTGAATCTAAACAATTTCTGTGTTGTATGTTTTTATAACCTCAAGATAGCTTTACAACACTGACATTTTCTTTACTGTTCAGTCTTGGCTGCTGTTTTCCCTTGCCTAGCATCTTTCTCTTAATTTGCCCACCAATGTAGAATGTTAAAGTATATGAGAAAATATATTGGTAAAAGTCCCAATTCTGTATGTATTTTTTAATAATGACTAGATGCTTAAATTTTTACAGTAAATCCAATTAGATTTCATTCCAGCCTCATAAAATTTCCAAGCTAGGCCAGGAAACCATACCCGATAAAGCTGTCACCTTCTGGGCTGGACTTGATGGTTTAAATGCTAAAAGCACTTTAATATATACATACAGTTAGAATGGTATCTTTCCCACTCGTGATAGTCATACTATTTAAATGGTATATTATAGAAAGTGTCTATAGCTGTTTAATGTGTACTGTTGCAGTGTTTACTGTTTTACTATAAACTTTTAAAGTTTAAAATGCTTACTGCCACTGATAGGACAATAAATAGTTGGATATCCCAAGTACTTGGAATTGAATTCTCAAGATCAGGGTTTCATGCGTTATTTTGACCGGTGTGCTTCCCTTTCCCCATTTCCCATTATTCCCATGGGAGGAATAGAGTTGTAGGATTCATTGTAGATATGGAAGAGTAGTAGGAGTAGGAAGACAGGCAGAAGTAGGCTTCCTAGGATAGGAGGAAATAAAAAGGCCCCAAAGCCTTGTCAATGAGGAATGGGGAAGGAGGTTTGGCTGCCAGGTTTTACTATTAAGTTCATTTTGATAAACCCTGCTACTGTGGTCCTCTTTTATTAATGCTTTCCTGACATTTACCCTGTTAGTTGAGGCTCTTCATTGTTCCTGCACTGAGCTGTAGAATTCTCTTTTGTTATAGATTTGCAAACAAGACTTTCCCAACAAACTGAAGGTGAGTTGAGCTTTTTATTTGTCTATGAAATAAATGTAAATATAGCAAGACACAGTTGTTTATATTTGTTATACATTACGTAGTTTGTATTTTGGACGCTATTTTGGCAGAATAGCATTTAGTGATGTATACACAGTAGGTAGGCTCTCTAGAAAGGTATATGATTCATAAAGGCCTGGTCTAAATCATTACAATGATATGGATAAAGAAAATGAAAATGTCCCAAGTTTGTGTTTTTTTGCTTTAGCTTGCTTAGAATTATTTTCAGCCTTGCATGCTTTCCTTTGTGTTCTCATTGTTAGTAAGATTTGTATAGAAGTCAGAAAAGGAAATTCATTATTGTAGCAGACAAATCTTTCAGAATATGGAGTCTGAACTTGACATGAGGTTAAGAAAACACTGGCTTAACTCCAGTGATTTGGATAAACAGTAACAAGCAATGACAGAACTATCCAGAACTAAATGGCATGCAGATTTTGGGAATTGAAATGAATTATAAAGTAGGCTTATTTTTTTCTTGTTTTTAATACCAAGTGAAATCTCTACCATTTGATCAAGCCTTTTGCTTTTGAGCTAATTCAGTATCCATAAGGTATAATTAAAGTTGTTTAGGGAAGTAATCCTGTGTGAAAAAGATCTACAATGTTCCTTGATACTCAGGAATTAAATGTGTACATTTAAATTTTTCCAGCAAATGAGACAATTGTACTCAATCTTTTTTTTCCTGATGTTAAAAGAGTAAACTAGTGGTTTTTCTTATTTAGCTATATATACTGTGCTGAGTTCATTGTGTTCTGCATTCATCTAGGTTGACCCGGAATGTTTCTGTCAAAAATCTCTTAAAAATATTTTTCGGTATTCATAATTTATTATCAGTTAATTTGAGAAAGTAGAAAAATAAGTCCTCAGTAATTTTGTAATGACCTAGTTTTTTTTCAAGCATACTTGTATTTGTGATAAAGGTACACAGCCTCACTTTTTAATTGTAATACATGCACAATTGCATCTTTTACTTTCCCCAATAGAATTTGGCATCTACTTATTTTAGCATTTATATATTAGTGTAAAGCTTTATGAAGGAAAAATACTTGTTATTAAAATAAACTATAAAGAAATGAAAAGCACTTGTAATTGTGTCAGAAACATCTTTTATAATGTATTTCATGCACAGCCTTAATATTTTATTCAGTGGAATATTTCTGGTACTTCCTCAGGTTCGTTTTAATTACCATAATTTCTAATGCACTGTTTTATCCTTAGCTTTGTTTGTTGTTATGTGTTGGAATGAAATTTGGTCAAATATTAGGATTACGGTGAGTTCTATAACAGCTACTGGTAATGTTTTGTAAATCAGAAAAACAATGGAGCAGCTAGCTGTCTTGAACAATGCTCTCACGTCAGATAAAACCAGTATGGGTTTTAAATGTTGTTTCTAACTATTACCCTCCAGTAGTTTTTTATTTTTAATAGTGACTATTATAGCCATATGCTATTTTTAATGTTTCTTTGCTAAAACATACCTGATCATTGAAAAAATACTAATCTGATTTCATAATAGGACTATTTCCTAGGATATTAAGATTTCAATGCTTGGATGGTTTTATACATCTTATTTTTAAAACTTAATTTTTAAAAATGTTTATATTAACTTTAAAGAAAATATGTAACTATACTCATGGGCATAAACCTAAGAAATGCAACAGGGTATAGATTTTATTTGGCAGCTTAAAGATTGTATTTTCATTATCCCATACTTTTCGGTATAAACTCAAGCAGTCCTATAAGATCAGTCTTCTATTTTATCTTTTGCCTTTCTGGATTGATTTCGTTTTTGGTTATTTGTATAACTGAGTGAATTTTGATTACACGTAAAGTTTATTTCCCTTCTAAAAATAAAGCAATCCAGATCAGGTATTTCAAATGTTAGGTTGCCTCAGTTTTCTGGCAACTTAAAATGTAAACTATTACATACTTTTATAGCCTTACTAAATATTTAAGGTAAATTAGTGAAGTGACTGACTTAATTTAATTTCAAACTTTGTGTTTAGTGGGGTTTTTTTGGTTTTGTTTTAATCATCAGGGATATTGATACATTTTTCATGAAACTAATTTCTCTCGCCCTCTTTTTTTTAGCTTCAGCTTTAGCTGCAGCTGCCTCTGTTCAACCTCTTGCAACACAGTGTTTCCAACTCTCTAACATGTTTAACCCTCAAACGTAAGTAATAATACTTTTTTTTTAGGGTATCAAATATGGAGCATAGTGATTCTATAGCATCTCACTATGCTGATGGACAGTGACTGTAATGGGGTTGTTGGGGGGGGACATGATGAAGGGGGTAGTTTAATCACCATAATATTGCACATGTAATTGTAGATTAAGGATACCAAAATAAACTTAAAAAAATAAAAAAATAAAATTCATATTCTCAAGACAAAAGAAACACTTAAAAAAATAAAAATATTTATGGAGCATGTAACTTAAAGTTCTATTTTAAAGTACACTATATTTGAAACAGTTTCTTTTGGCTCTTTGTTTTTAAGGACATGAATATTTTTTAGTTTGAGTTTATGATGCTAATATTAAAAAGTGACATTTAAATCTTAATCCAATCCAATATTAAGAAATATTTGTAAGTAATAATACTTTGGTCAGTTCAAAAAGGTGTACACTTGACCCTTGAACATTTGAACTCCTTGGATTTAGCATGGATGTTTTTCAATAACTGTACTGGAAAAATTTTTGATATATGGGAGAGTTTGAAAAAAGCATCTTCTGTACCTAAGAATTACAGAATATCATACATACAACTTACAAAATATGGGTTGACTGTTTAGGTTATCAAGGCTTCCAGTCAGCAGTAGGTGATTTGAGTGAAAAGTTGTCACAGATTTTGACTGTTGGGAGTGGTAGTCTCAGTAGTTTCTGCTCCCCGACCCAACACATGTTCAAGGGTCATCTGTTATTATAAAAACTTTAATACTCCTGTTTTCTAAGGTAACATTTAGGGTGTTTGAGTATTTATTTCATGGTTCAAACAATGCAACAATTTAGATCCTTTTAGTGTAATAATGTCATGTACATTACTAATCCCTTTGAATGTGTTTGAAAGATTGGAATTGAAAACTATGCAGGTGTTAGTTTTCCATCTGTATCTAAGTTTATGAAGTTTCTATCAATATTTCATTCTTGGCTTTGAGATTTTTAAGCTTATTTCAGTCTAATAGCAGAAAAGCACCTTTAAATTTTTTCTTTTGATTAGTGTTTGCCGTGAATTAGTTATCTTTGTTTCCTAAATACAAGTGATTAGAATGGCATTTTAATTAGTCCAAATTCTGTTCATTAGTCTTACAAATCATGTTCATTATATATTCCAATGTAAATGTAGGTTTTTCTGTTGGGTTGACGATACATTATATTTGATAAAACACCATGTTTCATATAGTAACCTTAATAATTTGTAACATTCTATTTGTATAATTAGTCCTTGGTTTACCATAGAAGGAGTCTTGGATTCTTTATATTCTTTTGTTAATAATTTTTTTTTTAATTTTAGCTTTTCTATGAAATGGCGGTAAACTGTTGGTCTAAGGATCATTTGAAAGGTGTCAATAAACCATTTAAATAGTAATTTAGAGTTTTAAAAAATTCATAAGGTTGATTGGTAACTGTTTTATCTTTTATTTGATTTCCTCCAGTGCCCTACACATATCAATGATTTCTTAAATTAATGTGTATTTAAAATATATTTTATGTGCAACATCCAAAAAGTTTGAATAGGGTCTAATAGAGATCAATTCTTTGTTACAGAGAAGAAGAAGTTGGTTGGGATACAGAGATTAAGGATGATGTGATTGAAGAATGTAATAAACATGGAGGAGTTATTCATATTTATGTTGACAAAAATTCAGCTCAGGTATTTTGATTTTTTTATTAAAGATAGGATGTCTCTTTAGTGTCTTAATCCTCATATATATTTGGGGCAAATTATCGGTTTTTCCTTAGTGTTCTCCCCTTCCCCCACCCCTTAAATAAGTTTTAACACGCTGAGTAAACGCCTTTCAAAATAAATGTCAGAATATTTGAAGATTAGACCTAGCTATCATGTAGCAGTGTTGTTGTTAGTATTCAAAAGTTGCCATTGTATTCTGGCGTCGTTTCATTTTTTGCAGCTTTCAGATCATAGAGACACACAAATCAAGTCTTTGGGAGGCTGGAGGGTAAACCATTTTGATTAAAATTTTAGGTGTATGTATTAGCTAGTGAAACAATTATGTGGTTATAGAGCACTAAGTTTTCTACAGGTAACTTGAACAAACCGGTTTGAATCCATGTTGTATATATATATCAACACCTTTACCTTTATTGTATTTTAGGGCAATGTGTATGTGAAGTGCCCATCAATTGCTGCAGCCATTGCTGCTGTCAATGCATTGCATGGCAGGTGGTTTGCTGGTGAGTTCGTATTCTTTTTTCCGGAGTGCTTGTTAATAAGGGTCTAATACAAGTTACAATTCTAAGCCACTGTTATCTGTTTCTTTCAACAGGTAAAATGATAACAGCAGCATATGTACCTCTTCCAACTTATCACAACCTCTTCCCTGATTCTATGACAGCAACACAACTACTGGTTCCAAGTAGACGATGAAGGAAGATATAGTCTCTTATGTACATAGCTTTTTTTTTCTTGAGAATTCATCTTGAGTTATCTTTTATTTAGATAAAAATAAAGAGGCAAGGGTCTACTGTCATTTGTATACAATTCCTGTTACCTTGAAAAAATAAAAATGTTAACAGGAATGCAGTGTGCTCATTCTCCCTAACTAGCAAATCCCACTGTATACAAAGCTGTTCTCTTGTTCTGCCTTTTAAATGTACATGTAGAAAATTACATTAAGAATCTATAGAATAGCTCTTAGGGGAACAAATGTGCTTAATGTAAAAAGGCAGACTGGGATGTAATGATGTTTTTAATGTTTCAGAAGCCTAATTTTTTACACAAGTTATGTTTCACATTTCACTAATGTTGCTATTTGGCTAATGATTTAGGTTTCTGGAATACACATTTACTGTAAATGTGTATGGAAATTCAAGACAGCTAAAGGGCTGTTGGATTAACATCTCATCTTGCATTCTGAGCAATTGGCAGGAAAAGGAAATGTCATAATTACATTTTCTGGATGGTATGTTTTCATTAATGTATCTGTAAAACTTTCTCTGTAAATATTATGTGTTCTGGTGTGTTCAAGATTCCAAACAAAATGATCCCTGCATTTCCTCAAGATGTTTAGTGACAGTCTGGTAAGCAAAGCAGTCTGAGCAAGAAATAGGAAATGCAGAAATAGGTTTTGTCTGGTTGCATATAATCTTTGCTCTTTTTAAGCTCTGTGAGCTCTGAAATATATTTTTGGGTTACTTCAGTGTGTTTGACAAGACAGCTTGATATTTCTATCAAATGACTTTCATATTGCAACAATCTTTGTAAGAACCACTCAAATAAAATTCTCTTAAAAAGGCCACAAGAAATCTTCATTTTTGAAATGTTCTAAAGTCATAGAAACTTGAAAATAGAGTATTAGTTTCTTTGACTTTTAGTAGTTACTCAGTCTTTGCCTTGGGGAAATTCTTAGTGCACAGTCTGGTGAAACTCTTGTCCTTAAAGTTGTCCCTGTACATCTTTCTATACCAACATGTAAGTACTGTATTACTTAGGGTAATGTATCAAAAACAGAGCTTACCGAGAGAAATTTGCCAGGGCTTAAACCTACACATTTTTAAGTATTGTTTTCCAGGGATCTTTGTGAAAAAAATATTTCAGTATTTAAAAGTAAATATTAGATAATGGGATGTAAATTCAATCTGGTTTCCAAACTGATTTAACATTTGTAACTCAAAGGAATTTTAGCTTTAACTACTTGGATAATGAGCTTTCATTTGTATTCTGAACTCAAATTGAGTATCTAGGTTGAACCTTTAATGTTGCCCCTAATGGAATGATTACCTTCCAGTACTGATTTCCTCACCTTTTTGTTTCTACTGTATTGATTGGTTAGCATTGAGGCACAGCCTTTACAGGTTTCAGATACCACGATAATTTGTAATCAGTTGGATTTGGAAGTATAATTTTCTATCAACCGTTTTGAGTGGATATTTATAATTTAATTGCTTCAGTAATTTAAGCTGAAGAAAACCAAGATTCAAATTAACTATTTTTTAACACCAGACAGATTCCTTTCCAAGGAACTGGGCCAGCAAATTTAGGTATTTAATTTCATCTGTTAGAGGTAGCAAACATTTGTCTACCACGAGAATGAAATCTGGGTTGTAAATATTTCAAGCAAGTGTGTAATAAGAGTTTAGTAATTCAAATAATGTAATGCCTAGAAAATAGTTGAAATGGCCATTCTGAGAGAAATCTCTCAGCATCCCACTCTTTGGGAAGTCAATAGCTATTTTAGTAGTTCCTTGATTTCAGCTTCATCTGACTGTCCTGCCCCCCAAATACGTTTTTACTGCAATACCACCACTTCCACAGTTGATTATACCACTTTCCTAGACTGAGGGATAATTGAAAGTGCAGTTTGGAGCAAAATCTACCAAGGGTTCTGTTGTCTGAGCAGGTCAGGGGCACTTGCCTTACTACTAGTAACCTACCTTTGTATACAATCCACTTGATAGGATTTTGTGGGGATGTGTCAGGTTATACAATTGATATCCTCATTGATAGTTAGAAATAATGGGATTTATGCAGTTGAGAAATTAGAAAAGTGATAGTTTGAGTTTGTTTCATGGTTCCTTTTTCTAATTAAGCCAGCAATTATAATAGCTATCCTCTGTCCAAAGGATAATTTTTGGATGAACAACATGGCATTGCAAATAAGACTGAATTGGGTTAGAACTCCCTTGTGAAGTGTGACCTTGAGGAAATTTGGACCTCTTAAGTTTTTCACCTTAAATGGTGGTAATAGTAGCAATCTTAAATGGTTTAATAGAAGAAATTTCTAGGCATGCAACATTTTTCTAACTATTAACATCTTGTGAAACAGACCTTGTATTTAACAGACCTATACTCAAGTCCACCTCAGAAGATCCCTAACCAAGCTGGGTAAATAAGACTAAAAAAAAAATACCTCTTAACACTCAGATTACTCAAAGACTTTGTTTTTATTATAGTACATGGGTTGTTACTGATGGTTGGGGAACATGTAGCAGTAAACCATTGCCATGATTAGCATCGGATGCCCATCCCGATGGCCATGAATGTGCCAAAGGTGCCGCCACTCTGCATCATGGTTTTCCCGATGCCGCCCATCAGCTCCCGACCCCGCATTCCAATCCTGAGAGGAGGAAACCAAGATGTGGCCAATTCTGAACAAAAATGCAGGAAAGTGTTAACTGCCCCTTTTTAATGACTCAAGCACTCTTAAGGTCTGACAGGAGGTTACCTCTCTTCACCTGCCATGGGTAATGACAAGGAAGAGGACCCGTCAGGATCTCTAGGGAATTTGATGAAGAAATCAACTCTACCTTTTGTTTACCAGAGATAGCAAATGCAGTATCAAGTACATGGGCGCAAATCAGTTTTGGGGGGCTGGTTTTACCTCGGGGGTGTATATGATCCTATAAAGGCTTTGCTCTTTTAGCCTATTTCGACCGGGGTCAGTCCTGGGTTCAAGGCCCAGGTCTGCAATTTATAGGCTGTCTCTGGTGTAAAATGGGGATCGTGACATTCTGGGACTGTTGTGATAACAGCATCTAGTAAATGCTCAGTAAATGGTAATTTACAATAAAATGGGAATAATAGTCACTATTACATGTGAAAACACTTAGGGTGTAGAGTAAGTGCATCTGCTTCATTTCTACTTCCCGTTCCCAGTACGGTAAAATTGCTCAATTGTTGTTTCCCAATGCACAATTGGAAATAGCAGCGACTGTAATAATAGCCATTTACTGAGCACTTACTATGTGCCAGATTCTCTGCTAAGTGCGCTTTGATTTGATTCTGACAACTCGGGTAGACACTACTGATCTCATTTTATACTTGAGGAAACCCAGGCTCCAATTTGCCTAAAGTTACAGAACAAATAAGGGCCAGGAAGCAGTCTGAATCAGAGTTCATATTGTCAAGCACTGAGGCTTCCAACCTGTTCTTTCAGGCTTAAGGTGGAGAATCAGTCTCGCTCGTTAGAGGACTGCAAGGGAATTGGAACGAAATAGACTCTATTCAGGAGTGGAGTGGAGTGGGATGGGATGATCCGGTAGTCCCGCCCACAGATCACAGCCCGCGCCCCTCACCTGAGACAGGAAAAGGTGCCGAAGAGCGCCCCGGCCGCCATGCCCACGGCACAGCCCATCACAAAGCCCATCTTCATGCGGTCGAAGCAGCTTGGCTGGGACTGCCCGTAGGGACCCACGGCCACCGGCATCTGCGGAGTTCGAGGGTTAGGGAAGTGTAGGCCTAGCCGCCAGTCCGACAGTCGAGCGGGGGTCGGAGGAGGAGGGATAGGGAGCGGGCCCAAGGGTTCGGGGAAGTCCAGGAAGGAAAATACACGCACAGCCCGACTCCATCACCCTCCTTGCGTTCGGGTGCCCGCACCGCGGAGCCCCCACCTCACCTCGCTCGCGGACTCGGTCGCCCAGATCTACGTCTACACAGAACGCGAGACGGAGCGCGCTTGCGCCTCGAGGAATCGCTTCCGGGGCGCGGGGCCGTACTTCCGGTATCCGGTTGTTGAGGGCTGCAGGTGCTTCGGTCTAGGGGGTCTAGCATCGGCCATGCTGCTGCGAATCGCTTGGAGGCGGGCGGCCGCGGTCTTGCCCGCCGCTCCCGGGCGGAAGTCCGAGGCACCCACTCGGGAGCTGCGCCTGCGCGGTACGCTCCGGGCTCCGCTTGCTGCCACCGCGGACGTTTCTTCCTGACGCGGCGACGTACCTGAATATCCTAGAGCCTACCTTTTCCTCCCGCTACCCAGACCCTCTGACCCTTCCTCTTGGCTGCACCCCTCACACTTTCTCAGACTCGCCCTCGGAACCGTTGACTTGGCCATGCCCTTCCATCAGATCCTGCCCCGCAGGCCCTTAGAGCCTTCAAGACTTGGCCTCCAGACCTCTCCTGGCCAACTTTTAGAGATGGTAGTCTTTCAGCCAGGAATCTTTGGAGACCCTACCGACCCTGTCTCTACAGTCCTTCTAAATGGTTTTGCCCTTTCAGAGCCCTACCCACTCCGAAGGAGCGCAATTTGAATATTGTTCAACATCCCCCTCCCAAGAGCCCTGTCTCCTCCTTACCTCCTTTTACAGTTTACTCAAGTTCTCTTATTTTGTTTACTTTTTCATTGAGATTCGACCCCAGCATGTCTTAAACTTACCTCACCTACATCCAGCTTTTACCTTCTGTCTTGGATGCCCTTATATCCACTGTTGCATCCTCTCTCACTTGGCGACTGCGTTCCATTTTTTTTTCTCAGCTGTAGACCATGCTCCCCAGTTTGCTGTTCCCTCAGATACAGCCCCTGCTCCTGAGGCCGAGTCAGTACTGAGACCTCTGTATATGGATGTGCAAGCTACAACTCCGCTGGTAAGGAAGGAGGAGCAGCTTTCTCCAAGGCTGTTTAAAGGAGTTACATTGTAGAAGTGACAATGCGCAGAAATGGCTGGCTCCTTGTAGAAATGAGACTCACTGAGAAGTGCATACTGGGAAAAACAGTGAGCCAGTAATCAGGAGGCTTAAGTTGTAATCCACTAGAAAAGGCTCCTACACTTACTAGCTATTGACCTTGGTCAGATCACTTCAGTCATCTATAGTAGTTTATCTCTATATATTCACTATAGTAGTACTAAAAAGCATAGGTTCTAGAATTGCTACTTACTGTATGAATTCGGGCAAGTACTAAGTGGGTTAAAAAGCAGAGCAGCCCTTAGAGCCTGGCACTTGATAAGCACTTGACTATTAATGCAGGGCTTCACCAACATGTGTCATGTCCTGGCTCCTTGTAGATCACATTGTCTGGCAGGAATAGAAACACTTGCTGAAATGGTTGTCAGAGCAAGGCAGTGTCTGTAGATTAGCTGAGAAGATGGTAACATAAACTGATTTAAGATGGATTGGGAGTAGGTGTATATTAGGCTGATACTTGATTAGTACCTTAGGGGATGGAAGAATGTTTGAGGCCTAATGTGGGCAGTATCTGAAGTGTTAGGAGTGTGTTGAGGCATGTTGGGCAATTCTGAACAGGTGGAGTGTGACCTCAGTTAACTGGGCTTAAAAAGACTTATCTGTTCTGTTGTGCTCAGGACCCTCGGGTGCTGGATGCCATGCTCCCTTACCTAGTCAACTACTATGGGAACCCACACTCCCGGACACATGCTTATGGCTGGGAGAGTGAGGCAGCCATGGAATGTGCTCGCAAGGTTAGTATAATGGCCCCTAGGAGGTTCTGTGTAAGAGGTTCAGTGGACTGCGGGAGGCATTTCCTTCTTGGTAATTGTGGGTAGAGGTGGAAATGGTGTGGAGCTCTTTCAGGAAGAAATTCAGAGAGTAGTCTGTGGAGTCCCTCTGAAGGCATTTGATTAGTTCCCACATTTCATAGCTAACTGATTTTGGGCAAGTAATCTAACTTCTCAAAGCCTCAGTTTCCTCACATTGAAAATGGAGACTTAATAGTCTACTCCTTAAGAGTTATTGGGTGGATTAAATGAGACAATGCTGGTGAAGTATTTATTAACACAATGCCAATTCAAATTTAAAAATAAGTGCTCTTAAGAATTATTAATAGTAGTATTAGTGTTAGTATTTTTTTATTAGGCTAGCAAAGAACCTGGGATCTGGGATGTAACTGGGTTGGGTCTATCCCTTGTCTGACCCTAGAGGGTGCAGATCTCTTTCCTGGGCAATTGGTAGAATGCTCCAGAGCTCTGTCCCAGCTGTGTCTACAGCTGCTTTCCTGCTTGGGGAACTGATGTTACTTATCTTTGCTTCTTGGCTTGCAGCAAGTAGCATCTCTAATTGGGGCTGATCCTCGTGAGATCATTTTCACTAGTGGTGCTACAGAATCGAACAACATAGCAATTAAGGTAAGACAAGGCAACCAGAGGGGATATCTGGGCTTTACTGACTTCGGAAATGGTGTCCCTCCATCATTTGGGCTCACATATGTATTTCCTAGCTACCCACTCCCACCCTATTGAAGAAAAGGTACAAACATACACTCTGATTTGTTGCTGCCTTCAAGTCTTTGCAATCTATCTTAATTCTTTGCTCCTATTGAACTGAATTAAGTGAAGTAGTTGGATAGGAAAGGAGGTGGCTCTTGGACCATTAACCACTTGGTATGGTAGATGGCAGCTACTTCACAGAGTAAATAGTGGTGACTTAACCTTCTTCCTCATCCTTTTGATATAGTCACAATGAAGTCTAGAATACACTTGAAACTGGGCATGTTTCTGTGTTTCTTGTTACTGGCTTCACCCTTGTATATTTGATTTCAGAGCTGCCTTCCTCTCAGCCTTCTCCTTTCTTTCTGCCATGAAACAATTTCCTTCTGTTTCTTTTGATGTCCCCATTTTGAAATACTGGTTGCTCTGGTGCCCTCTGCAGGCATTCACTTGATCACCCATTCTGAGATCAGTTACTGTATACTTGGGACATACAAATCTTTGGTACTAACAAAAGTAAAATTCTACTCTCAGTAGTCATGTTGGTGTTTCATAGAACATAATCATATTTTTCTGGGCCTGGTTGCTAAGATCACTTGTGTAAATATCAAGGTTCTGATAAATTGTGGGCTACCGAAGTTTCAACTCTGGATCCATCCCCTCTTGCAATTGTCTCTCAACTATGCTACCAGCATTGGTTTTTCTAACCTTGAACTGAGAATAGAGGGCCTGGGATGGGCTCCAGAGTCATCAGCCCTTTGAACTATTCCGCTAGCAGGAGGTCCTTCCTTTGAACTACAGAGACCAGTGTAGAGGTCTCTCCAAAGATGAGGTGATTTCTGGAATGGGGAGCACTTCGAAAGCTTTGAAAATATTTGCTCTGAAAGTTTCCACACACCCCAAACCTAAAGGTCAAGGATTGCTAAGAAGAGTTGTTACAGTTTTCTGGATGGGTAAATATCTATCTGCTATTAGAGGCTTCAAAACTGTGGATAACTGAGATAAGGAGAGAGTGGGGTCAGAGACAGAGGGAACTTTTAGATATTTTTCTTTTTATGTTCCTTATCCTTGGAAACATAACAGTTTTTATGTAGTTTAAGTTTGATCTTTTAAGTTTTATATTCTGCTTTTAAAGTAGTATTCTATTATAAGCTCTGAGGGGGATGGGGTTGCACATTTTACTGTCTTAAAATTTTTTTTAAGTAATTCATGTATATGTGGTAAGATTTTTTTAACTCTGTAGAGAGGTTTAAAATAAAGTATAAATCTTCCTCTTCTTCCTCCCCTGTTCTGACACCAAGTCCTGTTCCACAAAGTTAACTCTGTTAATTCTAAACTAATTCTATTTAGCATTGTTCCAGAAAAAAATTATACATAAATATGAATTTGCTTTTAATATTTTCACAAATTGTAGCATGCCATATTTATTCTTCTGTAACCATTAACAACATATCCTATATTCTTCCATTTCAAATTCCAAAATTTTTAATATAACTACATTCTTTTTCATGGAGTTATCACAATTTACTGTTCATTTCTCTCGGATGTGTTTGATCTTTCCTTTTTTTTTTAAGGATTGTAAGTATAACTAAAGTATATTTTGTCTTTATAGCTTGATGTGTCTTTTGACATACTTCCCTAAGGTAAATTCCCAAAAGACGAATCACAGTTAAAGAGTGTGACTTCATCTTTTAAGACATCTTTCTAAATGATTCTCTGAAGAGATTATAGCGAAAATACTGCCATCAGCAAGGAATGAGTGTATGAGTCTCTACTACCCTGTCACCTTTGGAATAACCATGTTTGCATGTTTTTTACTATTTAAATAGAAATAAAAAGAAGTTTTTTCCTGAGATGCAAGGATAGGCATGTTCCCTATTTTCTACCTATTATATAATTAAAAATACATGATTTTGTCCTTTGATCCTGGCAGAGAGCTTCAAAACCCCTTGGACTTTCCTGAATGATAGGAATGTCTTTTGTTATTCATAACAAGCCCCTTTGGACCTTACCTGAATTTGTGGTAACAAAGTAACTCAAGGTGGGCCCTTAGCAGGGAACAGCCCGGGCACTCCAGGAAGAGCAAGCATGTGCTTAGAGGATTGGAACTTTCAGTACTACTTCCCTCTGGGGAGGGAATGGGGAATGTGAGTTAATTGGGTGGCCAATAATTTAATCATTTATGCCTACATGATGGAACCTGCATAAAAACTCGGGACAGCAAGGCTCAGAGTAGCTGCCAGGTTGGTGAACTCATGGATGTGCTATGAAGGTGGCATGCCTAGATTCATCAGGAGGTTATGGAAGATCTGTGCTCCTCCCCACTCCAGACCTTGCCCTATGAGTCTCTTCCATTTGGGTGTTCCTGAGTTGTATCCTTTATAATAAAACTAATAGTAAGTTACAGTGCTTCAAGTGGGTTTTGTAAGTCATTCTAGTGAATTATTGAACCCAAGGAGGGTGTGGGAAGTCCTAAATTTGTAGCCATCTGGGCAGAAGTACCAGTGGGTAGCTAATAACATCCAGGCCTTGCAGCTGGCATCTGAACTGGGGGTATTCTTGTAGAACTGAGCCCATTAATCTGCAGGATTTGTACTAACTTGGGGTGGTCAGTGCCAGAATTGAATTGTAGGACATGTGGTGTATGTTGGATAACTGGTATTGGAGCATACCACCCTTGCCCACTTTCCCTTTACAAATGAGATTGAAGTCATTGCTGTTTCTCTAAGTATATTCTCCTTCCTTACCACCGCCAATTTCTAGGGGGTGGCCAGGTTCTATAGATCACGGAAAAAGCACTTGATCACCACCCAGACAGAACATAAATGTGTCTTGGACTCCTGCCGTTCACTGGAAGCTGAGGGCTTTCAGGTCACCTACCTCCCAGTGAAGAAGAGTGGGATCATCGACCTGAAGGTAGGGGTGGCTCTTGGGAAGGGGAGTAAAATAGGAGGAGCTTGGCTTCAGTCTGTAAATCTGTATTTTTCAGCCTTATCTAGAGCTTGAAGGACTAGATCTAATGGTGAGGGTGGGGTTTAGAGAAATAGGCCTGGCAGAGAATCCAAGAGTATGTTTCCCTTTGGTGTTTACCATCTTCCTTCTCTCTGGAGGATTTGTTTCTCAGCTCCGTTGGTGCTTCCTGGTTTGTATGAGAGCCACCGGGCATGTGAGCAGTATGCACATGGCAGAGCTCTGGCCTCCTCCCCTACACTGATATTTCTCATCCCTCTAAAGAGGAGATGTGGTTTTAGGGAAGAGTATTTCCCTTTTTGGCCCATATTCTTGTATGTTGGTTTGGGGTGATGAATCCAAGCATCTTGTCCACCAGATTTTGGATACCAGCATCCCTGTAGAAATCCTAAGGTATGGTTTGTGGACAGAGCACTGTCATGTGTAAATAGAGAGAGTTCTACTTCTTTCCAAACTGGAGGCCCTGGCAAGAACTTCTAATACAAAGTTGAATAGTAGTGGTATAGAAGTGGTAATAGTACACACCCTTGTTTTGTTCCTGATCTTAGACGAAAGCTTTCACCATTAAGTAAGATGTTAGCTGTGGATTTTTCATAGCTATTCTTGCATAGATGTCCTTTATCAGATTGAGGAAGGTATCTTCTCTTCCTAGCTTGTTGAATTTTTTTTTAATAATGAAAGTGTGTTAGGTTTTATTACTTGCTTTTTCTGTCTACTGAGGTACCACATAGTTTTGAAAATTCTCTATTCTATTAATGTGGTGTATATATTGATTTTTTTTTTCTGCTATGTTGAACTTTTATTCCTGGACTAAATCGCACTTCTCATGGGTGTTTGACGTTTGTATATGTTGCTGGATTTGGTTTGCTAGTATTTTGTTAAGGATTTTTGTATCTGTGTTCATTAGGGATATTGATCTGTAGTTTTCCTGTGATATCTTTGTCTGGTTTTGATATTAGGGCAATAATGGTCTTAGAATAGACATGTTGGTTGTAAACTATTTGCTGCCCACCACACCACTTCATAAAACTCTCCATTTTAGCCACACTGCCTTTACATCTTCCTAGTATGCCTTGGCCAGTCCTATGGGCCTGTTGTCACATATCTCCTCACCAGCCTCCTTTCTTTGCACTTAACCTTAATCTTCTCCATTTATTTATTTATTTTTTATTGATGTATAGTTGATATACAATATTGTATTGGGGTCAAGTATACAACACAGTGATTCAACAGTTACCCATATTATTAAATCCTCAACTAGTGCAGTTACTATCTGTCAACATAGAAAGATGTTACAGAACCATTGACTATATTCTCCATGCTACACTTCCATCCCTGGGACCAACTTACCATTGAGATTTTGTGTCTCTTTATCCCCCTCACTCACTCTGCCTCCCACTCTAATTCTTTCCTCATGGTAACCAACACTTACTTCTCAGTGTCTGTGAGTCTAATACTGTTTTGTTCATTTTGTTTTATTTTTAGATTCCACATTTAAGTAAAATCATATGGTCTTTGTCTTTCTCCACCTGGCTTATTTCACTTAGCATAATACCTTTTAGGTCTAACCATATTGTCGCAAATGGCAGGATTTCTTTTTTTTTAAGGTTGACTAATATTCCATTTTTCTGTGTATGTACCAACATTTACATTTTCTTTATCTATTCATCTATTGATGGATGCTTTGGTTGTTTCCATATCTTGGCTATTGTAAATAATGCTGCAGTAAATATAGAAATGCATATATCTTTTTGAATCAGGGATTTTGTTTTCTTCAGTTAAATTCCCAGGAGTGGAGCTACGGGAATGAATGATATTTCTATTTTTAGTTTTTTGCAACACCTCCATACTGCTTTCCACAGTGGCTGTTCTAGGTTACATTCCCACCAACAGTGTAGGAGGGTTCCCTTTTCTCTACATCCTCACCAACCTTGTTATTTCTTGTCTTTTGTATAGTGGCCATCCTAACTGGTGTGAGGTGATACCTCATTGTGGTTTTGATTTGCATTTCCCTGATGATTAGTGATAGGGAACATCTTTTCATGTGGACATCTGGGTTGTTTTCTAGGTTTTGACTATTATGAGTAAAGCAACTATGAACATTTATACATAGGGGTTTTTAGTGTGAATTTAAACTTTAATTTCCCTGAGTTAAATGCCCAAGAGTACCATTATTAGGTCATATGGTGATTTCATGTTTAGTTTTATAAGAAACAAAAACTGCCAGTTTTTTTATAGCATGGCTGTACCATTTTATGTTCTTACCAACAGCATATGAATGGTTCAGTTTCTCTGCATCCTGACCAGCATTTTTTGTTGTCACTATATCTGACCCTTGAACAACAAGGAGGTTAGGGGCACTGACCCTGCACAGTTGAAAATCTGGATATAACTTTTGACTCTCTAAAAATTTAACTGCTAATAGCTTAATGTTAACTGGAAGTCTTACTGATAAACTTAAATAGTTGATGAGCACATATTTTGTATGTTATATGTATTACATACTATATTCTTACAGTAAAGTAAGCTAGAGAAAAGAAAATGGTTTTTCAAAAATTGTTGCAAATCTCCCCCAAATTTTCCGATGTATTTAATGAAAACAAAACAAAACTGTGTATAAGTGGACCCACACAGTTCAAACCAGTGTTGTTCAAGGCTTAACTATATTTTTATTTAACCATTGTGATAGGTGTGTAGTGAACCCTTTTCAAGACTGAGCTTGCCTACATTCTGAGTTAGGGACGACTTTATTGGTCCTATATAGTCTCCTTACTCCTGATATTCTTAGGAACTAGAGGCTGCCATCCAGCCAGATACCAGCCTGGTCTCAGTCATGACTGTCAACAATGAGATTGGAGTGAAGCAGCCCATCACAGAAATAGGTGAGTATTATCGGTGGACCTTGATGCTTATCCAATACTGGGATCTATCTAAAGAGCAGAAGTAGGGAGCTGTAACATTTTATAGAGTGTAGTAAGGAAATCAAGGGAGAGAGAATTTCAGTTCCTCTTTCAAGGACATGTGTAAGTGGCATAGCCAGTATTTGAATCCAGGTGTAGTACCCTTTATGTTATTTTCATTTTACTGCAGCTGGTGCTGAAACCCAAACAAAAAACCTCCACACTTTTTTCTCTTCCTCTTTCACCATTTTTTTTTAACTTTGTAACATCTCTTTATTGTGTTCACTTAGAGCCAGAGACTCACCCTGTAACCTCTTAGGCACACTAGCAAATAGATCAGTTAATCTTTGCATGCATCTTTTAAATCAAAAAGGATCTGAAAGCTAACCTGATATATTGAAAGGCCAGTGTTAATGAGTTATGAAGAGTCATATATATCAGAATATCTGGGGTGTTCTGATTTGGTGCTTTGAACTTGCTCTTATTTATTCTAGTCAAAAAAGCCAGAACTGTGAGAGAGAGAGAGAAAGATGCCAGGTGCAGTTTTGCCTTAGAATTCATGATACATTGTGGGACCACTGTCAGGTGATTTCCCAACATTGTACTATGGTTCTTTCCTTCTGTTGTTTCCTCAGGTCAGATTTGCAGTTCCAGAAAGGTATATTTCCATACTGATGCAGCCCAAGCTGTTGGAAAAATCCCACTTGATGTCAACGACATGAAAATTGATCTCATGAGCATCAGTGGTCATAAAATCTATGGTCCCAAAGGTACCAGCCCCACCTCAACTTCCTCCTCGAAGTATCTCCCAGCAAACCATTTGACAGATACTCTTTGGACTCTTTTGGGGCTACCATTACTCTCAAAGGAGCTTGTACATTCAGAGTGCCTTGCAGAATGCAGGTGTCATTTAGCAATAGTCAAGAACACTTGCCTATTTGTAGACCCTCACAGTTACTATATATACCAGACCATTCTTCCCTGGTCTCTTTAGAAAATCCTTAGAAAGCACGTACACATTAACTTGAGGAAGAAGGGTTTTCTCATATTGCATTTAGCTAGGTAAATCCAGCTATCTTGTTTGACCCAGTATGATACACAGAGCAATATTCTTTGAGTCCTTTTTTCCCTGTATCTTGCTTTAAGCCTACGGGAAGATTGTATGGGCTTTTATATCTCTTGGTGTTTGTTCCTAGATTTATTAGTTGTGTTACAAGGATACTTGTCTTTCCCTATGGTCTTATTGGCCTAGGAATGTTTTCTAGCTAGAATTCTGCCTCTTGACCCCAACCATTGGGAAGAGACTGTTGTCTTCAATTTTGTAAAAGTAGCCATAAAAAAACAAATAACTCTTGTCTCTAGGGTGAGGGCCTGTGGTGATTGGTAATGCCGGTACCCTTTCTGTGTTTGCAGAGTGTGTCATCTGGCTGTACACCCTGTGAAAAAAGATGTGATAGCCCCTAGAAGTATGTAAGATGGCTTCTTCTCAAGGTTCCCAGAGGTTGTAAAGAGTGTTTTTGTGGGCTGTTATTTTTAAAAGCCCAGTAGGCATTCTCACTTTAAGTACCATGTTGCCTTTATTGGGCTTTTATTGTAGATATATCTATTTTGATAAAACCAATTAACTATATTGAACAGAAGCTCTGATGAGCACTCAAATGTGTAGAGGTATCCTGCACTATGCAGGTGTGGAACCTGAGCGCTGCTCTCTGCGCTTGAGAATGCAGAGATTCAGATAGTATAGGATGCTTGGATTTGCTTTTATTTTTAATGGGGAAATGAAATATTTCTTAATAAATGTAGTTTGGTATGAAAATTATTTTAAAACTGGGGTCCTTCCTAATAAATTTGGGAAGTACCTGTAATCTCTGCCTAAATAGTTGGTCTGTGTAGAAGATGAACTTTTAGTGCTTGTTCAATGAAAAAACCCTTAACTACTTAGTGAGTATCTTTGTACATTCATGCTCATATTTTGGTCTGAAATTATTTTAAGTGGAATCACAAGTTGTATATATTTTTAAAGTTTTGATAGACCTTGGGAGATGGTGCCAATTTTTGCTTCAATTCTGATCTCCCCATTTTTACCTCAAAGTGTTTTCTTTTTCTTTTTTTTCTATTTAGACAAGGTTCACATGGTTCCAAATTCAAAAGCTACAAAAGTGTTCATGGCAGAACATCTCTCATACTGTCTCCTAGCCATGTAGATCCCCTCTGGAGAGGAAGTTTCTTGAGTATTTGTAGAATTAGTTTATGCCTTTGCAAGCACATACTGTGCATACTTTCCTCCTTCCCCTTCCATTTTTTTACTCAGAAGATAGCATACTATATTCATTGTTCTGAATCTTGCTTTTGTCATCTAACAGTACATCTTTTTTCTTTTTAAACTCAAGTGCAGACTTTATTCAGATTTCAGCAGTTTTCTAACAATGTATCTTAGACATTTTACATTAGCAGTACTGAAGGAGCTTCCTCATTCTGTTATACACCTGCCTTGTATTTCACTGTGTGGATACACCATAATTTATTTGCTCATTCCCCTGATTATGGACATCTTAAGTTATTTCCCGTCGTTTTGTTATTATGAATAATGCTGCATTACATGATGTCATTTCAGATATACTCAGGGAGCTACTTTAAACCATTTTGGGTATTAGTCCTTCTGGTAGTTACCTTCCTAATGTTAAAAAATTTTGATAAATATGCTTTTATTGCTATTCTTTTCCTCCAACGTTTATTTTGAAAAATTTTAAGCTTACAGAAACGTTGAAAGAATATTTTGACCCCTTTGGAAAGTTGGTATTTTGTTTCATCTGCATTTGTCTTTTTCTCTTTTTTCTAACAAACTTTGTTTCTCAGGAGTTGGTGCCATCTACATTCGCCGCCGGCCCCGTGTGCGTGTGGAGGCTCTGCAGAGTGGAGGGGGGCAGGAGCGGGGTATGCGGTCTGGGACAGTGCCCACGCCCTTGGTGGTGGGGCTGGGGGCTGCGTGTGAGGTGGCACAGCAAGAGATGAAGGTATGGGGAAAGCAAGTCCCTCCCACAACTTCTTCCCCTGTGCTGGGTCTCCTATTAGAGGCTTCTTCGCATGACTGAATCAGATCTCTGCTGGAAAAGGCTTAAGAAATCTATCCTTGTCCCAGTACTGCTGGCATCTTATTCTGAGGGAGGTGTTATGGGCTCCAAAATCCTGGCCCTTTCAATAGTTATCAGCTTGTTTATTTCTTGGTTATTGTGCTGGGTTATTGAGCATGTGGGCAGTCACGGAGCACTTTTGCATTCCAGGCACTGTGCTAAGTTCTGGGGATGCAGTGGTCTCCATGAGTAACACAGGACAGTAGGTGAACCTGATGCACAGTCATTTCTGGGCACATGAGAGGGCCTCCTCATCCTGTGTGTTCCTGAGCTATTAATGGTCACTGTGCTTAGTCCTCTCTTGTCTGCTCCCCAGTATGACCACAGGCGGATCTCAAAGTTAGCGGAGCGGCTGATACAGAAGATAATGAAGAGCCTTCCAGATGTGGTGATGAATGGGGACCCTGAGCACCATTATCCAGGTATGGACATGCTCTCTCTATCCCCATACTGGAAGAGTCTGAGACTCTGAGACCCCTCTCTTGGTGGTTCTTTCTTCCAGGCTGTATCAACCTCTCCTTTGCATATGTGGAAGGGGAGAGTCTGCTGATGGCCCTCAAGGATGTTGCCTTATCCTCAGGGAGGTGAGTTGGATGGGATAGACAGTGACTGTGGCAGCATTGATCAGCTTGGCTTCTAAGTGTCATAAAGGATTATTAAGCATCTCAGTAGGGAAGTGACAGACATAAGAATTCCTGGTTAAGAGTAAAGTTCATTTTTAAGCACCTGTTTTCATAGCTGGCTGGTCACAGGCTGAAGTTTGTCACCCTAGGAGGGCTCCCTGTGGTAGATTTTTGTGCCTATGTGGTCTCAGAAGATGCATGTAACTGTTCTAGCATTAACTAGTGGTTCTGTTGCAGGCCTCCAGAATGGAAGGATTCTCCAAAGGCCATCAAGGCTTTAGCAGTCATCTAGGCCAGTGCAAATGTTGTATCCAGTCATAGAGGTGTGACCGCATGGTCCTCTGTTGCCTCTTGTCAGACCCCGCTCATGTATCGTGTTCTTCCATGCTTTGGCAGTGTCCTTTCTCAAGGAGGTTATCCTCCATAGGGGCCAGAGGAACTAGGTTCACATCCAAGAAAGTGCAGGCAGCATTGGGCCCTTTAGTTCTGCCAGATTAGAATGTCTCTTTTGTCGCCATGGTATGACTCTAGGGGTCTGGGGCTGGGAGCAAGACTGGTGGCTAAAAGCAGATGTTGGTGATAAAACTGAGCAAGGCTCTGTGTCTTTCTCCTCAGTGCTTGCACCTCTGCATCCCTTGAGCCTTCTTATGTCCTTCGAGCAATTGGCACTGATGAGGATTTAGCTCACTCTTCTATCAGGTCAGTGAGTTGAGCTGCAGCATTTATGAAAGGCATCTTTTTTCATATTATTCATCTCCTGTTAGAGTCTTCCTCAAACCAGTTTCCCTTAACCCTTATTAATTCTTCATGAAAGTTTCCTGAGCAGTGGTTCTCAGACTGCATTGAAAGTGTGAAACTTGTGAAAGATGAATATTTCTGAATCATACTCAGAGATTCTGATTCACTAAATTTGGAGAAAGAGTAGGAAAGTTCTCATGTGATTGTAATATAGGTGGTCCATGGACCCTAGAACTCTGACCTAGAGGGGAAGGCCCATGTTCTCGCTTTATCTTTTGTGGAAGAGATCCTCACTGAGTACTTGGTGAATTAATTACCTGGTGTCAGAACTCTGATGCAGAGCCCTTCTCCTGTGCCCGTTTCAGGTTTGGCATCGGCCGTTTCACTACAGAAGAGGAAGTGGACTACACAGTGGAGAAGTGCATTCACCATGTGAAGCGTCTTCGGGAAATGAGGTATGCACCATCGTATCTTTGGCTTCCCGTAGTAGCCACAGGGCTCTGCTTCCTCCTGGGAATATCAAAGGGCTCTAGATTTTTTCAGAAACTGACTCTGCCCTGGTTCAGTTTGACTTTCAAGATTCTCTTGGTCAAATTGGTAAGAGTGAATAAGTTCAGGTGTATACCTTGCTTCCCTTTGTGAGGTCTCCCAGGCCTTCCTGGGCTCTGGGTTTTCCTTCCCAGGGTGTAGTTGTATTGCTTAACTATCTACAGCTTGCTTAGCTTTGTTAGGCTCAAGATTCCTCCTTGGCTTGGCTTTTTGGTACTCTGGCATACTCAAAGGGCATTTCTGCTGACCTCACTGCCAGCAAAGCCTTATTCTTCCTATTTATGTAGCTTCAGCATCTTCACTCTATTTCTTCTGAACGTTTACAAACTGAAGTCACCCTGATCCCATTAATTCTCAACCAAAGTTTTGTTTTGAAAGCCTGTGATAGTAAGTGATCTTCTTTAAAGAGAAGAGTCAGGAAGAAGATGGCTAACTTTAAGGAGGCATGGAAATTGTTATAGAGAGAAAGGCATGATGACAATGCATACTATAAAGAAGGATAAGCCAAGAATAGAATGAAATTGGATAGAAGAAAATTAACTGGGGAAATCCAAACCATAAAGCCCATGGTCATAACAGACTGAAGTTAATACTTAGTCTAGAAATATTATCTAAGACACACAAGCTGAAGGGAATCAGGGCTTAGTAGAGATTTCTTGGCAGAAATTCTTGTGTGAGATAGGATGCTCAGGTCTAAGATCAGAGAGGTACTTTCGAATTGAAGCCAGGAATGTTGGAAGCACAGTCCATCTCTGGGGAGATGAAGCTGGCAGGAATTGGATAAGGGTACTACATATCCAGGTGACTTAGGGCTAAGTTCTAGCGCTTAGAACCAGAATAGAACCCAGAAACAAGTGCTGAAAAGTGGTCCATTTGTGGTGAAGACTAGTAGAGAGACTGAAACTTGCTGCTTACACAGGTCCCAAGGGGGCTTGGCCCCCACCAGGGAGACTTGTGTCCACAACCTGTCATGAATGGGTTGAGAGCTTCATGAATATGACCACACTCTGATGCAATTGGCTTGGCCCTACTGGAGCTGAGCTTGGTATACCTAGTTATTATCATTGGCAGCTGGAGAGAGGCTAGAGCTGACACAGACTTCTTATCGATATAGTTGGGAAAGACTTGCTAACCACTTTGTTGGGGTCTATCAGAGCAAGGAGGTGGAGGAGAGGCACAAACAGATAGAGGTAAGTCAGTGTTCAGGGCCTGGGAGCCAAAGCTGGCTACTTCCTATCTAAGCCTTCACTCATCCAATATCTCTTCTTTTTGGCAGTCCTCTCTGGGAGATGGTGCAGGATGGCATTGACCTCAAAAGTATCAAGTGGACCCAACACTAGCAGAGTGGGCCTCTGACTTCATGCTGTCCTGGCTCCTCCTGCCTCACTAACCCATATACAGTTGGGCACCTTGTTACACCCGGTGGGTGGGTGCTCCGTGTTCAGCCCAGAATTGGTATTGCCCAGTTGACTCCAGCATCAGCTCACCTATAAGACAGAAGCGCAAGAAAATGATCTTTCTCCAACCTCAGTTCCTTTGGTGGGGAACACTCCCCATTTCTCTGGTCTTGTAATGAATGGATGTTCTTATCCTGAAACAGGAGGCACATTTGCTATGATGCTATTGCTTGACATGTTTATGTCCTTGATGGGGACAGCCGAAAGAACTGGAAAAAGACTCTTTGTTCAGGGACCCCTATGCTCTATGTGGACTTTTGAATTATTGCTTACTGCTGCTCAGAGAGACTGACCCCTTCAGGAACAAGCATGATCAACTATGATTTTATTGTTTTTGTGGCTTCAAAGGCTATTTCTTCATATTGACTGTAGACCGAACAGCAAGTTTCTTAGAAGGCTTGTCTCATGTTCTTGTCCTCCTTCCTTTCTTTTGACCTAACAGAGTTAGAAATATCTACATGACTCTACCCATTATTCCAATAATTTTTTTCTTTTAAAAAATTTGTTAATTTGCAGATTAGAGAAATAAAATCATCTTCCTCAATTTACTCAGTGACCCTGAGAGTCTCAGGGAAAATTCCAGTCTGTGCTTGGGAACTGTGGAGCAAACTACCATTCCACTTGATTTCCACAGATAACTCAATCAGCTTGCATATCTCTTCATTCAACAATTACTTGAGTGCCTGTCAGGAGACGTTATTCTGGGCATTGGGTTACACTGGTTAGCAGGACCAAAAAGGACCCTGCTCTTGTTAAAGCTTTCATTGTAGCAAAGGGACAGAAAATAAGAAGTAAACAGATAAGGCTATTACAGATTGAGAGGATTGCTATGGAAGAAGAGAGTGTAAGAGGAAATAACAGGGAGAACACTATGCTTGGTGTACTAGGAAAGCTTTTTTGAGGAGGTATTATTTAAGCAAAAATGTGATTTCCAGGCTTGGACAGAGCTAGGGATGAGAAGGAGCAGCAAGAACAAAAGGGCTGAAGTGTGAAAAAGCATGGTGTGTTTGAGAAACCAATAGAAGGCCAGTGCAGCTGAGTAGAGTTTTTCCATTTGTGGGCCTGAAAACCACAGGTGAGTAGTTAACTAATGATTAAAAAGTGAAAGAGAAAAAAATAAGAGTACATCACACATATTTTAAGGATTTTATTTTGATTATATATTTGAATGTGTACATCAGGTTGCAAATGTATTTCTTATGTGGGTGATAGTCAAAATAGGTTGAAAGCCACTAAGCTGCTGTAGTATGGTGAATGCAGTTGTATAGGGGAAGGAGGAGATGAAATAATGTTTTTTTTAATAAAATTTTTATTTTGAATAATTTTAGAGAAAGGTTACAAAGATAGTATAGAGTTATATCCATCACCCAATTTTCTCTAACTTTAACATCTTGTATAAAACTATGGTACATTTGTCAAAACAAAGATTAAAGTGTATGTTAGTATTAACTAAACTTCAGATTTTATTCAGATTTCACCAGTTTTCCCACTAATGTCTTTTCTATTCTAGGATCCAATCCTGGATACCACTAATAGTTTTTCTTTTTACCGCACTGTATTATACCTACAAAAATATGTAATAGGTTTGGTTTAAAAGTGAGGCCTGGTTTTTTGATTGCTGTTTTTGTCATACGGGACTAGCACTAGGAAAGTCTGCCACACAAATCTTTCCAAAAGCTTGTTGGGAGTTGTGGGAATTTACTCTCTAATTTTGTTAGTTTACTCCTCAGTTTCTGACTTCAAATATTCAGTTATGGTGACAGTCATGAAAACATAGGGTAATACGCAGGGGGAATGAAAGCTGGAAGGCTAGGACAAAAGCAGCATGAGATTTTTTTCTATGATAAAGTGCAGCTGTGGAGGGGTTAATGAGGGCCGGTGCGGAAAGGCCCCGGGATTGAATTTTTTAATGGGAAAACAGGTTTTGGTTCTTCTGGCAGGGCATCATCAATAGAATTACGCATTACCTTGTGGTCCATTTAACACTCAAAACAATTCTGTGAGGTAGGTACTATTAATCTCCTGTCGCAGAGGCTCTAAGAAATGGGGCAATTTGCATAAAATCCTGCGGTAAGGGGGAAAGCCACGTACTCGCACCGGTTGCACCGCTAAAGCCTCTCTCCCATAAGGCGCAGCTAGTGCGCCAATATCCCTACATAGACTCAGGTCCTAGGGCCACAAACATCCACAACTTCCGGGAAATTGCCCGAGAACCTCAGCGCGCTTGCACCGCCCCTCCCCGTGACGTACCCGCTCTGCCACGCCCCTTTTGGAACGCGGATCTGCTAAGCGGGTTGGCGGCCATTTTGTGAAGCGGCGAAGGAGGTGGTTGCTACTCAGGGCTCCGAGAAGCCGTTCGGTCTGGGGCTGTCGGCCGCGGGGCGGAGGCGCTCGCGCGGGGGGTAACTCGGGTCTGGGTTCGGGAGCCGCGCAGCTCTCCTGGGTAAGACTCCCGCAGCCCCAGAACGGGCAGGGCTGTGCGGGGCTCGAGCCGCACCTTGGTGGCCCGGGGCGGGGCCTTCGGAAGCCTCCGAGCCCTCCGCAGCGAGTATCCTACACAAAAGGGTCGGGGCCTTGCTGCGGGGGGCCTGAGGCGTAACTTGTGCCTCTGAAGCCAGAGAGGATGGAAGAGGGGTGTAAGAGGATGAGCCTGCATACTGAAGTGGGGACAAGGCCATAGCGAGGACGCCCCCGTGGTCTGAGAGGGAAGAGCCAGAGCTGGGTGGCCCAGCGGCCTGCGAACCAACCGGAACTGCAGTGAAAACACACCTCCGTCCCAAATGAGCAAGACTTTATATGCCTCTCCCCAAACTCAAATTGGGCAGGTTGTAACTACATTTCTGTGCCCCGAAGTAAGATAATCCTAGTGAGGACACTCCTTCCACCGAAGTGGGAAGGTCGCCATGTGGCCTAACAGTAAAAGGGGATACTACAGTCAGGATACACCTGTGGGGAGGCGACAGTACAGTTCTTAAGAGTCTAGAGAGGAATTCTCAAAACTGGCTGCCGGCGTGGCCTGAAAGTGGAGGGGGTTGCAGGGAAATGATTCCAAGGCCCAGCGCTGGGGCGGGGCTTACTCTCGAGGGTGGTGTTGATCTGAGAAGTCGGCTACAGTAGCGAGAAAGTGGGGGTGAGCGCGCCTCCCGAGCCTCAAGAGTTGAAGTAAGATGCCAGGCCCTTGATCAGCAAATTGGGAAGGGGCTGTTATGAGCACCACGTTTCCGTATCCTTTGGGAGAGGGCCTCCAGTACTGAAGGAGGCCCAATGAGATATGGAGGATGGGTTCTTTAGATGGAGAGTGAATTGTTCCTCCACTGAAGGCTGGAAGCGCTATTTTTACAGCCGCGTGAAATGGGTAGGAGGGGCTTTGAGGATCTACAGGTTAGTGACGGGGGTGGACTTTATGTGTGCCTGCAATGTGTGCTTTCTAGTGAAAAGGGCTTCCTGTGAAGGTAACTGGGTTTTTCAGCACCAAACATGCTGGGAGTTGTATACTGAGGGTTGCAAATTCCTTAGGAGAGATTTCTGGACCCTGAAACTCCTTGACTCCTGGATTCCCAGACATGACCTAATGTAAGTTGTGGTAGTTGGCAGGAACCATTCTGTATTCGAGATGATGGTGATGCCAGTCAATATAACCTACTGGAAAAATTTGACTGTAATTGAAGGTTTTTGAAGGAGAGATTTGTGACGAGCTTCTAGCTTGAATGGTTTAAAATGGTATAAATCTTGTAAAATGAAGCAACATGAATTGCCTTGGGCTTTGTTATCTAGTTTATATTGCTAATACATTTCAGAGCATTTGCAGTTGAAAAAAATGCCTCAAGTATGGACGTACAGGTGGATATTGTTTCATTGTTTCTTAATTATAGAAATACAAGACCGGTTGTACTTGTTTTCTTGAAATATGGTGGTTTTGATAGAATGGTGGATTTCAGGACCTAGTGGAGAGTAATTATGTTCAGGTATTTTCCAAGAATATAAAAAAGTCGGGAAGAACTGTTACAGGTGGTTAAAATACATTTATGGTAATTAATTTTTGAAGAAAATGAAATGTTTGGCATGTTTATATAAAAGTTGCGGATGTGTGCTTAGTGTTAAAGTTTTAAATGGAAAAAAGTTTTAAGCGAAACGGAATGCATTTTATTATCACTTTTATACGATTCATTAAATATTATTTTGTTTATGGATTGTAATGCATATGTGTTTTTCTTACATTTTTAATCTGTTAGGTGAAAAATGTGAAGCTGTAGAAACCATTGGTAGTTGCTTGAAACATTGTTATGTGCTAATACCAGTATACTTAAGGATTCTTCCACTTTGCCATGCCAAATGTTTGATAGTTGCATATTGAGAATTTGGGTGTTACTGTTACAATTTGTAGATGTGAAACTTGATTTTGTGGACCATTGTGTTCCTTGGTGCTGGGATGTGACAATGTTCATACTGTTTTTATTCCATTTTGTAGAAAGCCACTCTCATTTACTTTAGATGAATATTTTCTTTTGTGGCTGTAGGAAGAACTTGGTTGCACAAAAAGATGCTTTTAGATATCCCTCACTTTTAGGGGACTTTCATCTATTTTTGTGGCCCACAAGTGCTTAATAAATGTTCGTGGGATAAATGAATACTATTAAATGTTTAGGTCAACTAAGCAGAAAAATAATTTCACCTAATTTATAATTGTATCAAATTTTACTACTACCACCCATATACCATTTGGTTTGCATAGAGTTTGTTCATTAAGTTTAAAGCCAGCTTTTAAGTCTAAAGATAAATAGTGTGAATGTGGTTGGTTAGGTTAGAAGTAATATTGTTGCTTTGAAGTTTAAATCAAGTAAGATAATGAACATTTTTGTTGGCTTTTGGGGGGTGTTGAAAAATAATATTACAGTGTTTGGCAGGAGGAATAAGTATCTTATTTAGAAATGTCTTGATTTGCAGCCTTTGAGTACTGCTGAAGTTTAATGGAAAAGTTGAATAATGTGCTGTCAGAGGGATCCCTCTCAGTTTCAGAAGATTTGTTTCATTAAGAATGATTTCAGAATCTGAAGTGTGATTCATTTGGGGATTCAGACAAAATAATTGTGCCCCATGATTGGTTCTCTGTTGCCCGTCGCTGAGGATGCTGGTTTTTGTTTCTTTTGAATCTGAAGAACTTAGCTCTTTGTACTTTGGTTCTTGTTGATTTTAGACTGAACAAAATTAAGATACACTTTTGGATGTTTATTACTGGATGAAGAGTGGAAATGGTCAAGTTCTGGTTTGTGCCTTGGCTTCCTCATAAAGAGGATTGTTGTCATTCTATTCCGATATTCCAAGTAATTGAAATGGCTAGTAAATAAAATATGTCTTGTCATAATACTACGCTAAATTTTTGTAGCAGATATTTGTAATTTGTGCACGTATGTGGTACTTGTAAAGCTGAAGCAAAGCTACTTTGTTAGGACTAATTCTTAACATAAAGTGGAAAAGTGTACTAAAGCAAGCTTCTTGTTTGAGATCTTCTGAAATATACCAGTGAATTTAATGGCAAATCAGGCCCATTTTCTCCTTCCTACTCTTTTGCTCTATGTATAGGTAAAATGTGTGTTTTAGATGTTTTGTTCCATAGAATTGTTTCAGTCTTATCCTTCTAAAATTCACCAAAGCTTAAGGTGATTGGAGTGGATTTTTCATTTTGGTATCTTGCTCTCGGTTGCTAGCTGATATTTATAGCACAGGAATGAGTAGGTAACTGGAAAACAGTGATGCTTCTATTAAATTATTGTGCTCTTTACAAAGTGAGGTGCTGAAAACAAAAATACTTCAATTCTCAATTTCTGTTTACTTTGCCCATTTGAAGGAAGATGTATAACACCAAGGGTTGTGAAGTTCTGGCTACTAGCCTGAACTTTCTGCCTACTTTTCTTTGATATGGAGTTGCTTTCCCTTGGCTGAAATAGAAAAGACTGACAAATTGATGTCTACACCGATTTTGTACTTAAAATTGAACACATAAAGCTTGAACTAGCCATTCACCAAATTCATCTTGGCCTTTCAACTTTTCCTTGCGGCATTAGATGTTTCCTTATTACTATAGTAATTTCTGGCAACCTTGTAGAATTTTTGAGAGTAGACCTAGTGTGTTCCTGTGGGTCTTTATTCCCTGACCCTAAACTTGTTCCTCTCTAGATGGACATATGGTGTCTTCCTGGGTCTGGAAGGGAAGAAGCTGAGGAACCTGTTGCCCTCACCCTCAAGTCACATGTCCTGGCCCTGCACCAGACCTCCTCAATTGGGATCTCTAATAGAGGAGTCCCAAGTGCTTGACTAGAAAATTACCCTGATTCTGTGGCTGACAGAGTCAACCTGTCCATTTAGAAATAAAAATTGCAAAAATTCATGCTCTTCCTCATTGATCATAGCCTTTATGTAAATTAAGCCTTTTTTCTGTTTCACATTTCCCTGTGTGACCTTTTAGATAAACTACTAGATGTGGCTTTTAAATAAAATAGTCTTATTATAAAACTTTTTAGACTTAACTAGGATGCATTTATACAACATGTAAAAGATTAATACACTGCTCTGGACTTTTGGAAGCATTGTTGATGACATAATTGCATTACTTTTTGTGGCAAAACAGTATCTCTGTTCTTTAGTAATTTGAGTAGTTGTTTAGAAGATGTTTAGCTTGTCCTTTAGAAAAAGTTTGGAATTACACTAAAATTTTTTAATGTTTTACTTTTTGGTGATGAATATTAAGCTCTCTGGTGGTATCGTGATCTTGAAAGATGGTAGTAAAAATGAACATCATTCTAAGTAGTATTCTATTCCTAATCTACTACTACCAATCTATAGTTAATACCCAACAGTGACAATTTTCTTCCCTCTTTTCCCTGAATTAAAAAATGACCTTTGGAATACAGCTGTTCAATCATTTGATCACATATATTGCTGGCAGATTGTTCATAACTTCACCAGTTTGGGAGAAATTTCAGTGAAAAATGAGTGACCTATCTTTGGGAGTACTCTTAATATGCTAGACATTTTTTTTTGTAAGTTTCTTGGAACCATTGTGTTAAAAATAAAAGCAGTTTTCTGTAAACTCTTGAACCACAATGGTTTTATTTGGGAATTAGTCCTTACAGCCAGAACTTTGACTTCGTTTATGTTTTTTGATGTTTGATTCTATTTTGGTGCAAAGGAAAATATATTGAAAGAGTAATTGCAATAATTTCCATGAGTTCCCTTGAATGATGGCTTAATTTGTTCCTGGAACTGCTGTTGTGTGAGCTTGTTGCTTTTTCATCAAAAATTTGATGGGAACTTGAGGAAAGAGGTCGCAGTTGGACTTGTGTTTTGGAATTTTCTGCATTGTTTTAATCCTCAAGTGATAAAAACAACTATCAGCTCTGAGGCTGAGCTTTATGATTGTTTTAGTTTTCATTTGATTCATTCTTGGGCTAATTCATGACACTTTCTTTTGTATGTAAAGTATAATGTTTTGAGAGATACTCAAATTTAAAAGCAATACCAAGTAATAAGCATGTGTGGGATTTTGGTACATGGCTTTCTCTTTTCTTTCTTTCTTTTTTTTTTTTTTGATATGCATTCTAATGAATTACTCTGGTGGTTTCAGACTCGCCTTCTTAATGTACAGTTCAGTGTGGCCTGTGCGTGTTTTGTGTTTCCTGCATTGATTTTTGCCTCCGTTTATTCTCTATTGCAGTCTAAAAGTTGGTTTTAATTGGTTGCCCACAGAATTGACTTGGCCTCTACTTCTTGTTAAGAAAATACATCTCTTGTTTTATCAGGTAAGAGATTTTGAATAGAGGGATTGTTTTTATATAAAATAAAATGAGATAGCTTACTGAGTAACATGAAAATGTGTGTAGTAACTAAATTGTGGTTTGTTTGTTTTTGTTTTAAAAAAATCATCTGAGGGATGGTGGTGGGTGGACTGGGTGCCTTGAACAGTTGTTGCTTCCTTTTTGGGGTCAGTTTTATATGGATGCATTTCTCCTGATGAGTTCCTGATTACTAGGCAGTAAGTGGCTGTTTTTTTTCCTCAACATTCTAGACTAATTACAAATACAAGTGCTTGTTATTGGTATGGTTTTTAAATATTCCTTAGAGGTATAGGTATAGGTATAGATAATGGATCATTTGTTTTATTAGAGTACAGATTTTGACTTAAGATGGAGCCTTAGTGATTGGAATCTAACCCTTTTGGTAAATAATTAAGGTGGGCTCAAGAGAGGTTGAAATGACTTATCTCTCAAATAGGTACTTAGCAGAATAGCAGATTTCACATTTTTCAGAACCTAAAAGCTGTTTTCCTTTGTAGATGGCTTTATGAATAAATCCTGTGCTCTTTCTTTGGTTTAATCCTCAGCCCTTTTCTAGCTGGTAATCTGGGCAGATTTTCAATATCATGTTTTCATGTGTACCTTGTGCAGACTTTCACTAAATCCTTTCTCTTAGCAGCAGATGGTTTGAAGACTTACTGTGTATGTCACTTTAGTCCTGTGTTAAATTTTTGTGTTTGTGGGACCATATCAAATTCCCATTTTATTGTCCCAGTGCAAAGTAACCTCTCTCTCTCTCAAGTTGTTTTGGGTGCCTAGATAACCATGTTTCCCCCCATATAGTGATTAAGTGATTACGCATTTTTTGAAGTTGAACAGGAATGCTATCTTAATTTTGCATATAGCCAATATTCTAGAATAAGTAGGGAATGAGAATCTGATTTAATGATTTGGAACCTTCTTGATGAGCTTCCTTACAGACTGCTAAATAGTAAATAAGAAGAAAAGAGTGTGTTGGTGTGAAGTTTTTGTGTTAATTTTTCTTGTTGACTCTTGCAAATCAAAAGTGAAAAGCTTCCCTCCTCCCCCAAATTTCTAGTGTTTTATAATGGTCTCACAGAGGCCATTTCTGTTTTACTTGATCCATCTTTCTTAAGTAAATTTGAAAGTAACTTTTGTGTATGAGAAAACTCTTAAAGCCAAACAATGTATCTCTCTTTTGTGTATAGCAATTATAATATAGAGTTAAAATTACAGATTTTGTTGCATCAAACTAGTATTCATATAATATTTGACATGGAAAACTGCTTTCATGAAGTTAGAGAATTCTTAGAGCTTGCAACAGGAAACTGCTGTACTAATATTCTTGTTTGAGGAGGCATAAAACCAAAGCTCAAATAATTTATAATTTCCCTGA
Organism: Smutsia gigantea; assembly: GCA_032199065.1. Lineage (NCBI taxonomy): Eukaryota > Metazoa > Chordata > Mammalia > Pholidota > Manidae > Smutsia > Smutsia gigantea. The sequence continues at coordinate 72,133 of JAVSCE010000292.1, read as the reverse complement.
GGTCACAGAGCCAGGTTTATATTTATAAGTTAGGGTGTTTTCCAAGCCATCTTAAAAATCAGCTTTTAAATATAAACTTATGTTGTTGACCACATTAATTTCAAATTAAATTTTTTTCCAGTGCCAAGAGTTTGTTTTGTATCATTATACAAAGGGACACCCTTGCATTTACTCCTAGAAGCCATAAGAACTATAAAATACTGTAATTTTATTTAAATCTGGGAGAAACTTCTTTTTGATTAGGTCAAAATGATCATTAGATATCTAAGGAGATCAGTGAGCACCCAGAAATTCCATAGGAGTTATGGTGGGTCAGCGTTCAAACCCTAGTTCTTTTAGAACAAAAGCAATAACAGAATTTACCTTTTTTTTTTTCATTACCAGTCTTCCCCTATGGGAAAAATGACTTTTTTTTTTTAATGGAGGGTTTGGGAATGAGTCATGCACCTGAGTTTTAATTAAAACAGCTATGGTGAATGGCACTGTAACCAGGTTCTACTCTTTGGAGTGATGAATATAGGTAACTAAGATTTTGACTGGTATTTTTTTCAGTATTTCTTTTGGATTCTTAGTATTAACCTTGCTTGTAATAAATAATTCCATATGTAGTTCTTTAATAAATAAAACTAATGCAGACTGAAGAGTTTTAGGATGAAATATGGGATCAGTTTTCACTTGAGACATGAATTTACTTTAGTGTTATTATTTGTAATTCATTAGTGTTCCAGTTTTGTTTCTTTTGAATTTTGAGATTGAGCCATATAAAATGACACTGATAATTCTACAGAGTTGTCACTTCTATAAGGAAGGTACTAAGCCAGTTTTAATTATTAACTTCAAAGCATTCTTCGTATGTTTTCTCCCTGTAGACTTAAGCTTTGTTTCCCTGATTTGATTTACACATTTCTTTTAAATCTTACTGAATAATTTTCAGTGGTCTGAATGATGTAATTGATTTAACTATCCTATGGTTTTTGTTTTCTTGAAACTTGAGTCTTGGGACTGAACTTCTGTTTGCTTCCAGAATAAATGTCTTTTGGAAGTTGAAATTGTCTAGGTTTTACATTGTAAATGGCATATAATGTTCAGTTTTTAGAATATCCAAATTTTAAAAACTACATTGCTTGAGATAGTTTGAGGGATATTTGAGGGCCTGATAAGGTAGCTGGTCATTCTTGTAGCTAAAACTCGGTGTGATGAACAGGAGTCTGACCTGGCCGTTGCCTTTTCTCATCTGCAGGTGTGTGTGGTTTCAGCGCAGCATGGCTGTGGTCATCCGTTTGCAAGGTCTCCCAATTGTGGCGGGGACCATGGACATTCGCCACTTCTTCTCTGGATTGACCATCCCTGATGGGGGCGTGCATATTGTAGGGGGTGAACTGGGTGAGGCTTTCATCGTTTTTGCCACTGATGAAGATGCAAGGCTTGGTATGATGCGCACAGGTGGTACAATTAAAGGGTCAAAAGTAACACTGTTGTTGAGTAGTAAAACAGAAATGCAGAATATGATTGAACTGAGTCGTAGACGCTTTGAAACTGCCAACTTAGATATACCACCAGCAAATGCTAGTAGATCAGGACCACCACCTAGCTCAGGAATAAGCAGCAGAGTAAACTTACCTACAACAGTACCCAACTTTAATAATCCTTCACCCAGTGTAGTTACTGCTGCCACTTCTGTTCACGAAAGCAACAAAAACATACAGACATTTTCCACAGCCAGCATAGGAACAGCTCCTCCAAATATGGGGGCTTCCTTTGGTAACCCAACATTTAGCTCAACCATTCCAAGCACAGCCTCTCCAATGAACACAGTCCCACCACCACCAATTCCTCCAATCCCAGCAATGCCATCGTTGCCACCAATGCCATCCATTCCTCCAATACCAGTTCCTCCTCCAGTACCTACATTGCCTCCTGTGCCTCCTGTGCCTCCAATTCCCCCAGTCCCATCTGTGCCACCCATGACCCCACTGCCACCCATGTCGGGCATGCCACCCTTGAACCCTCCACCTGTGGCACCTCTACCTGCTGGAATGAATGGCTCTGGAGCACCTATGAATCTGAACAATAACCTGAATCCTGTGTTTCTGGGTCCACTGAATCCTGTTAACCCTATCCAGATGAACTCTCAAAGCAGTGTGAAACCACTTCCCATCAACCCTGATGATCTGTATGTCAGTGTGCATGGAATGCCCTTCTCTGCAATGGAAAATGATGTCCGAGATTTTTTCCATGGGCTCCGTGTTGATGCAGTGCATTTGTTGAAAGATCATGTAGGTCGAAATAATGGGAATGGATTGGTTAAGTTTCTTTCCCCTCAAGATACATTTGAAGCTTTGAAACGAAACCGAATGCTGATGATTCAACGCTATGTGGAAGTTAGTCCTGCCACAGAGAGACAGTGGGTAGCTGCTGGAGGCCATATCACTTTTAAGCAAAGTATAGGACCTTCTGGACAAACCCATCCCCCTCCTCAGACACTTCCCAGGTCAAAATCGCCCAGTGGGCAGAAAAGGTCAAGGTCAAGATCACCACACGAGGCTGGATTTTGTGTTTACTTGAAAGGGCTACCATTTGAAGCTGAAAACAAACATGTCATTGATTTTTTTAAAAAGTTGGATATTGTGGAAGATAGTATTTATATTGCTTATGGACCCAATGGGAAAGCAACGGGTGAAGGCTTTGTAGAGTTCAGAAATGAGGCTGACTATAAGGCTGCTCTGTGTCGTCATAAACAATATATGGGCAATCGCTTTATTCAAGTTCATCCAATTACTAAGAAAGGTATGCTAGAAAAGATAGATATGATTCGAAAAAGACTGCAGAACTTTAGCTATGACCAGAGGGAAATGATGTTAAATCCGGAGGGGGATGTCAGCTCTGCCAAAGTCTGTGCCCACATAACAAATATTCCATTCAGCATTACCAAAATGGATGTTCTTCAGTTCCTAGAAGGAATCCCAGTGGATGAAAATGCTGTACATGTGCTTGTTGATAACAATGGGCAAGGTCTAGGACAGGCATTGGTTCAGTTTAAAAATGAAGATGATGCACGTAAGTCTGAACGCTTACACCGTAAAAAACTTAATGGAAGAGAAGCTTTTGTTCATGTAGTTACTCTAGAAGATATGAGAGAGATTGAGAAAAATCCCCCTGCCCAAGGGAAAAAGGGGTTAAAGATGCCTGTGCCAGGTAATCCTGTCGTTCCAGGAATGCCCACTGTGGGAATGCCCGGTGCTGGAATGCCTGGTCCTGGAGTGCCCAGTGCGGGAATACCCAGTGCTGGAATGCCAAGTTCTGGAATGCCCAATGCGGGAATGCCCAGTGCGGGAATGCCTAGTGCAGGAGGTGAAGAGCATGCCTTCCTGACTGTAGGATCAAAGGAGGCCAGCAATGGGCCTCCATTTAACTTTCCTGGTAATTTTGGTGGGTCGAATGCCTTTGGGCCACCACTTCCTCCTCCAGGATTAGGAGGGGCCTTTGGTGATGCTAGGCCTGGTATGCCTTCAGTTGGAAATAGTGGTTTGCCTGGTCTAGGACTGGATGTGCCAGGTTTTGGAGGTGGACCAAATAATTTAAGTGGGCCAGGATTTGGAGGGGGCCCTCAGAATTTTGGAAATGGCCCTGGAAGTTTAGGTGGCCCCCCTGGCTTTGGAAGTGGCCCTCCTGGTCTTGGAAGTGCCCCTGGGCATTTGAGTGGGCCACCAGCCTTTGGGCCTGGGCCTGGCCCTGGCCCTGGCCCAATCCACATTGGTGGTCCCCCTGGCTTTGGATCTAGTTCTGGAAAACCAGGACCAACAGTAATTAAAGTACAGAACATGCCCTTCACTGTGTCTATTGATGAGATTTTAGATTTCTTTTATGGCTATCAAGTGATCCCGGGCTCAGTGTGTTTGAAATACAACGAAAAAGGTATGCCCACAGGTGAAGCCATGGTGGCCTTTGAATCTCGGGATGAAGCCACAGCTGCTGTCATTGACTTAAATGACAGACCTATAGGCTCAAGGAAAGTAAAACTAGTATTAGGGTAGATACTCACTTCAATTCTTTATAGGGTAGATCTTCATAGTGCTGTGATTAATGCATCCAGATTGTTTTCCTAGTATTTCCAGGTTAGAACCTGTGGATTGTTTCAATTGCATATAGATTGGTTTCTATAACTTAGAGCATTGGTTGACTGTTTACAGAAGACTCACTACCAGGATAAACATTGCTGTATGTAACAGTAAAGCTGTCTGGAGAGAAAACAAAAATTATTTTAGCATACCATTAGAGAAACCATTTGTAAAGTGCAATGACCACATAAAGCTTATCAAAGAGTCTAGATTGGTTTTGTTTTATACCATATGGGATGAAGAAAATAGAAATGTCAATAGAGCTCATTAAAGGTGCTCTTGCCAGCTACTAAGAATAGAAGTTGGCTACTCTTGGAATTTGGTTTAAAGCTGGACAGATTGCTTTGTTATAGGGTCAAAGATTTGTCTAAAGTCCTCATTTCTTTTAAAATTGAATAAAATCTCTGTATACAGATTCACTGTATGTACCGTTATTCCTTCTTGAGGGTTCTTGCTGTATAGACAGTCCTTCTGTAGTTACTGCTTTGTTTGCCTAATTGACTCATTTGTAAATGAGCAGAACTGTTGTGTTGTTGTTTTTTTAATATAACACTCCACACTTGGTTTGTGCTATAACCTTGAACTTTGATTTCTAATGTCACACTTAAAACTGTGTGAAATAGGACTTTTTTCACAAAAATAAAATACGGAGCCCTCTACTTACCAGAGCCTTTTTGGTTTGACCGCCAAGTTTTAGTTTAGTCAGTTTAAAAATTGTTCATGTTGTTTGGATGGCATCAAAAACCAGAAACCATTTTTAATAATAATTGTTTAAGATGCTTGATATGAGGTCCTGTCCATCCATGATGGACTAATGTTCTGGCAATTTCCTTCTGTTCCAAATTTTTGTGAAATTTTGGCTTGTAACTAAACAAAGAGGGTCCATTCATAACAAAGAGCATGATTATATCTAGGTTTTTAAAACTGAAGTTGAAATTATTAGCTTTGTTAGCAATAGTGTTATAGAATAAAAGATACATAAGCTGGCCCGTAGATTGATCTGCATTAATCCTGTTACTTGGAGGCTTTTTGGTCTAGTTGTTTGATCAGGAGCCTGTTTGTAAAAAATCTTCATCCAGAGTACAAGTGTAGCTGCCAGAGGGGAGAGAATTGAGACTTCTTGCCGTTTCATACTATTTTCTTTGGCATTCAGGACACTAAGGCAGGAGGACCACATGGGTTCTGGTTGGTAAGTGTCCTTGTCATGAAAACATTGGCCTTACAACATCCTGTCTCTGCTACAAAAGGTTCTATTTATGGTTACTTTCCTTCTTAGTTAAAATGCTCTAATGATGTGTCACATCATATTATAAACATGGAATAGGAGATTGACGAGATTTCATGAAAAAAATTGTCTTTTACATGGGCCCCTACCTTGGTTTGAAACAGCTCCAACATTACCTACAAATCAATGTACTTACAAAGGGGTCAGTCAGCCTTTTTAAAAGAGGTATTTCCTATTTAAAAAAAAAATAGTGCCTTTTGGTGTTGCAAGTCAGTGGAACACTGAAATTCAGCGTCGTGTAATTTAGAGTTAAGAGTGGCAACAGTTTCATTTGTGTGATAAGATTTGGAAAGCCTTTTATCACTATAATCTTAGAGGATTGACAGTACAGGATTTTTTGTTTAAGGAAAGGATTCTTTAGACTTCCAAAGAAGATAACGGCTGTGTTGTGGGTCTTTTAATTCATGAATACTAATTTGCTTTGACAGATCACTAGATACTTGCCTTGTCACCTAAAAAAGCAATATGATGTTTGTGTATGCTGTTCAATTTAAGTTTTCTGTTAAGTAATCACTTCTCATTCCAAAGACAGAGTGCAAAAACTTCAGCGCTGCTTGGGAGTCTTATTTCAACTGCAGATTATTTTCCCCATTGGAAAGCTGACTATTTTCATTTTAGAAAAATGGGTTGTTTGAAGATGAAAGTCTTTTATCTTTTTCACAATTTATTTTGGTTATATGTTCATACATTTTTATTAAATATTTCATATACGTTATTGCAATTTGTTATTTCTACATCTTAGATAAATGCTAAAAAGGAAACCTTGATTTCATTGTTTATCAAATTAAATAAATTGAGAAAATAGTGGTTTGTGTAGATATTGGAGAGAACTGTCTCATATCTGGTTGAATCACAACAGTGCTTCTCTAGTTGTGAAATGTAATTAAATGCCTTGCCCTCTGGAACTTAATTTTTGTGTATCTGAGACTTATTAACATAGTTCTAATTGCTAAGCATACTGTTCTTGTTCTGGGCGTTGGAGTTTGAGTTCTAAAAAAATTTTTGAAAATATGTTCTGTGAAAATATTCATACCTCTTCTGCAAATTTTCTCATAAGAACTAGGTTTGGGGTAAAAATGAATTTACATTATTTTCTCATTTGCTTTGTATGGTATGAAGGATTTGTAAAGCTGCTTGAAGTTGTGTGCATTTGTAAACACATCATGACATTTTTCAACTTTATGTGTAAATCTTATTGTCTGTTTTTGGTGACTCCTAATATTAATGGAAGAGAATCTTTTTCATTAGGTTAAAATTTTTTTCCTCCCCTTCCCTACCCCTGCTGGGGTGTTTTTTTGTTGTTTGGGTTTTTTTTTTTAAGCATCAGAGAAGTCCACAAAATGTATTTCGTAAATAAGCAAATTTGTGCACTTTATCTGAACTTTAGCAAAACAGTTCACAAGCAAAATTGGAGGTATGTTCTGTGTTTAACACTGTAGTTCAGATGTACAACTTAGCGGCTTTTTTCTTTAATGCAACACTGTTAGGTGAAATGCAGTTCCTAGCTTTGAGGTGAAATGTAGTTCCTAGCTTTGTTTTCCAAGTTGTCAAAGCACCAACAGTGAAAATTCCATTAGGAAACTTTTCATTTGAAATTTCAGAGAGTAAAATATTCAGTGTAATTGGAAGATCAGTCTTAACCCACTGAATAGAAATCTAGGGCTTTGTATGGAAGTAAGTAAACATACCTTGGATAAAAATAAGGATGCATGAAAGCCTTTATTAAGCTCAAACTCCTTTGTATTGGATTCTGTCATTGTATACAGGTGTGGGTCAAATGTTTAAAATAAATCCACTCACCAGTTTCAAGGACGCTTAAAAAAATAAATAAATGTAACATTGCTGCTAGTCAGATCTTCTGGAAAGAATTTCTGGCAGTGATCACTTTTAAAAATTATTTCCCACCTTGCAAAATTACCACGTATGAATTTACTGGCAGTTCTGCTATAGTCCAAACTTTAGAAACTAACAGAGTAAGATGACTCATTGCCAGTATGGCCACAACATTGCCACCAAGTACTACCTTGGCATTATTCAGCAGAGGTTTTTGTTTATAAAGTCTTGAATACTGTTCAATAAACTTGTCACAAAATAAAACAGGCTGATGCTTTTAATGCTTTACACAATAGTACTCCACTGAGTTAAGCCATCAGGTTTTTTTTTTTTTTTTTAACTCCTGAAAATATTTTTTGCCTTTGGAAAGGTGGATATGGTGATCTTGGAGGTAACAATTGTTGCTTATGTCTGCTAATGCTGCAGTGTGGAAAGAAGATGATACCTGGAACAGCAGGGAGGAAACTTGATTCTAGGTCAAATCAGTGGTATCCATATTTTCAGACTTTTATTTTGTGTGTTTTGCTAGCAAGCCACTTCTGTTATGTGGACTCAGAGAACTGGAAACCAGATACTTTAGGAAATGGGAAAAGAAATCTTCAGAAATCATTGTCAGTTGCACATACCTTTAAAGTTTTGTTCTTTTTTGTTTGCTTAATTTGTTTTGGTTGAGTATGTGAGATATTTGAGGTGGGGAAAAGGGGAGAGAAAAAAATTTGCTGCTTTCTGATACGGATGATACGGTTTTGTCCTTTCCACATTTGTTCAGCTTCTGAAAAAATTAGCAAATGAAAAGTATCCATAAACTCCAGAGTCATTAAAAAAAAATATGGATTGGAGTTGCAGAGAAATTAGTGGGCTGTTCTTTTAACCAGAGTTCTTGAAAAATGTTTATAACTTTGATCTATTAAGAGTTTTAGCTTGTTAGTGTGTGTGAGAGGGGTTAGACTAAACATACTTAATTCCAGGTAGTTGACTGAGCTGTTTTAAAATTATGAAGGTTTGACTAAGCACTCAAATGAAATCAGAGTGAAATCAGGTGCCTACAGATACCCAGAATGGCTTTTACCATTTTAAAGCGGTGGACTGTGCGCTAATATGACTCCTTTTCTTGCTCCTGAGAGGTCACTCGCTTTTATAATTCGTTGTCTGCTTTCCAGTGTTTTACAGTAAGAAATAGTTTATCAGTTATGTGCATCGCCACCATTCTCCTTGCCTCTCAAAAGTAGACCTTTTATTGGAATATGGTAGAATCGAAACTTACAGCTATTCTTTTTAACTAAAAAATTGCTTGATTTCAGTTTCATCTTTTTTGGCATAAAATCTGATAGATCACATTGACTTACTGTAAAATGTTCTGGAGCGTACCCTCTTGTTCAGCAACTTAGCAGGTTATCTCTTACTGGTGTCTGCTCATATAAATGTTAATTCTTTACTATGCTGTTCCCTGGATTTATTCTTGGTACCTTGAGCTACTTTGTGCCAGAGGATCTCACAACCGTTCTTGAATATGGCTCCTTTTCTAGATCAACATAACTAGCAACAAGTGACTAAGGTAGCACTGCTTTTCTACATAATGTTTTACTATTGAAGAGTCCAGATGGGGCAAAAAAAAAGTCACGTGATATAAGCATTCCACCCTCAGGACAGAAGGGCAGCACTCTAAAAGTCTGGGGGCGAGAGGTAGTGTGGGGTGGGGGGGGATCTCATTAACCATATTGAATTCTGTCAAGTGGCCCAGGGACCTCCCCCCCCCAGGGAAAATGATGAGGATTAGTTCATAGAGACTAAGAAAACACCAACTCTAGAAAAGTGATTAAATGGCACAGCAGAGTATTGGAGCTGGCACCCCAGTTCTGGACAGCTGGACTCATGTCTTCAGTAACTTAATAGTTTAAAGTCATTCATGTTTCCTGGTCAGCTGATGACTTGTCATTTCATGTTGAGAGGAGGAGGTGATTTGGAGAAAATAGAGCCATGACCTGCAAGAGAAGATAATTAAATCTGGACAGTCAAGTGTTGAATAAGCATAACACATCCCAGGAGTGAATTCAGGGCTGCCCCATGGTGCTTAATTTCCTCTCTATTCTGATGCTGCCAGTTTTGCCCCTTTACCTGCTTATTGTTGGTATCCAAGACTATGAATTTTATGCAGACCGAAGCCCCCTCACTGCTGTCTAGCCTCAGCATCTTAATTGGTGTGAGTTCACTCACAGCTCTTGATTAATGAGTAAGATTTGTCATTTGTGGTATGTATCAAATGTAACCACCACATTGTTCTACCACATGTCACTTGTTAATCCTCACAGAGTGGGAAAGGCTTAAAGGTAAAGAAATTCAGCTAGTTTAAGGGGTCTTATACCAACTGATGCTGTTGCAGATTTCTTGTTTTGTTCCACTTGGAAGTGAGTTAAAGCCACTCCCTGCTACACTTCCCCCACATACTGGGTTGTGATATAGAGATGGTCATTTATACATAACTCCCTTCTGTTGTGTAGGTTATGGGACCAGCAGGGTCCCTCTGCTGTAAGTCTGGCTATAAAGTGTGGAAAGATTAGTGCAGTCTTAACTGAAGTAAATACTGCCAATTACCTATGACCGGTGAGTTGACTGGTTGGAATTGGAAACATCTCGTCTCCAAGCTTTTAAGACATTCACAGGGATATACAGCTTAGCCATAGATGTAACCCATGCTAACTCAATTTTTTGAGCAGTGTTGTACACCCAGCTCTTACCATGCTGTGGTGGAAAACAAATATGTCTTTTTCAAAATGTTAAAGTCTTAAATTGCACAAGTAAGCTCTTGGTTGTACTTGTACTTGTACAAGGTATACTTATGTCCCACAGGAACTGGGCAAAGGTTTTCCTGGCCAGTTGCTAAATGGTCAGACAAAAACAAGTGTAAAGGAAGCCTTGTGTTTAAGCTGAAGGAAGGTGTGATCTCTGACCAAGGTTCGTGGGGACACTATGCTGATTTAGTACAATGAAATAATTAGTAGTGTGAAGGAGTACATTGGCAGTATGTAAAATGGTGTCTGTCCTGGAAGCTCTTAAAATTGCCCCTTAATGGTATAGCCTGAGGGGCATGACTGAGCTGAATGATAAGTAGGGCAGGCAGCAAGGGTTGGTTCTCTGGTGTCCAAGGGTGTTCTGGCCTACTAGAGAACCTTCATCTTTTTAAACTTTTTGACTAACTGCCAAGTACCATATCTTATAAACATGCTCTAGTAAGACATTCATAAAAGCTCCAGAATTAAGTGACTTTTTCCATCAGTTTAACATGTGCAGAGTGAATTATCTGAAATTCATTCATTTCTAATTCTGGGTCAGTATGATAGAGTTTTAGCTTTTCCATATGAAGTGTCCAGCTCTTGGTCATTCTTCTAGACAAGTGCTGTCCAATAAAATTTTCTCTGTGGAAATGTTCTCATCTGCACTAATATGGTAATTATTAGTCTCTGTAGCTACTGTTAAGTTTAAATCACACGTGGCTAGTGGCTACTGTATTTAACTCTAAATTCACAGAGCAACATGATCTTGGGAGATCTCCATGTTAGGCAGCACTGTCCAATGGACATAAGTTACCTGATGTCATTAAAATTTTTCTGGTAGCCACATTAAAAAGGCAAAAACAAGGGAAATTAATTCAGTAATATATTTAACCCAACAGATCTGAAATGTTACTCAATATATAATACAAAGATACAGAAATGTACTGTTTTCAAAATCCAGTGTATATTTTACATTATGTTGTGATTTGAATTAAGCATATTTCAAGTGCTCAGTAGCCACACGTGGTGAAGAACTGCTCTTTCAGACAGCACAGCTTTAGAATATGAAAAAAGTGATGCCCTATCATTTCCTTTTAACCCTGCTGCTGCATTCAGCTGGTTCTTTACTTTTGAGTATTTAAATTTTATTGTAGTCCTCCTAAACTTTCCCCCGTTGTGTTTCAATTTCTTTAGAGAATTTGCCTCAGTTACCTTTTTCATAGGTCACACTGGAGGTTAACTAGGTGACACTTTTATGTTGTAAAATTATGAATCCTGTACTAGAAGCAGCAGCAAAACTAGAATCTCTGCCCACCCACCTCCCCACACCCATTAACAATGGCAAAGGAGCAAATGTGTGTGTGTCTGTAATGGAGTTTCCCTATTGAAACCCTACCTTTTTAATTTCTCAACTTGCCAAACACAAATTTTGCAGAGCAATCAATTATAAGCTCCCATGTATCCCAAGTGAATTTATTTCAGTGAGGGGATCTTGCAGTATGAATGTAGGCAGGTTTCTTTTCCAGGGGCTCTGATCTGCTGCTCTTGTTCATTCACTCAGCTTCTTTTGTGCCCTAAGACACATTGCACACTGGAGATGCACAAGTTCTTGTTGATGCCCCTGCCCTGGAAATGTTCAGGAAAGGTGGTCTCGTACTGTTCTTTTAGATAGTCCACAGGCAATAGAAAGGCAAGAGTCTCATTAAAAGAAGGTAGATTTTTAAAATTAAATTATAGCAGGGTGGGATAAGGGCAGAATTGGCTGCCCAGTATATGTTCTTTGAAAATTTTGGTGTAAACCACATTATCCAGAGGCAATTTTTACTTTATTTGCAGGATTCATGCTTGGGTAAAGTTTATTCTTTTGATAAAGTCCTGTAAACATGGAGTCTAGCAATGCCTCCATTCCTTCCCCGGCAGTTAGACAAATAGAATGAGTGGTGGATGCAGAATTATTTTCCATAAGGCAAGTTATAGTTATAATAGGTCATGGAAAGAGACCACATGAGCCTCACTGCTCTTTTAGTGGCTAGGTGGGTGTTAGATTGGACTAGATTATAAGGTGTGAGCTGTTGGTAAAACAAGTGGATATAGAAGTCATATTCTCAGGGAACTGTGGGTTGTCACTGTGTGTTCCAGAACTAGTAAGTTCCTCTGGCCTCATTGTACAAAATGGAATTAAACTAGATAATTTTATATCCAGTTTTAAGCTTCTGTGATTCTGTGAACCCAGCCATTCTATTTCTTTCTGGAAATCTGTAGAGAATTTGAGCCTTAAGATAAAAGGCTAGTGAACTCAAAATTTTGATCTAGCTATACTGCTTTACTGCTTTTTTGGTGTGATAGCAATCCCATAATGCAGCTTGAGAATTTTATTAGAGAAAAGGGAGAAGGATACTCATTTTCCCTTTTGAGGTCTATCTCTTTTCTGCTAGTTAGGCCCTCTGGAGCCAGGTAGACCAGAGGCATTCTTCCTGGATGTTGTCCCATAAACCAACAAGTAATAATCATACTGCAAAAGGATCTATTTATGAACATCAAAAATGAGCAGATACACATCAAGCACTTGTTAGGCAGAGGGCACTTTCCTTGTTGGCCTCATTTAATCCTCACAATAACCCTGTAAAGTTGGCGTTATTATCCCCACTTTATAGGTAGGGAAATCCAGGCAAAGAGAAGAAAAGAAACTTGCCCAAGGTCTTCTCATTGATAGGGGTGAACAGATTATTCAGTCAGGCTACTTGCCTGACTCCAAAGGCAGGGCCCCTCCCTCCCTCAACTGTTCCCTGCCTCTCCCTGACTTCCAGGGGATGATGTGGGAGGCCACTGGCAGCACTCTTCTGAGATGGGTCTGAGCCCGCTCAGGAAGGGGCTCCTTATTTTGAAGTAGACAGGTGGAAACTTTATGTAAGCACATTCAGAGTTAGAGAGCAGAGAAAAAATCCCACTCCAATACAGTCATATCTTGTGTTCTTATTTGGTTTGTTTCCCTTCCCATATCCAATTCTCTGCCCAAGCTAGGTTCTCTCTGAAAAGTTGGATACAGGTTGGATTTGTGCAACTTTGGATAAGTCTTTGGGGATGTTGGAGTTCTGCTTCCAAACTTTTTTGTTTGGCTTTCATTGCATATAGCAGGATGGGAAACCCTGTGACTATTTACTGTATCACATTTTCCCATCCTTCACTTTTTGTGTGAACATGGATAGTTTGTGGTTTATAGTATTGCCAAGTATTGTGCGGCCGCCAGACTTCCTGGTAACATGAACCAAACCCAAATTACTGCTTGAAATTTTAATTTGTAAACACAGTTTTAGTAGCCCTTAGTCACACGTATGAATAAAGAATGTGTAGTTTTAACTATTCATATATTTGGTTCAGTTTGTGACCTATAAAACTGACTTTGGGTTGCTGAAAATTAAATTTGGGGAATGTCTTAGTTATAGAAGGAGAAGCAGGGGCTAAAAAAACCTTACCTTCTCCATGTTCCTTGAGGAGGCTGAGAAGGAATGGAAGAAGGGTGGTGGTGGTGGGCATAGATTGTCTTTTCAAATCATGGAAAAAGAGTGTTCGATGGGTGGTGATGTGCCCATTGGGAGCCAATGGAGAATTCCCTGATTGGCTTCAAGACTTGATCCAGCATCTGAGTTGCTCCAGCATGCTAAGGTAGGCAACAGGAGTGTGAGCATGGCTCTAGTTTCTTGAAGGAGTGATCCTGCCACCCAGACAGACATTTCCTCTCAGCCTGGAAATGGGGTTGAAGGCTGGTGCCTTTTCTTGTTCGGCTTTTGGGACTGGAAGAGGGCAGTGTAACTTCTGAGCTTGAAGGACTGATAAATTTCAGCTTAACTGGCCCTGAATTGGGTCAAGCTGGATCTAGAAGAGGTTTAATTTTGGGTTTATAAAGAGCAGAGTTAGAATCTCCTGAGGCAGGGGAGGGGACTTCAAAGAAAGTGAATGGCAAATTACTTCCTATTAGTAGACAGTGGGATTCCCTAACAATGATATACTGGTAAACTGGCTAGCTGGGTGAAGGGAAGCCCTACTTTTTGTCACTTGCCCAGTCTCCATGGTTTAAAACATTTTTAAAGCAGTTTGCTTTAAAAATGCCTTAATATTTAGCAATTGTCTCTTGCAAACCACACATGCCTGCTCCAGCACATTGCTGCAGGCCTCCTTTAGGTGTTTTGAATTCCCATTGTGTGTTTAGGTTTGTGTTTGACATACGAGATGCTGAAACAGCATTTGTTCTGAAGAAGTTGGTTGTTTTCAATGACAGGCAAGGAGCTGGAAACTGACAGAATATAGTTGTGGTACTGAGTCCAGAGTGAGAAGCTGCATGCAAGAAATCACGTAAAGGGGAGCCTATAAGAGGTAGACTTGAAGGCTAATAGTTAACACTTACTGATAACAATAGTACCAGGCTCTGTACTAAGCACCTTACAATCATTATTTATATAAATCTTCAGAAATAGATAATATTCCCCACTTTACACCTGCGGAACCTGACTTTTGCCCAAGTTACATAGGTAAGATATTATTCTGATGGCTATGTAGTATAGTATTTCTTTGTGGCTAGGAAGGAGTAAGGGCAGTATTTGGAGTATCTGGAGCACTTCACTGAGAACCCATACATACTCTTGCCTACTACATCAGATTGCTGTTGAATATAAGAAGAAAAGTTCTTTCAGGAGAAAAGAATGGTTCAAAGTTCTAGACTAGGTGGGAGTCAGAATATGAATTCTAGTCCTCATTTTACTTAACCATTTATGTGTGTGTCCTTAGCCAAATCACATCTTCTGTCTTCAGTTGAGGGACTGGAATTAGATGATCACTCAGTTCCTTTTTATTTCTGATATTTTGTGAACTTTAAGTTTTATAAATAAGAATGAATATGACTTCTTTAAGGAACAGTGGGGGTAAGTGCCCTTTCAGGGTATGGGGCTTGAAAAGCATTAAGGCTGGTGTGATGGAGTTAAGCAGAGGAAAACAGCATACAAGGGAGAGTGGAAGGGAATCAGACTCCAACTGGTAGAAAGCAATGGCAGAATAGGTTGATACTATATACTCAGTTGTTTCTGTTTTGCATTTCCTTACTAGCACCAAATGGAAAAATGGGGGTAATAGGGGCACACAGAGATAACAACCTAGTCTTTTGTTTTGGGTGTTCCTAGAAAGCTCACTTCTCCTTTGATGGCTTCAGCAGGCCAGGACTAGATTTGGGTCCTTTCTGAGGATCCTCCGATTATCATTCCTAGCATGAATTCAACAGATACTTATAAAGTACCTGCTATGTATGAGTCACTGGAATGGGAACAAGACAATTCTGGTCCCTACCCATGTTGAGTTTATACTCTTGTAAGGAAAATACATAATAAGCAAGTTATACATTTTGGTAGGTTTATGAAAAGCTGGCTATTGTTGGGTTGGTCTCTGACTTCAACAGAGAACATATCAGAGGGTTTTGAGAATAGGAATTGGAGATCAGTTTATAGACATCCAGGCAAGATAAGCTGGTTCAGAAGAGAGTGCACAAAGACCTTGAGAGTATTACCAGACCACTCTTACAAAAATAAATGAGAAAATTTCTGAGACTTTTATTGACTCACTTAAATATGATACTTAATATGGTTTCGTAAAATTCCAGTCCTATAAAGGAGGCTAAGAGTCCTGTGAGGTTAATTATAAAGGCACTAGATGAAAAGTAAATGAGTCTGGTTTAAGGATACAGCGGTTCAAGGGTTATAGGACAGAAGAGTGACATGACTTAAGAGTTTTAATGTAGATTTCCAAGCAGGTGGGTGTGGAGGTAGATTTTAAAAGAGAAAAACAGGATTTGGGAAAGATTATAATCTCATGCATTTCATAATTTAAAAGGAATATGACTTAAAGGACAGAAAACTATAAAGCTTTGCTTATAAAGAGCTGTTAATTCTAGTAAGAAAGCAGAGGAGGCAGATCTGCGAAAAAACAAAACAGGTCGCACAGGAAACTGACCTCAGAATGGAATCCAGCCCTGTACTGTTGATGAGACACATATGGGCCAACAGCATTCTCCTTAGGATTTTAGTCTGATCAGAGAACAGACTGAAAAAATAGGAGCAGCTGTGGGAAAAGTGGCAAAAATGGTAGTAGACTAGAATTAGACCTAACACACAAGCTCTGGGCCCACTGCAAGTATTTGGCCCAGACCAAAAGCACCTCTCTCTCTGGAATCTTTGAGAAGTCATGGAGTGAGGGAAAAGTCATCAGCTACAGGTGTTGCCAGTAATTGCACCATTACAGACAATTAATTACTGCTCATACTTTTTGTAGTTCCCAGTGAAGTCTTTACCAGGATAAACCCATAGTCCTCCATTAAAAATTTTTTTGGTATTATTGCTATTCATATTATTAATATTATTTGGTATTAATGTACAGTGACATGAATAACATTATGGTTACTAGACTCCCCCTATTATCAAGTCTCCACGACATACCCCATTACAGTCACTGTCCATCAGCGTAGTAAGAAGCAATAGATTGACTACTTGTCTTCTCTGTTATACTGCCTTTCACGTATCCTCCGCTACATTATGTGTGCTAATCGTAATACCCCTTTTTGCCCCTTCTCCCTCCCCACTGATCCTCCCCAGTCCCTTTCCCTTTGGTAACTGTTAGTCCATTCTTGGATTCTCTGAGTCTGCTGCTGTTTTGTTCCTTCAGTTTTTGCTTTCTTCTTATACTCCACAGATGAGTGAAAATCATTGGATATTTGTCTTTCTCCATCTGGCTTATTTCACTGAGCCTAATACCCTCTACCTGCATCCATGTTGTTGCAAATGGTAGGATTTGTTTTCTTCTTATGGCTGAATAATATTCCATTGTGTATATATACCACATCATCTTTATCTATTCATCTACTGATGGACACTTAGGTTGCTTCCATTTCTTGGCTATTGTAAATAGCGCTGCGATAAACATAGGGGTGCATATGTCTTTAAAACTGGGTTGCTGCATTCTTAGGGTAAATTCCTAGGAGTGGAATTCCTGGGTCAAATGGTATTTCTATTTTGAGTTTTTTTGAGGGACCTCCATTCTGCTTTCCACAATGGTTGAACGAATTTGCATTCCCACCAGCAGTGTCGGAGGCTTCCCCTTTTTCCACATTTTTGCCAACATTTGTTCTTTGTTTTTTGGATGATGGCCATCCTTACTGGTGTGAGGTGATATCTTATTGTGGTTTTAATTTGCATATATCTGATGATTAGTGATGTGGAGCATCTTTTCATGTGCCTGTTGGCCATATGAATTTCTTCTTTGGAGAAGTGTCTATTCAGATCTGCTGCCCATTTTTTAATTGGCCTATTTGCTTTTTGTTTGTTGAGGTGCGTGAGCTCTTTATATAATTTGGATGTCAACCCCTTATCGGATATGTCATTTATGAATATAGTCTTCCATACTGTAGGATGTCTTTTTGTTCTATTGATGGTGTCCTTTGCTGTACAGAAGGTTTTTAGTTTGATATATTCCCACTTGTTCATTTTTGCTTTTGTTTCCCTTCCCGCGGAGATATGTTCATGAAGAACTTGCTCATGTTTCTCTCCAAGAGATTTTTGACTATGTTTTTTTCTAAGAGTTTTAGGGGTTCACGACTTACATTCAGGTCTTTGATCCATTTTGAGTTTACTTTTGTGTATGGGGTTAGACAGTAATCCAGTTTTACATGTAGCTGTCCAGTTTTGCCAACACCATCTGTTGAAGAGGCTGTCATTTCCGCATTGTATATCCATGGGTCCTTTGTCATATATTAATTGACCGTATATGCTTGGGTTTATATCTGGGCTCTCTATTCTGTTCCATTGGTCTCTGGGTCTGTTCTTGTGCCAGTACCAAATTGTCTTGATTACTGTGGCTTTGTAGTAGAGCTTGATGTCAGGGAGCATAATTCCCCCCACTTTATTATTCCTTCTCAGGATTGCTTTGGCTATTTGGGGTCATTTGTGGTTCCATATGAATTTTAGAACTATTTGTTCTAGTTTATTGAAGAATGCTGTTGGTATTTTGATAGAGATTGCCTTGAATGTAGATTGCTTTAGGCAGGATGGCCATTTTTGACAATATTAATTCTTCCTATCCATGAGCATGGGATGTGTTTCCATTTATTGGTATCTTCTTTAATTTCCCTCATGAGTGTCTTGTAGTTTTCAGAGTATAGGTCTTTCACTTCCTTGGTTAGGTTTATTCCTAGGTATTTTATTCTTTTTGATGCAACTGCGAATGGAATTGTTTTCCTGATTTCTCTTTCTGCTAGTTCATCATTAGTGTATAGGAATGCAACAGATTTCTGTATATTAATTTTGTATCCTGCAACTTTACTGAAATCAGATATTAGATCTAGTAGTTTTGGAGTGGATTCTTTAGGATTTTTTATGTACCATATCATGTCATCTGCAAACAGGGACAGTTTGACTTCTTCCTTGCCAATCTGGATGCCTTTATTTCTTTTTGTTGTCTCATTGCCGTGGTTAGGACCTCTAGAACTATGTTGAATAAAAGTGGGGCCGAGTGGGCATCCTTGTCTTGTTCCCTATCTTAAAGGAAAAGCTTTCAGCTTCTCGCTGTTAAGTATAATGTTGGCTGTGGGTTTGTCATATATGGTCTTTATTATGTTGAGGGACTTGCCCTCTATACCCATTTTGTTGAGAGTTTTTATCACGAATGGATGTTGAATTTTGTCAAATGCTTTTTCAGCACCTAAGGAGATGATCATGTGGTTTTTGTCCTTCTTTTTGTTGATGTAGTGGATGATGTTGATGGATTTTTGGATGTTGTACCATCCTTGCATCCCTGGGATGAATCCCACTTGATCATGATGGATGATCTTCTTGATATATTTTTTAATTTGGTTTGCTAATATTTTGTTGAGTATTTTTCCATCGATGTTCATGAGGGATATTGGTCTGTAATTTTCTTTTTTTTGTGGTGTCTTTGCCTGGTTTTGGTATTAGAGTGATGTTGGTCTCATAGAATCAGTTCGGGAGTATTCTCTCCTCTTCTACTTTTTGGCAAACTTTAAGGAAGATGGGTATTAGGTCTTCACTAAATGTTTGATAAAATTCAGCAGTGAAACCATCTGCTCCAGGAGTTTTGTTCTTAGGTAGTTTTTTGATTACCGATTCAATTTCTTTGCTGGTAATCAGTCTGTTTAGATTTTCTGTTTCTTTCTGGGTCAGCCTTGGAAGGTTGTATTTTTCTAGAAAGTTTTCCATTTCTTCTAGGTTATCCAGTTTGTTAGCATATAATTTTTCATAGTATTCTCTCATAATTCTTTGTATTTCTGTGGTGTCCATAGTGATTTTTCCTCTCTCATTTCTGATTCTGTGTATGTGTGTAGACTTTCTTCTTTTCTTTATATTTTCTAGCAGAACCAGTTCCTGCATTCATTGATTCTTTCTAATGTTTTATTCTTCTCAATTTTATTTTATTTCTGCTTTAATCTTTATTATGTCCCTCCTTCTACTGACTTTGGCCTTATTTGTTCTTCCTTTTGTGTTTTCATTAATTGTGAGTGTAGACTGTTCATATGGGATTGTTCTCCTTTCCTGAGGTAGGCCTGTATTGCAATATATTTCCTTCTTAACACGGCCTTCCTTGTATCCCACAGATTTTGTGGTGTTGAATTATTGTTGTCATTTGTCTCCATGTATGACTTGATCTCTGTTTTTATTTGGTAATTGATCCATTGATTATTTAGGAGCATGTTATTAAGCTTCCATGTGTTTGTGGGCTTTTTCATTTTCTTTGTGTAATTTATTTCTAGTTTCACACCTTTGTGATCTGAGAAGCTGGTTGGTACAATTTCAATCTTTGAATTTACTGAGATTCTTTTTGTGGTCTAGTATATGATCTATTCTTGAAAATGTTCCGTGTGCACTTGAGAAGAATGTGTATCCTGTTGCTTTTGGATGGAGTGTTCTGTAGATGTCCATTAGGTCCATCTTTTCTAATACGTTGTTCAGTGCCTCCGTCTCTTTATTTATTTTCTGGCTATTTGATCTGTCCTTTGGAGTGAGTGGTGTGTTGAAGTCTCCTAAAATGAATGCATTGCAGTCTATTTCCCCCTTTAATTCTGTTAGTATTTGTTTCACATATGTAGGTGATCCTGTGTTGGGTGCATAGTTGTTTATAATAGTTATATCCTCTTTTTGGACTGACCCGTTTATCATTATGTAATGTCCTTCTTTGTCTCTTCTGACTTTCTTTGTTTTGAAGTCTATTTTGTCTGATACAAGTACAGCAACTCCTGCTTTTTTCTCCCTATTAGTTGCATGAAGTATCTTTTTCCATCCCTTTACTTTCAGTCTGTGTATGTCTTTGGGTTTGAAGCAAGTCTCTTGTAGGCAGCATGTAGATGGGTCTTGCTTTTTTATCCATTCCATGACTACGTCTTTTGATTGGTGCATTCAGACCATTTACATTTAGGGTGATTATTCATAGGTATGTACCTATTGCCATTGCAGGCTTTAGATTCATGGTTACCAAAGGTTCAAGCATAATTCCCTTACTATCTAACAGTCTAATTTTACTCGCTTCATATGCTATTACAAACACAACCTAAAGATTCTCTTTTTCTTCCTCCTCCATTGTTTGTATGTTATGAATCATATTCTGTACTCTTTGTTAATCCCTTGGGTGACATCTATTTAGCCTTAGGAATACTTCCATCTATAGGAGTCCCTCCAAAATGCAGTGTAGAAGTGGTTTGGGGGAAATAAATTGTCTCAGCTTTTGCTTATCTGAAAATTGTTTAATCCCTCCTTCAAATTAAAATGATATCCTTTCTTGGTAGAGTATTCTTGGTTCAAGGCCCTTCTGCTTCATTGCATTAAATATATCATGCCACTCCCTTTGGCCTGTAAGGTTTCTATTGAGAAATCTGATTAAAGCCTGATAGGTTTTCCTTTGTATGTGATCTTTTTTCTCTCTCTTGCTGCTTTTTAAAAGTCTGTCTTTGTCCTTGATCTTTGTATTTTAATTATTATATGTTTTGATGTTGTCTTCCTTGGGTCCCTTGTATTGGGAGATCTGTGCACCTCCATGGCTTGAGAGACTATCTCCTTCCCCAGATTGGGGAAGTTTTCAGCAGTTACCGCCTCAATGACACTTTCTATCCCTTTTTCTCTCTCTTCTTCTTCTGGTACCCCTATTATGCGAATATTGTTACGTTTGGATTGGTCACACGGTTCTCTGAATATTCTTTCATTCTTAGAGGTTCTTTTTTCTCTCTATGCTTCAGCCTCTTAGTATTCCTCTTCTCTAATTCTATTCTATTTACCTTCTCTTGTACTACATCTGATCAGCTTTTAAATACCTCCATTGTATGTTTCATTTCAGATATGGAATTTCTTAATGATTGAATTGCTGTCTTAAATTAGTTCCTGAGTTCTTGAATATTTTTCTGTACCTCCATAAGCATATTTATGATTTTTATTTTGAACTCTCTTTCAGGGAGACTGGTGAGTTCAGTTTCATTTGGCCCTTTTTCTGGGGTTTGTGAGATTTTGGTCTGAACCATGTTCTCTTGGCGTTTCATATTTCTGTGTGGTGCCCTCTAGTGCCCAGAAGCTCTAGTCTCTGGAGCTGCTCAGCCCTTAGAGTAAGGTTGAGGGTTGTAGTGGAGCGAGGCTGGTGCCTGGGGGGAGGAAAGATTTGTTTCCTGATTCCCGTTTGCTGTGCCTGTCTCTCGTATCAGAGCCAGTGGGCTGAGCACACAGGTGTAAGCCTCTGTGCTCTGCGTCTCTAGCTGTTGTAGGCGGGCCCTCCCTCTGACTGGCCTGATGCCAGTGCAGTGACAGTCGGTTTTTGAGTCGGTGCTGTCATGCCAGGAGGAAGGCTCAACAGGCTGCATATCACACTGGGAGGCCTCCAAGCTGAATAGCCAGCCAGGGGGATGGAGCACTTGAAACTCCTCAAAATTCCCAATCTGCTGTGCTGAGCGCGCCCAGACATCCTTGTCCCCCTATCTCTTCTCCTGCACAGCAAGCTCTGTGCAAACCCCGCCTCTTCAGCAGCCCTCTCACTGCTAGGAAGCCTCTCAGACCGCCTGCCTTTCCCTTGTCCCAGAGCGGCGGGGTGTGGATCCCATCCTCCACAAATGGCTGGAATCTGTCTGTGAAGCACTCCGCCTGTCCCAGCTCCCCATCATCCAGAGCACCACACAGTGTAGGTTTCTGCTTGCAAAGCAGATCTCCAGGGCTAGGTGTTCAGCAGTCCCAGGCTTCCACCCTCTCCCCACTCCATTTCTCTTCCTCTTGCCGGTGAGCTGGGTGGGGGAAGGGCCTGGGTCCCACCAGATCAAGGCCTTCATAGGTTTCCCTGTTTTGTGAGGTCTGCTCTTTTTGTGACGTCTGTATGCAGTTTGGTGCAGCGTTCTTTCCTGTTGCTGTTTTAGGGTTAGTTGTATTAACTATGTTTTCGCACTATCTGTGGTTTTGGGTGGAGTTCTCTGTCTTACCTCTCACGCCGCCATCTTGAATCTCCCTCTGCATTTAAATTTGTCCCAAATATTTTATTATGGAAACTTGCAACATATAGTAAAGTTGAAAAAATTCTCCAGTGAATATCCATATATCCAGTTTAGATTCTATAATTTATTTTTTCCCTTGTTTTACCTCATATCCATTCAACAAACCATTTTATTTAAAAGCATTTAAAAGTTGTAATCCTCAGCACACTTCCCACACAAACATTTTAACATGTCTTGAGTTCAGTATTGATGAGTTTTTTTTTTTCGGGGGCAGGTAAAATTTATCTAGAATAAGAGATCTACACCTTAAGTATACCATTAGGTGAAAATGATAAATGCACATACATTCTTATCAAGATGAACTTTTCCATTCCCACTGAAGTTCTCTCCTGCCTCTTAGTTAATATCTGCCTCTACCCTGGGAGACAGGGGAAGAACTACCTGTATTCTGAATTTTTTCACCATAGATTAGTTTTGCCTGTCCTGAAATGTTGTAAGTATAATCTATATATTTTATGCTTCAAATTGATCCATGTTGCAGATATTAATAGTTCATTTTTGTTGTTGAGTAGTTTCCTATTACATATATAAACAGTGGAGTTTTTCCTTTCTCATATTGATGGACATTTGGGCTGTTTCAAATTTTTGGCTATGACTGAAGTTGCTATGGACATTCTTATGCAAACCTTTTGTGTATATAATGTTTTCATTTCTTTTGGATAAAAATCTAGGAGTGGAATTGCTCTTGGACTAGGTATATATTTGGTTTTCTAATAAGCTGCCAGACTTGGCAAAGTGCTACATTTAATGCTTTCACTAACAATGTGTGAGAGCTCCACATACTTGTCAACATTTGGTGGTGTCAGTTTTCTTACTTTCAGCCATTGTGGCGGGTATGTAACGGGATCTTACTGTGGTTTTAGTTTGCATTTCCCTGATGACCAAAGTTGTTGATCACTTACTTCTTCCTTTGTGTATTTCCAATTCATGTATTTTCCTTTATGAAGTATCTAGTCAACTTTTTTGCCCATTTTTAAGTTGTCATCTAATGTTGAGTTCTAGGAATCCTGCATTTAAATTTTATAGCCCAGTTGTACAAGATCAGGATAGGGAAAATTTATTGCTGGACATTCATTCAGATGGAAAAAACCTGGAGGTTTGTGTTGAGCAAAATCACAATTCAGCAAATGGTTGTGGGTACTTTGCACTAAGTATTAGAATTAGGGATACAAAAATAATACAAAACCCTAGTTCCAAGGAGTCCATAGATCATGAGGGTAGACAGCCAAAAGTCAGGATTCTGATATAGTGGCTTCAGTGTTAAGTCACTAAATATTTACTGAGTATCTGCTATAGGGTAGGTACTGTTTGTAGGTACTGGAGATATAGGGATAGGTGAACCAGACATGGTTCCTACTCTAATACAGCTTATTTCCTGGAGCGTATATAGGGGAAGACAGCACAGAAGCCCCAAGATGTGTAATGAGATTGATGTTTATATATACATCAGAAATGAAACCTGGCTGGAACATACTGGTGTGAGTTGATTTGTTAGGCAGGGGTCAGGTCTTGAGGGCCCTGTAGGCCATCATAACAACTTTGGATTTTGAGTGTTTTGGAAACCATTCCAGAATTTTAAGTGGAGAAATGGTATGATCTGGTTTCTGTCTGGCAAATAGATGCAAGAGAGGGAGTGTGTGTGTTTTCAGAAAGACAGTAAGGAAACCATTGCAGTCGTCCAGAGGAGAGAGAGTAAATCCTACCTGGGAAAAGTGAACAAGACTTCATATGAGAATGATGTCAAAGCAGAACCTTGGATGATGACAGAGCATTTACTAGGCAGGAATGTCAGAAGTATCAGCATGTGTGTGAACGAGAAATGGCTTTGGGTAACTAGCTGAGTGGGTGGTGGAAGGGCAGGAGGTGATACCAACTGAAAAGGACTTAGAAGGTTGAATTTAGGGATTCAGGGTCACCATGTTACAAAATACTGAATTCTGTGTAGATGTGCCCTCTGGAGTTGTACCACAAAGTGACCCTGCTGGGCAGTTTGGCTCTGAACCTAAGAACCATGGACAGCTAATACAGGGCTTCTAGTGAAAGTAAAGACTCTCTGAAAGCTGACATCAAAGATGACTAGGTAAGACAATTCTGAGGAAGAGAAACCAGAAAGGAGGCAAGTTAGTTAGGGATTGTTAAACTGGAGATAGAGGCTTTGGGCTTAGAACAGGACTTGAGGTGTAGATTGGGGGGAAACCTAATGAGACCCTTTAAAATATACAAACAGCATAAAACATTGAAGCAATACAGAAGTATATACAGTACATAAAATTCTCACCTTCATTCCAGTACTTTAAGGTGTACCTAAAAATTGCATTTATTTGGTGTCTTCCATCTTTGTGTGTGTGTACTTTGTGTATGTATTCAAATCTGTATATGCACATACAGTTGAAGTTTAGAATAGGGTCATACCCTTACCATTTTTGCAACTTAATTTTTTTGTATAATACCAATATAATACAGTTCTGCCTTAATTGGTTTTTACCTTTTTATCTGTTTTTTTACCTGCTAAAAATGTTTAAACAGCATTCTTTTGTTTGTGCCATAATTTACTTAAGTTACGACCTAATTGATAGACCTTTAAGCTGTGTCAGGTTTCTCACTGTTCTCAGCAGTAGTCAGATGAGCATTCTTCATTTGTCTCTGTTCTATGCAAACAGTGCCTCAGTGAACATGTAAGGTGAGAAGCGTGGAGTCAGATTGTGACTTGGGGGATATTGTGGTCCTTCTTCCTCAAGAGTATGTGTTCTGCTCTGGATCTGTTACTAGGGCACTTCTAAAGGGATGATCAAGCTGGTCAGAGGCTAGACGCCACATTCTAAGGGCAACATGCAAAAGAACTGGGGCTGTTTCTCCAGATTTAAGCTGAGACTTTTCACTGGTTCCAGGTATCAGGTAGGTTCTCAGAGAGAGAGAGGAATAATCAAGGCTTTCCTGTGGAATTTTAGATGGAGAAGAAATAGGACTTGTGTAGAAGTGAGAATTCAACAGACTTGGGTTGGTTTGGGTAAGATTTTATGGAGCCAGAACTATCTGATGATGGATGGATTATAAGAGTGGTAGGTTTTCCATTATTAGATGCATTCAAGCAGAGGCTGGGGTGCTACAGAGATGCAGAATGTGAAGCAAGTTGAACTCAAGAATCAGTACAACTTTGGTTGATAACAGTATTCCACATGGAGACCATAAGGCACAAGATGGGAGTGTACTAACTATGTGCTGGGTTGGGGAAAGGATTGAGTGAGGTCAGTTTAGGGGAGGCTGACGCTGGAGGCATCCTGGGGTATATTGCTGGGAAATCTGGAATGCTGAGTGAAGCTAGAGATCTGACCTCATCTGCACTCCTGGTGCAGATGGTCTTAAGGTGTGTGAGTCAACAGGGATAGTGAGGGGTCTGAGGATTATTGTTTGGGGACTGTATGAGGAGGGTTACATGGTAGTTGTGGTGGTCTGTGCCAGAAGACAGTGTTTCAGGCAGAGGAAACGGTTCAGTTGGGAAGGTTGGTGCTGCTTGGACTGCCAGTCAGTTTGGAGATGGCTGACCTGGGAACTGAAGCTGGAGATGGCCTTTTGGATTTCATGCAGCAAGTATTTATTGTCTCGGTCCTTGGTATAGAGCAATGAACAAAACAGACAAATCTTTCCCTCATGGAGTTTACATTCTAGTGTAAACAAATTATATTTGTCTAGGAAGAAAAATTACATAAATATATATAGTAGATAGTGATAAATGCTAAAGAGAAAAAGCAGGAAAGGGGTATGTAGGGTTGAAATTTTAGAGTAGCTAGAAAGGGAGAACTTTCCCGTCATAAAGGAGATGATTTTGAATAAAGACTAGAGGGAGGAAACAGTAAGCCATGTGGATAATAGGAAGGAAGAACATTCCAGGCTTTGAGAAAGAAGCAAGTTTATTAGAGGAACAACAAGCAAGCTGACCTCTGTGGCCAGACTGCAGTGAGAGAGGTGTTAGATCAGGTTAGAGAGATCTAGATCTTTCAAGACCTTGCAGGCCATGGTAGAGTATGGATTTTTTTCTAAGCACTGAGAAATCAGAGGGTTTGGGTAGAGTTGTGACATGACCTGTCTTATGTTTTAACAGGCTCACTCTGGTTGCTGTATTGGAAATAGCCTGTTGGTGTAAGGAAGGGGGTGTGATGGGGGAAGGCGTAGGATAAGGGAGATCAGTAAAAGAGGCTAATAAGAGAAGTGTGTTTAGAAATGATATGATTTGGGCAGGTATTGTCAGAACAGTGAGGAGTTAGACATGAGCCCCTGATTGGAGGCTAGGAGACTCAGTAGGGGGATCCTAACTGCTTCAAGGTACAGGGCCCCAGGGTTCATGAGAAATCATTGGAAGAAGAGAATTTTTGAGGAGCAGTATTTGGATCATGACTGTGTTTAGGGCAGTGTTGATTTTGGAACTTGGGTCCAATCTGGGGGCCAGTAAAAGCGTCAGAACAAGATTCACTGGTCTCTGAGATCAGAGTTGGAGTCTGGGTCAGGGAAGCATTTTTGCGATTTTAGGGTGAGGACTAGTTTGGTGTTACAGTTGTTGATGGAGGCTCTGCATCTTCCCATCATACTTGTGGACCAGGGTTGGTTGTGACCACCACCTTCTGTCCCACTGAGCCCCCAACGGGACTGAAGGAATATGTAGGGTATAGGGCCTTCCCTTCCTTGAGTGTCATGGGGGTGGATACGGGCTCAGCCCTGCCTGGGTGAAGCTTGGCATTCCCAAGCTGGTACCTACAGTCAGAGGAAGGTAGAAAAGGGTATCAGTGCTTGACTCAGTTCCTTTTTTCCCAGATGGCCCACTGCGTGACCTTGGTTCAGCTGTCCATATCCTGTGACCACCTCATTGACAAGGACATCGGCTCCAAGTCTGACCCACTCTGTGTCCTTTTACAGGATGTGGGAGGGGGAAGCTGGGCTGAGGTGAGAAGAACCATGGGGTTTTAAGGTTGTGGAAGGAGGCTAGGACTGTTTTGGGGTGGAGGGTGTGTGACTATGATACTCATTGGCCTCTGCCCACAGCTTGGCCGGACTGAGCAAGTACGGAACTGCTCTAGCCCTGAGTTCTCTAAGACTCTGCAACTTGAGTACCACTTTGAGACAGTCCAGAAGCTCCGATTTGGCATCTATGACATAGACAACAAGACACCTGAGCTGGGGGATGATGACTTCCTAGGAGGCGCTGAGTGTTCCTTAGGACAGGTATGTAGGGCCAGGGATTAGAATCCTTCAGACAAGTTCAGTTAGAGTTCTGTCACAACCCAACTTGCCAGGGACACGGGGAGGGGTGCAGGGGTGGGGGTCAAGCAGGACCTAACTCCTGATGGCTTAACCTTGCTGTGCCCCAGATTGTGTCCAGCCAGATACTAACTCTACCCTTGATGCTGAAGCCTGGAAAACCTGCTGGGCGGGGAACCATGACGGTAAGGAAGGACCTGCAGAGGGAGGATGAAGCACTTGCATCAATGAGGAATTCATGAGGTGATACACTCTCCTGCCTCCCCTACCTAGGTATCAGCTCAGGAGCTGAAGGATAGCCGTGTAGTGACCATGGAGGTAGAGGCCAGAAATCTAGATAAGAAGGTATGTGTGTGGAAGGGGGCCCTGGGGGTTCAAGAATTAAGAGGGCAGGGGTGGAGATGAGGTCTGGGATTGTGATTGTCTCCCCTGACTCTTATATTGGTGTCTCTGTGGCATTGACAGGACTTCCTAGGGAAATCAGATCCATTCTTGGAGTTCCTCCACCAGGGTGATGAGAAATGGCACCTGGCATACAGGTCTGAGGTGTGAGACCCTGGGATTGAGTGGTGTGGGGTAGGAGAGAATCTCCTGGGAGTTGTGACTACCAAGGTTTGGAAAGCAGGAAGAAAAGACTGCATATGGCTAGGAAAGGATGGCAGCTCCTCACACACCACCCAGGGCTCATTGGAGGCCTTGCCTTCCACCTTAAGGTAATCAAGAACAACCTGAACCCTACGTGGAAGCGCTTCTCTGTTCCCCTTCAGCATTTCTGTGGGGGAGACCCTACCACACCCATACAGGTGAGGAACCTGTTTTCTGAATAGACTGAACAGAGACATAGAGACTGGGGAGGGATCTATTCTCACCTGCCACCTGTCTTCTCATCTTTATATACACCTACACCTCCCCCCCAGGTGCGATGCTTAGATTATGACAGTGATGGTTCACATGATCTTATTGGTACCTTCTACACCAGCTTGGCCCAGCTGCAAGCAGCCCCAGTGAGTACTGGCCCTGCCTAGAGTGTTTAGGTGGGCCCAGGGGGCTGCAGCCCCAGGGAGAGAGAGGGAGGGCAGGGCAACTCGAGTCCTGGTTGATGCTCTGGGAGTTTCCTACTGACTTTTCTTTCCTCACCAGGCTGAGTTTGAATGCATCCATCCTGAGAAGCAGCAGAAAAAGAAAAGCTACCAGAACTCTGGAA
Organism: Smutsia gigantea; assembly: GCA_032199065.1. NCBI lineage: Eukaryota > Metazoa > Chordata > Mammalia > Pholidota > Manidae > Smutsia > Smutsia gigantea. The sequence continues at coordinate 43,107 of JAVSCE010000292.1, read as the reverse complement.
CTATCTGTGTCAAGATTTGCCAGGTGAGACAATAGCTTATGTGAGCCAGGCTTTGACCTCTGAGCTCCATAGGCCTAACCCCTTCATGCCAGCCATGACCTTGGTTTCATCTGCAGGTAGAAACAGAATATTCATTCCTGGATTTTGTGATGGGAGGCTGTCAGATCAACTTCACTGTAAGTTGCTTTACCAGGGGAAAGAGAACAGATCTGGGGCTCAAGGTGGACTTAAGCTCCCTTCCTGAACTCCTCCCAGGTGGGTGTGGACTTCACAGGCTCCAATGGAGACCCCTCCTCCCCAGACTCCCTGCACTACCTGAGCCCAACAGGTGTCAATGAGTATCTGACAGCACTGTGGAGTGTGGGCAGCGTGATACAGGACTATGACACGTGAGTAACTTTTTCTCTTGCCCAACCCCACTCCCTGCAGATGCTTCAACCTTTGGGCTCACAGTCCTCCCCTCACTGCCTCATCCCCAATTCACTGTCTTCCTACAGGGACAAGCTCTTCCCAGCATTTGGATTTGGGGCCCAGGTGCCCCCTGACTGGCAGGTGAGCGTTCTCTTCCCCTCCCCAACTCCCATTATCAGTTTCAGGGTCCTGATTTTAAGGGATGCAGTGAACTTGCTGCCTGGCTCCCAGCTTTTGAGTAGATGTGCAGGGATGCATTCCTACAGGCATGTGTGCAGCAAGTGCTTTAGGACTATGAGATGAGTGTGCTTGACTCCTTTCAGGTTCCCAGACCCAATTCCAATGTGTGTGTTGGGGGGAGGGAGATTTTCCCACACACACAATACCAAACAGTTCCCAAACACCAGCAGGGTGTCTGAGAACTCAATTCTGATGCTATCTACTTGGAAACAAAACCAGGTTCCCTAGGCTAAGGGCTGTGTCCTACAAGACTGCCCTCCACCCACATTCCAGATGTCAGTTGCAAGCCCCAGGCTGTTACCTGTGCTTCAGATCTACCAGCTACAGATTGGAGGTTCCCATGACCTCCCCCTTAAAGCAGCTCACAGAACTCAGGAAAATACTTAACATTTACTAGTTTAGAATACTGTAAAGGATACAAGTAAACAGCCAGATGAAGAGAGACATAGGGAAAGGTCTCAAATATAGGAGCTTCTGTCCTTGTGGATTTTGGGGCCTGGTTTGGTGGCACATGGAGGTGGCTCCGGATCCCCAAGTGTGTAAGTTCCCTCCCACAGAGAAGCGGGATCCCAGAGAGCAGAGAGCGTTAAGCTCTTCGAGGGTTTTGTGAGGACTTCATTGCATAGTCATGATTGACTAAATTATTGCCAGTGGCTGATTTAGCCTCCAGCCCCTGCCCTTGGGTGGGGTCCAAAAGTCTCTTATTATCATGACAAAACACCCATTTCACCTTAAGACTGCAGTATTTTCAGCAACTATGGATAAAAACCAGATATACCTGGGAAATATATATTTGGTCATATGAATGACCAAATATGTATTTCTCATGACTCATTGTATCACAGACTAAATAGCTCCTGTATGATGCTTGGTATATTCCACAGCGTCCTTTTTCTTAGCACAAAGGTGGTCGGTCATGGGAAAGAACCTCATTTTCACTCTTGTCCTTAGGTCTCCCATGAATTTGCCTTGAACTTCAACCCCAATAACCCCTACTGTGCCGGTAAGTACCCCCATCCTTCAGTGTAAGCAGATCTGTCCACACCTAGAGGGACAGCCTCTGCAGACAAAGGAGAGTTGGGGGTGTTGTAGGGGGAAGAACTAATTTTGTTGTATGGAGGGGTGGATTTTAGAGCTAGGTCCCTGGAGGCAAATCTTACCTTAACACTTGCTGTGTGACTTGGGGCCAATTGCTTAGCTTCTTTGTGCTTTTGCTTCATAAAAAAACTAAATATTGTAGGACATTGAATATTTAAGGAGAGGATGCTTATAAAGTCTGAAGCAGTAAGCCTGGAACATACTAAGTGCTCTAAAAAAAATGGTAGCTATTGTATTATCATTATTATCTTTGCCTAGAAGCCCACAGCTTCTTACTTGGGCATCCGTAGAAGTCTTGGTGTCTCCCTGCAGCTCTTTCCCAGGTGCTTTTGGCCCTGATCTCTTTTGTATAGAGAGGGCCAAACCTCATGGGCTCCCCAGCATTCCCACAGAGGCAACAAGTTGGAGTGGAAAACTTGACCTGATCTGACCTGGGTTTTTATTTTGACATGAGTTCCTTAGAGAAAAGTGCAAGAATAATTACAGGGGTTTTCAGGTCATTGGTGGTCAGGGTCTGGGTCACATGATTAGGTTCAAATTATTCATTTTTGGTGGAAATACTGCTATAATGAAGTGACGCTGTGTGTTCTCAGTGCACATTATCAGGAGGACCCATAATATTGATTTATCCTATTATGTCATTTTAACTTTGATTATTTGGTTTTGTTGTAAGAGTTTACCAGGTTTCACCACTGTACATTATTTTCCTCTTTGTAATTAATAAGTTATCTTTTGGAAAGATACTTTAGGCCATATAAATATCCAGTTATGCATTAATTTTTACCCTGTGGTTTTAGCATCCTTCGATGATCCTTGCCTGAATCAATTATCTCTATGATTGTCAAATGATTTTATAATCCCTCCTTCTACATTTATTAAGGAAAAACTTGCCCTTATTTCTTATTAATTATTTAATATGTTTATGGATTCTTATTTTATTAAATGGATTATAATTCATTATGTTCTTAAGTAGGTTATAATCTGATGCTCAACTTTCCTAGATTTGCTCAGGGGAATCCCCTAATCTGGGTTTTAATTCAAGCTGTGATTTAGGGCAAGTGCCTATAACTCCGGGGAGAGGAAATCCCAGGGCAAAAATACCTCTAAAACCGAAATCAGTCAAAGGGAGAAACAAAGTTTAAAACCCGTTTATTGCTTACAAACTGCAGTCTGGGGCCACCTCTTTTCTGCTCTGGCAGAAGCATGCAAGACCTCCCCCTAACCTCTCAGGTTAACATAAGCCCTTGGTTGCCCAGGTAATTACCCATTGATATGGAGATGAACTTCTCTCCACCTATGAGCCTGTTGATAGGCAGATGCACTAAAGCCAGGCAAGATATTCTGGAAATATTACAGTTTAACCCACAGTGCCTTTCCTCTCTTTGGTCTTAATTTCATCTGTAGAGTAAGTTTAGTTCAGTTCCTTGGGCTACAGGGGTGACTGAAAGAAATGCACCCAAGTTCCCAAATCTCCTTAGCCAGGATGGGGTAATGTCAGTACTGGCTCACCAGGAGAGGCCCAGTATTTTACAGTTTTTTGCCCTCCTTTTCTAGGCATCCAGGGCATCGTGGATGCCTACTGCCAAGCCCTGCCCCAAGTTCGCCTTTATGGCCCCACCAACTTTGCACCCATCATCAACCATGTGGCCAGGTTTGCAGCCCAGTCTGCACATCAGAGGACTGCCACGGTGAGGGTTGTGGGAGGAAGTGGCGGTGGTGGGGTGGTCTTGATCAAGGGCTCCCTTGAAGGCTATGTAACAAGGGAGACTTCTTGGCAGTGTGGGAATGTATGGCTGGGGTGTCCAGTGGGTCTGCCTCAGCACATTAATGGGCTTGCCCCCAGCAATACTTCGTGCTCTTGCTGCTCACCGACAGTGCTGTGACGGACGTGGAGGCCACACGTGAGGCTGTGGTTCGTGCCTCCCACCTCCCCATGTCAGTGATCATCGTGGGTGTGGGTGGTGCTGACTTCAAGGCCATGGAGCAGCTGGATGCTGACAGTGGACCCCTGTGCACATGCTCCGGGGAGGCAGCTGCCCGGGACATAGTGCAGTTTGTGGCTTTCCGCCGCTTCCAGAATGTGAGTGGGGATGATAAGCTTGGGGGTCTGACCAGATCTGGGTGTTTACCCTGCTACCTCTCCCTGATGTGAGGGAGGAAACACACCCTTTCACCTAAGTCTGGGGCAGGGTTGGTATTGGGTTTTGAATCCTTTCTTGGGTATAAAATGTAGACCTTGGGAAGTTATGGGTCACCACTAAACTTGCCCCTCTTCTGCTGGTAGGCCCCTTGGAAGGCATTGGCGCAGACTGTGCTCGCAGAAGTACCCATGCAACTAGTCTCCTACTTCAAGGCCCGAGGTTGGGCCCCATTCAAGCCGTTTCCACCCCCAGCCAAGGGCCTTGCACAGGCTCCTCAGGCCTAGATTCCCCTGGAGGATAGGCTGTGACCACTCCTTAGCCCTTTGTCCCCAAGGTCCTTGTGGGTCATGGCCCAGCCCTGCACACAGTCCCCAGTGCTAGCACTTTATATTTTATACTTTTATACCTGACCCTGCTACTGCTGCTTTTGACCCTGTATGCTTGTCCCCGGAGCCTGCATATTCTAATAAAGATCATTGAAGACCACTGCTTTGCCACCACTCTGATTTTTGGGTGGGAATCTGCTATTGGCCATGTTTACTTCTCTCTGAACCTCAGTTTTTTTACCTTAGGGGTTGCTTAGTGAAAGATACCTCTGATATAATAGCCTCACTCAAAGAAATTAGGTATTCCTGCCACACATCTAGAGACACTGACTCTATTTTTGAAAATACGAAGATTGAATGTAAGCCAAACACGCAGCCTGCTTGGCCTCTGAGTAGAGCTGAGCTGGAAACACAGAGTGGGAAGTGCCAGGGGAAGGATGACTTTTAAGATGAAGCAAAGGCTATACTAGGCTTCCTGGAGGAGGGAGCAGGGGTGGTTCTAGTCCTAAAGATAGGCTTATAAGCCTGAATTTTCTAACAGCTAATTTTTTTCTCACTAGAAAATATGTATATTCATTGTTGAAAAAATACCAAACTCCCATAACCCAGTAAAATATTTAGTGCATATTTTTAGTCCTTTTGTACATATTTATATTCTATACATATTTTGTTTTACAAAAATGGGGTCATATTGTACATACTATAATATGCTTTAAAATGGTTTTTAAATGCTAGTTAGTACAGAATTACTTCAAATAAAAATATTGTATAAAACAGATAATGGAGCAGATTAAGGGCCACAGTCTATCCTAGTTCTGACAAGTTTTTTCTAAACAGGATATGATACCTACTGTTTGCACCTTGTTTTTATTGTATTTTGGGTGCTTAACTATTAGAACTTAATGTGCTGACCTCATTCTTTTTAATGCCTATTGTTATTCTGTGTATAAGCCTACTATAGCTTATTTTGCCAGTCCCTTATTTATTGAGATTTGGGTCCCTTCCAGTTTTTTTCTATTACAAACAGTTCTATAATGAATATCCTTGTAATTCATTTGTGCATTTACAGTAATGTTTCTGAAGGATTTGTTCCTAGGTGTAAGAAATGCTAGATCAAAGGGTATGAATATTTAAAATTCTGATACTGTATAGTACCCTCTATAACAGTGCTTTATCGCTTTTGGTAACAGGCAAAAAAGAAGAAAAGGATCTCACTTTTAGTTTAAGTGTATTTAATTATGAAAGTTAGACGTCATTTCACACGTCTGAATTTTTTCTTCTAAACAGCCTATTTATAGGTTTTTGTTGTGAGAGCTTTTATGCTCTTACAGTTATTATTAACTCTGTTTCTTAAATATGTTGACAGTATTTCCTCCCAGGCTATTTTCTTCTGTTAATAGTCTTTTGGTCTATAGAACTCTTACGATATGGAAATTTAAAGATGTTATGTATCCCAATCTAGCTTGCTTTTTAAGAAAGTATCCATATATCAGTTATTTTCCATGACATTGAACATTCTCTTAAACTGCCATTTCTTGGTTGTGTATTATTTTTGTAGCATAATTTATTTTCTTAGATACTAATTCCAGTTTTTTATTTATAAACAAGTGTGATGAATATCCTTAAAAGTATCATCGTTGATTACATCTGTGTATTCTCTGGAATGATTCTTTAGAAGTGGAATTGCTGTGATTAAAGAGTTTAAAAACTAAGGCTTTTGTTTCCTAGTATGAAACTGCGTTCCAGAAAAGCTATAGTAGTTCATATTTCTAACCTTATGCTTTGGAAAACACTCAATATAAATTACAAAATAATACCCCGAAAATATAAACAGATAGTAGCGATGTGCCCCATCCCCATACATTGCATTTCCTAGAGGTGTAACCATTGTATGTTCTTCCAAAACATGAATACACTGGGAACGATCCTAACAGCCAAGTTGTATGTTTCTTTGCTCATGCTGGTCCCCTGTTTCTACTCTCTGCCCAGGTAGACCTCATGAATTCTTTGATCTGTCTCCCCTTTTATTCTTCCAGTTCTATTTTTTACCCTTAGAGTGAAGAATTCTTGGATCAGTAAATGAATTGTCCTGTTTCCTGAGCATCTTTTCAACCCAATCAAGCTCCTTGAGGACAGGGAGTGGTTAACACTAGACCCACCTGTACTGTGCCTAGTATTGAGTTGGACACTGAGATTTCAGTAAAGACAGCCTGGATAGGGGCTACCATCAACTCTGACTCACATGCTTCCTAGAGGTTCTCAAGTCTCCTTAGTTTGGAGTATTTACCTGAAGAAAAGGGGTAGCTCCCCCTCCACCTGCATGTACCAGGAGTTGGGGGACTTTCCCAGAGGTTGGGGGTGGGAATTGAGGTGCACAGCATGGCTTTAGGCTGACTGGCAGCTCTGCAGTAAAGATGATGACCTCTGGAGGAAGGCAGACTTGGGTCCCACCATGGTACTGCTCTTCATTAGCTTTGTGACCTTAAGCAAGTTTTCTGGCCTGAGTTTCCCATTCTGTGGTTGTGAGGATCAGACAGGTAATGTGTTATAATGTCCAGAGCACCATCCCTTAAACATGGTAAGCACTCCATAAACATGAGCTACTGCGACCGATCAGGACTTCTTCAAGAAAAGAAGGCATATTGGAAGTAGATGCCCCACCATACTTACATGCCAAAGTCAACCACGGCCACTCCACCAAATACTCCCAGCACTGACCCAGTTCCTTTCAGCACAGACCTCAACTCCAACAATCAGCATGTTTAATGGGGCCCCTGTGTGGCACTGTCCCCTTCCCCCTCTGAGGTTCGCAAGCCATGGGCTCGGACTCGATACAAGCACGTGAAACGGGGATGGCCCCAGTTGCTTAGAATCTGGATCTTCACCTTGGGAAAGGCAGCTGGGGGGTCATTCTGGAGAGGAAAATGAGTCATGCCAAGGTCTGCGCTCTCAAGGGCTGCCTTCCTCCCGATTCTCCCCTCACTGTCCCATTCCCTTAGCACCCTCACCCCCAGAGGCAGACAAACCTGTAGGTGAAAAGTCTGAATCTCAGATTTTTCCACGTCAAAGGTGAATTTCCCCAAGAAAACTTCAGTCTCATCATCAACCTGGAGGCCCTGGTAGGTGAAGAGTGAGTGGAGGAACAGCACAACTCTGAGGACCTGCCCTGTGTTCAGTATCTGGGTGCATGCTCTCATTTATTTTTCAGTGTTAAGGTAGTGTAGTGTGGAATGTGGTCTCACAGAAACTAGGTTGCAAATTTCAGTCTGGCCAGTTGTTAACTGTGTGATCTTGGGTAAGTAATGTCTGCTTTCGGAGCATTACTCCTCATCAGTGAAGGAAATAGCACTTCATAGGTGGTTGTGTGGATGCAAGGAGATAATCCATGTAAAGTACTTGGCACAGAGTACGTTCTCAATAAGCCATAACTAATATTTGGATATGGTTATAATTATGTATAACCTACAGCAGCCCTGAGAGGCAAGTGGTAGCATCTCAGTGCTTTCTGGACAAATCCCCCACTTCCTTGGCCTCAGCCCCACTCACATAGACTGCGAAGTCGCGGGGGGCGCTATCGGCCCCCCCATCGTGCGCCACGCTGGGAGGTGGATGCTGCAGGGTGATGTCACTCAGCTGCACACGACCCGGAAGCCGGATCACCACCTGGCCCCGGTCGCCCTCAAAAGCCCAGCAATTCCCAGGGAACACATATGGCTGCAGGTGGACGGACAGGCCAATCAACTTCGGCCCGTACCCAGCCTTCGTATTGGCTCACGTAGGCCCCGCCTTCAGCTCGACCCCCGCCCAGTCCTCCACCTCGAACACGGGTGTCTGCCCAGCCAGATCCCGCCCAGGACCCCAGTCCCCAGCACTGCTAGGCCCCACCTCCACCGGGGCCCATCCTCTGCCCAGCAGGGTCCTGCCCAGCCCAGAGCCAAGTCCTCAGCTCAGCTTGGTCCCACCTCCAGGGAGCTGTTAGGTCCTTTCCTGAACAGCGCCCCACCCCTGGTTCCGTTCTGGGATACAGATTCCAGGCCCACCTCCAGGATAACCGTGGGCGGCCGCGCATAGTTCCAAAAGCTGAAGCGATTCCAGAAGTAGGCAGTGTTCGCGTCCTCGTAGTCGTGAGATGTCTTATCTAGGTCGATGGAGGCTCCTGGAGGAGGGAGAAGCCAGCACTCAGAGACTCCCAGGCAGCGACCCAACAGCTGGGCAGGGTCTGTCTGAGGTCGGTCTCCTTGGGCCGGTTAAGTGCATAGGTCTGCCTGTGTCAATGTCTCTGTCTCATTCCGCGTGTCTGCGTCTCAGTCTCTCCGTGTCTTTGGGTCTTACCCACAGAGCTCAGCGCATAGTCAGGTTTCCGCACAAAGTCCTCATTCAGCCTCTGGAATACTAGCTTGGCCACTCTCTAAAAAGAGGGAGGGCGGGGCTTGCAGGCAGGCATTATTGGGAAGCAGAATTCTGGGGACTAGGTTCTCTGGGGTGGACTTTGCGGGCCCTGAGAGAAATCCCGAAGTTGGGCTCTGCGGCGGGGCTCCAAGGCTCAGGACCCAGGCCAGGCTCTGCAAGAAGTTTCCTAGGTGGGCGGGCACTGGGTAATGGGTAGGGACATGGGAGCCAGGACCCCCAGGGTAGGGCTCCTGGACACCCCTGGGTTCCAGCTCTGAGAGCAGGATGTGTCTGCAGGCTCACCTCGATGTTGGCTGTGCGAATGCCAGACACCTGCTTGTGTAGCGTGTCCAGCTCGGCCTGGAGCTGCTGCAGCTGTTGCCCCTGGGAGAGCACGCGCTTGTGGTACTCCCTGCATGCGTGGGGGTTGTGGTGTGGTTGGCTCCCTGCTCCCCTTGACACTTCCCGTAAGGATCCCCACAGAAGCAACTTTGAGCCCCCAGTGCCCCACCCCATATTTCCTCTTTTACCTTAGAGTCAGAATCTCCTTAGGCTCCTATTGGAGGGCGGAAAGGACAAAATACAGCGAAGCGAAGCTCCCACCCACCTCCTTCTCCCAGTTCAGTCTGGTAGCAGCCAGATTCAAAGAGCCTTCTTTTTAAGGACTGTGCCCCCTCCTTTCCCTGATCTTCCAGAATCTCTGAGAGACCTTCAAGTGCCTCTGGGCACAATCTCTCAGAAATCTGTTTATATTCAGCCGTTCCCTAGGATTATACCCTCCAGCACTGCCCCCTTCCCAGCAGCCCAGGGGATCCCCCACAACCTCCAGGTTCATAACCTACCAACCGCCCACCCCAGGACAGTTTCCCCAGCTCACATTCTCCAGAGGAGGGACCAGGTACAGGAGACCCCACCAAAGTGCTAGAGAAAGAGGGGGGTGGTCTCAGGGGAAGGGAAGGAAGAGGGTTTCCTTGACAAAAGGAGGCAGGAGAAAAGAGGCTTGAGGGGGTTGAGTCTTGGGAGGACGAGAGGGCCCTGAAGGGGCCTGTGAGGAGCTGAAGGCGCTGAATGGGCTTGAGGCATATAGGAGAAAATGGGTATGGTTTGGCTCCAAACATAAAGGGCTGAGGCCCCAGGAGATTTCGGCACCCGCTCACCTGCCAGAAAGAGGCTCAGCAGTGACACAGCCGTGAGCAAGAAGCGGATGGACCAGACCTCCCTGAAGAACCAGACGGAGACTGAGGCCCAACACCGTTGTGAACCCCACAGCCCCCGCTCCAAGGTCCTAAACCGAGCTCCTGCGAACACGACTCAACCAGGTCTGAATCCGCTCAAGCCTCAGCTGGGTCCAGGCCTGTTCCCCACTCCCTCCAAAAAGCAATCCCTGAGGCTCCCCCTTCCCTCCCTCTCACCTGTACACAATGACCAGCACGTCTCCTACCAGGGACAACAACACTCTCAGCCCCTGGAAGAGGAGGCCTGAGGAGAGATGGGGGGCAGAGAAGGGACCGTGGCTTAAAGAGGGGGATAGATGACGAGGGGCCCCGAGAGCTGGTGTTTGAGGTTCAGAAGGGACCCAGGAAGGATGCTCAGGAAAGAGTCTAGTGCTCAGAGAGGGGTGGGCTAGGAGAATTAGATGGGGGCGAGGAGAATGAGTTGAGGCTCACAGAAAGTGCATCAGGCTCAGGGAAGGGGTTGGACACTCAGATATGGGTTGGGGGCTTGGAACAGAGAACAGTGTCTCAGAGACGAGAGAGCTGGAGATGGGAGAAGGAAGGCAGAGGGTCAGAGGAGATCCGGGCAGGAGTGGCCGGTACTCAGGAAGCTCTTGGACAATCGCCAGGGAGGCATCTGCCTGCGATCCAGGGTTGAAAGATGGTCGAGCTGCTCCTCAGAGGCTACGGGAGAGCCAGCCGGTTCTGTGGGCGTCCAAGGGCTCCATTGGGGCTTTGCGCACCGCAGGCCCACTCTTTCCCTGGGATCCTGCCGCAGGTTCCCCAGCGCAGAAGCCCGGCAGCCCCTCACAGGCTTTGGTCACACCTCATCCCCATCGCAGGTCTCAACAATCTGAGGCCCCGACCCTCAATGAAGCTCAACCCAGATCTTGGCCCCTCCCCTAGACTTAAAATCTTGGTGCCGTTTTCCTGGTAGCCACTTAGTCTAATGAAGAGGCCGCGCCTCCTCGTGGTATCCAATCACACGATGTTCCCCGCCCCTTCCCGTAAGGGTCTGTAGCGCGGAGGCCCGGCCCACTAGTATCATTCTGCGCCAGCCTTCTTCACCCCCATAGCCCTGCCCCCTAGGATGTGCGCAGGTTTTATCCTGGTTCCGCGCTAAGCCCCGCCCCTCATGCTCCGCTCTCTCAGTTGGCTCACCCGGGTTCAACCCCGCCCGCACCCGAGGCCCCGCTCCTCACGGGTTTCCGCGCCCCAGGCGGTCAGTGCGTTGTGGCTCCGAGGGACAGGCTTCTGCCCAGAGCTTCTAACCCTTGTGGTTCCTCCGGGCACTCCTGCGCTCAAGCCCGGCTCACTACAGCTTGAGCCCCGGTCTCTTCTGCCCTCGGGCTCCCTGGGCTCCGGCCCACCTGACCGGAGCCCGCTGCTGTCCGCCGAGGTGGCGCTCATTGAGTTGTCGCTGTAAAAGTTGGGTGTGTGCTTTTCCGGGGACGTGGCCGAGCCCTGGCGGGGGCTCCGCCGCATCCTGATCCACGGTCAGCCGCTAATGCCCTCAGCCGGTGTGCGCCGCCGGGACGCCACGAATCCTGCATGCAGCCCGTGGACCCTGCGGCCTGATCCAGCCCTCTCTCAAGTATCAGAGACTGGCTGCTGACGTCATAGAGGAGGCCATGGTCTCTGTGGAACACCAAGTGCGTCACAGAGCTAGAGTCGTGACGTCACCGGGAGCCATGGTAGTCTCATTCCCATGTTAAAGCAAGCAGTGACATCACGCACTTTCCAGAACACTCTGAAGTTGCACTCCACATAAAAGAATTTCTATCCCCCTTTCTGCTTTGTTTTTTCAGTGCTTATCATTAACATGCTATATATTTTACTTACCTATTTCTTCATTGCCTGTTACTCCCCACATAATAAAATTTATGAAGGCAGGGATTTTGTTCACTATCCTACCCTCCAACACCTAGATAAGGCCTAGTGAGACAGGGACCGTGGGCTTAGAAAGAATAGGCTGAGGGCCTCCAGAAAAAGCACGGCAGAATATTTGCAGTCAGAGCAATGTAACTACATGCAAGAAAACCCCCTACCAAAACTCTATGTTAAATATTAAGCTCTAGGGTCATGGCAGACTTCCGGGATGATGGCGGCGTGAGCAGGGGGGCAGAAATCTCCAACCAAAACCATATATATCTATGAAAATACAGCGAATACAACTATTCCTAAAAGAGAGACCAGAATACACAGGAAAGGGCACAGCATGCAGCTACACCTAAGAGGACACGGCACCCCGCGAGGTGGGTAAGATACGGAGCCGGACCCGGCAAGACCCGAGCACTCACCCACCCCAGCGCACCGGTGGGAGGAGAGGATTCAGAACCAGGTGGGAGTGGAATTACACCCCGCGAAATAACCAGCCCTGGTGATCTGCGTGGGGAGCGCTGACACACATCACGTGGTGTAGCGGAGATTGGAGAGACAGAGGGTGCAGGATCAGAGCGGGGAACGCGCCAGGGTGCGTGCAGCCAGCTCCCGGGAAGGAAAAAAAAAAAAAAAGAAAACTGCGTGCTTTCTTCAGCGGTCTTAAAGAGACAGGAGCCCAGTGGAGGATCCGGATCGCCCCGGCACACTCAGCCCAGCAGGCTGGGAGTCCTGAGGAGTTTCGGACTCCTTAGCTGGTTACTGGGAAAAGATGGCCGTACTTAGACTTCCCAAAAAGATCAACAGCCTCCCATTCGTTCCCACCCCGGCCAGAGAGATAAACGGCCCTGTGGAGCAGCACAGCCACGGCTGTGGAATAGTAGAGCAACAGCGCCAACTACAGCATCCCTACAGAATCTACTCCTGGTGGGCGTTTTGTTTTGTTTTTTTGTTTTGTTTTGTTTTTTCTTTTTTCTTCTCTTTGTTTTTTCTTTTCTTTTCTTTCTTTCTCTTTTTTTTTGTCTTTTTCTCTTCAAAGTCTTAAAGAGCCCAGCTGACATACGTGGCAACTATCAGCGACCATTTCTATAGCCATGAAAAGACAGAGGAATATGGTCCAGACTAAGATCAACCACACAACCCCAGAGAGGGGGCCTGAAGGGATGGAAATACACAGTCTTCCTGAAGAAGAATTCAGAACAAAAGTCATAACCATGTTGATGGACCTACAGAGAAATGTGCAAGAGCTGAGGGAGGAAGTGAGGGAAGTGAGGAAAGACAATGCAGAAATCAGACAAGCGATCGATGGGCTTAACAGCAGAATGGATGAGACGCAAGATACTGTTAATGGAATAGAAATCAGAAAACAGGAATACAGAGAAGCTGAGGCAGAGAGAGATAAAAGGATCTCTAGGAATGAAAGAATATTAAGAGAACTGTGTGACCGATCCAAACGGAACAATATTCGCATTATAGGAGTACCAGAGGAAGAAGGGAGAAAAAAAGGGATAGAAAGTGTCTTTGAAGAAATAATTGCTGAAAACTTTCCCACGCTGGGGAAGGAAATAGTCTCGCAGTCCACGAAAGCCCACAGATCTCCTAACACAAGGGACCCAACGAAGACAACACCAAGACACATAATAATTAAAATGGCAAAGATCAAAAATAAAGACAGAGTATTAAAGGCAGCTAGAGAGAGAAAAAAGATCACCTACAAAGGAAAACTCATCAGACTATCATCAGACTTCTCAACAGAAACCTTACAGGCTAGAAGAGAATGGCATGATATATTTAACGTAATGAAACAGAAGGGCCTCGAACCAAGAATATTGTATCCAGCACAATTATCATTTAAATATGACGGAGGTATTAAACAATTTCCAGACAAATGAAAGTTGAGAGAGTTTGCCTCTCATAAACCACCACTACAGGATATCTTAAATGCACTGCTCTAGAGGGAAGCACCCCTAAGGCTAAAAAGATGTCACCAGAGAAAACAAAATCATAGCAAAGAAAGCAGACCATCCAAATACTAACTAAAGGCAAAGAATAAAACACCTAGTATAGAAAAAATGGAGGAGAAAGAATAAGAAGGGAGAGAAATAAAGAAAAATCAGACGGTGTTTACAATAACTTAACAAGAAAGTTAAGTTAGATTGTTAGATAGTAAAGAAGCAAGCCTTGAACCTGTGATAACCACGAATCTAAAGCCAGCAATGGCAATAAGTACATATCTATCAATAATCACCCTAAATGTAAATGGACTGAATGCACCAATCAAAAGACACAGAGTAACAGAATGGATAAAAAAGCAAGCCCCATCCATATGCTGCTTACAAGAGACTCACCTCAAACCCAAAGATATACACAGACTAAAAGTGAAGGGATGGAAAAAGATATTTCATGCAAATGACAAAGAGAAAAAAGCACGTGTTGCAGTACTTGTATCAGACAAAATAGACTTCAAAATGAAGAAAGTAGCAAGAGATAAAGAAGGACATCACATAATGATAAAGGGGTCAGTCCAACAAAAGAATATAACCATTATAAATATATATGCACCCAACACAGGAGCACCAACATATGTGAAACAAATACTAACAAAATTAAAGGAGGAAATAGACAGCAATGCATTCATTTTAGGAGACTTCAACACACCACTCATTCCAAAGGACAGATCAACCAGACAGAGAATAAGGAAAGACACAGAGACACTGAACAACACACTACAACAGATGGACCTAACAGACATCTACAGAACTCTGCACCCAAAAGCAGCAGGATACACATTCTTCTCAAGTGCACATGGAACATTTTTCAGAATAGACCACATACTAGGCCACAAAAAGAACTTTAGTAAATTCAAAAATATTGAAATCCTACCAACCAACTTCTCAGATCACAAAGGTATAAAACTAGAAATAAATTTTAGAAAGAAATCAAAAAGCTCACAAATACATGGAGACTTAACAACACTCTCCTAATTAATCAATGGGTTAACGACCAAATCAAAACAGAAATCAAAGAATATATGGAGACTAATGACAACAACAACACAAAGCCACAACCTCTGTGGGACGCAACAAAGGCAGTTCTAAGAGGAAAGTATATTGCAATCCAGGCCTATTTAAAGAAGGAAGAACATTCCCAAATGAATAGTCTAAAGATACAATTACTGAAATTGGAAAAAGAAGAACACATGAGGCCCAAAGTCACCAGAAGGAGGGACATAATAAAGATCAGAGAAGAAATAAATAAAATTGAGAACAACAAAACAATAGAAAACATTAATGAAACCAAGAGGTGATTCTTTGAAAAAATAAACAAAACAGATAAACCCCTAGCCAGACTCATTAAGAGAAAAAGAGAATCTACACACATAAACAGAATCAAAAATGAGAAAGGAAAAATCACGATGGACCCCACAGAAATACAAAGAATTATAAGAGAATATTATGAGAATCTATATGCTAACAAGCTGGAAAAAATAGAAGAAATGGACAACTTCTTAGAAAAATACAACCTTCCAAGACTGACGAAGCAAGAAACAGAAAAACTCAACAGACCAATCACCAGCAACGAAATTGAATTGGTAATCAAAAAACTACCCAAAAACAATGCCCCTGGACCTGATGGATTCACCTCTGAATTCTACCAGATATATAGAGAAGAAATAACACCCATTCTCTTTAAATTTTTCCAAAAAAGAGAAGAGGAGTGAATACTTCCAAACTCATTCTATGAAGCCAGCATCACTCTAATACCAAAACCGGGCAAAGACCTCACTAAAAAAGAAAATTACAGACCAATATCCCTGATGAACGTAGATGCAAAAATACTCAACAAAATATTAGCAAACCGAATTCAAAAATACATCAAGAGGATCATACACCATGATCAAGTGGGATTCATCCCAGGGATGCAAGGATGGTACAACATTCGAAAATCCATCAACATCATCCACCACATCAACAAAAAGAAGAACAAAAACCACATGATCATCTCCATAGATGCTGAAAAAGCATTTGACAAAATTCAGCATCCATTCCTGATTAAAACTCTCAACAAAATGGGTATAGAGGGCAAGTACCTCAACATCATAAAGGCTATATATGACAAACCCACAGCTAACATCATACTTAACGGCGAGACGCTGAAAGCTTTTCATCTAAGATCGGGAACAAGACAAGGATGCCCACTCTCTCCACTGTTATTCAACATAGTACTGGAGATCCTAGCCACAGCAATCAGACAAAACAAAGACATACAAGGCATCCAGATTGGTAAAGAAGAAGTCAAATTGTCACTATTTGCAGATGACATGATACTGTACATAAAAAACCCTAAAGACTCCACTCCAAAACTACTAGAACTAATATCTGAGTTCAGCAAAGTTTCAGGATACAAAATTAATACACAGAAATCTGTTGCTTTCCTATACACTAATGATGAGCTAACAGAAAGAGAAATCAGGAAAATAATTCCATTCACAATTGCATCAAAAAGAATAAAATACCTAGGAAAAAACCTAACAAAGGAAATGAAAGACCTATACCCTGAAAACTACAAGACACTCCTAAGAGAAATTAAAGAGGACACTAACAAATGGAAATGCATCCCATGCTCTCGGCTAGGAAGAATAAATATTGTGAAAATGGCTATACTACCTAAAGCAATCTACAGATTCAATGCAATCCTTATCAAAATACCAACAGCATTCTTCAATGAACTGGAACAAATAGTTCTAAAATTCATATGGAACCATAAAAGACCCTGCATAGCCAAAGCAATCCTGAGAAGGAAGAATAAAACAGGAGGAATTACGCTCCCAGACTTCAAGCTCTACTACAAAGCCACAGTAATCAAGACAATCTGGTACAGGCACAAGAACAGACCCACAGACCAGTGGAACAGAATAGAGAGTCCAGACATTAACCCAAACATATATGTTCAATTAATATACTATAAAGGAGCCATGGATATATAATGGGGAAATGACAGCCTCTTCAACAGCTGGTGTTGGCAAAACTGTACAGCTACATGTAAGAGAATGAAACTGGATTACTGTCTAACCCCATACACAAAAGTAAACTCAAAATGGATCAAAGACCTGAATGTAAGTCATGAAACCATAAAGCTCTTAGAAAAAAACATGGGCAAAAATCTCTTGGACATAAACATGAGCAACTTCTTCATGAACATATATCCACAGGCAAGGGAAACAAAAGCAAAAATGAACAAGTGGGACTATATCAAGCTGAAAATCTTCTGTACAGCAAAGGACACCATCAGTAGAACAAAAAGACATCCTACAGTATGGGAGAATATATTCATAAATGACATATCTGATCAGGGGTTGACATACAAATTATATAAAGAGCTCCCGCACCTCAACAAACAAAAAACAAATAGGCCAATTAAAAAATGGGCAGCAGATCTGAATAGACACTTCTCCAAAGAAATTCAGATAGCCAACAGGCACATGAAAAGGTGCTCCACATCGCTAATCATCAGAGAAATGCAAATTAAAACCACAATGAGATATCACCTCACACCAGTGAGGATGGCCAACATCCAAAACACAAACAACAACAAATGTTGGCGAGGATGTGGAGAAAAGGGAACCCTCCTACACTGCTGGTGGGAATGCAAATTAGTTCAACCATTGTGGAAAGCAGTATGGAGGTTCCTCAAAAAACTCAAAATAGAAGTACCATTTGACCCAGGAATTCCACTCCTAGGAATTTACCCTAAGAATGCAGCAGCCCAATTTGAAAAAGACAGATGCACCCCTATGTTTATTGCAGCACTATTTACATTAGCCAAGAAATGGAAGCAACCTAAGTGTCCATCAGTAGATGAATGGATAAAGAAGAGGTGGTACATATACACAATGGAATATTATTCAGCGAGAAGAAGAAATCAAATCCTACCATTTGCAACAGCATGGATGGAGCTAGAGGGTATTATGCTCAGTGAAATAAGGCAGGCGGAAAAAGACAAGTATCAAATGATTTCACTCTCATGTGGAGTATAAGAACAAAGAAAAAAATTGAAGGAACAAAACTGCAGCAGACTCATAGAACCAAAGAATGGACTAACAGTTACCAAAGGGGAAGGGACTGGGGAGAATGGGTGGGAAGGAAGGGACTAGGGGGAAAAAGAGACACTACAATTAGCAGACATAATGTAGGGTGGGCACAGGGAGGGCTGTACAACTCAGAGAAGACAAGTCGTGATTCTATAGCATCTCACTATGCTGATGGACAGTGACTGTAATGGGGTATGTTGGGGGGGTCTTGATGAAGTGGGTAGTTTAGGAACCATAATGTTGTACATGTAATTGTAGATTAACGATACCAAAAAAAAAAAGAAGTGCATATAGCAGTTCTAAGAGTCCTGGAGGCCCAGGGAGAATCTGCTCGGGTATGTTCCAGCTCATGTTAGTTTCCAGAGGGATGGTATCTATATCTTGGTTAATTAGATGCCACAGAGCTCAGGTGATGGAGAGAGGCAAAGGCGAATGCCCTGCAAACTAAGAATTCTGGTTCCCCTTCTGCCCTCCTTTGGGTTCCAGTGTCCCAATCTGTCAAATGGGAGAAGAAACACTCCCCTAACATCTGGGAGCCTTGAGGTCTAATCTGGACCTTGATTAGAAACAGAACAACCCATGCCTCTTGTCTGATGTTTTATAGACCCCCAAACCCATCTGAGCAACTAACACCTCGGAAACAGAACAGGACTTTACAACCTCAGTATTGAAATGGAGAAGCTGAAGCACAAGGAGAGACCATGTTGGTTCACTGTCACACAGTAAGACCCAGCTCCTTGACGGTCTAATCTTACCAGCTGCTGCCACCTGATGTATTCCTTGTACACAGGCCAAAATCACAAATCACAGGTCCCAAAACACCCTGCCTGGATTTCCACAGCCTGGTTGTCCATCTCTAATTAACTCCTGTTCTCAAGCTCATTTTAAACACTTCCTTCTCAGGAGAGTCCCTCTGGGCTTCCCATCCCTGACCCTTTCCTGCTCTGATGAGGACTGCAGTCTCTCTAGGCTTTGTTTGGTGTTGAAGTCCATGAAGCAACTGGAAGACAGGGAGCACGTCTCACTCACTTTGTGGCTGTACTCCCCAGGCTCCTGGGTGGCACAGCGTAAGTCCTGCACATAGGTGGTGTCATTAAGTAGAATGATTAAGTGGATGGCAGTGATATGCACTCAACACATAGTTACTGTCACCCATGGAGTCAGACTGTGAGAGACATTCATTCTTTCATTCAGTAAAAGTACTGCACATCTCTTTAAGGGTTATTAACCTAAGCTAGGAGCTCTATGTCCAGAAAAATGCACACATACTCCATATTTTACAATTTCTGGAGCCCATCTATGGTACCACTAGTAAGACCCGAAGTTAAAGACCTCTGGCTTTTGATTAAGAAGTGTTTTGAATACTTGTTTTGTGCAAACTAGGGATATACATCCAATCACTCATTAATTCAAATGTGCTGAGTGCCTACAGCACTAATGCTGAGGGATAGGGATTCATTTATTAATCTATCCATTTATCCAGCCAGTATTTTGAGGATCTACCATGTACCAGACTTTGAGCTGGACATTGAGGACAGAAAGGTGAACAAGAAGCAACATGAGGTCCATGCCCCTGAGACTTCATAGTTCTAGCAGGGACCAGACTAGGGTCCTGTGTTTTCTCTTGTCTCCATCCTCGTGCTATGTCAGCTCCTTCCCCACTGGAATGTAGGATGAACGCTAAAGCTATTGTAAACAGAGGACTGAGCTGACCACAGGGACCTTACCCTCCTCTCTCTGTCTTCCTGCTGCCTCTCCACCCTGACCCCAGGACTGCCCCCTGTGTGTTTGACTAAAACACAGGGATTGCTCAACCTGCTGGGTGAGTCCAGTGAGTCAGAGGCAATTCAGGTGGGCGGGCAGGTGGGCAGGAGGACAAGTGGGCAGAGGGAGAGCCAGTGGCCCTAGAACAATGGCTCTGACCATGTGTGTGCAGTGATTGGCAGGGCTGCCAGGCACCCATGACCACCAAGTGAGGCTCAGCTTTTGGGATGAGGGTTGTAGGGGTGCTCTAAGGATTTTTGGAACTTGGGGGGCTCTAGATCTTCCAATCCCTAAGCCCTCAGCCTGTACCAGGCATCTCTACAGCCTGTCCCTTCACCCTCACCCCAATTCTCCTCCTTCCCTCCCCATCTTCTTTCATTAAGGGTAAGTCCAGCGGAACTAGACCCTGAGCCATCAAGGTGGGAATGATTTTTTTTTGTGGGGAGGGGCTGATAAATGACTAGTTTCAATTCTGAGCAGGCTTTACTCAGAAAACAAGGAGAATTCACTGTGGTGGAGAAGCAGATCTTGGTGAGATCAGTGCTCCAGTTGGGTCCCAGGTGGGGAAAGCCTAAGTCCATCCTTAGATGCGTCAGGTGGTGATGGTGGTGTGGGGGAGGCTCATTCCTGGGTTTGGGCAGTTGTATTCTCAGGACCTGGGGTTTATCTCAGACTTGAGAAGTTAGACTCAGTTTGAAACAACTCAGAATCAAGACTGACGGGATTAGTTGTTTATTGGTAGCTAGCCCCAGATCAGCCATAGTTTGGAGTCAACCCCATCCTGGGGGGGTTCGTTCCATGCCGGGGCCTCCCAGCAGGAGTCAAAGAGTTCCTGAGTGGGGGCGTCGGGCTGTATATACAAGACAACAGGAGGGCAAACCATCTGGTACAGAATGCAGAATGCCAAGAAGCTTTATTCAGGGATGGCTTATATACACCTGAATTGCCTACAGAACAATACAATGGGCTGGTCCAGGTGGGTGGCCTTGAGATAAGACCTCCCTACATTCCTGAGATACTTGTTCCTGGAATTTAGGAACTTTTCAAGGTTTCTTTCAGAGTCAGGCCCGGTTTAGGCCTTAGATGGAGACTAGGCACAAAAACACAATCAGTCCTGTCCTGTACTCTTGCTCCTTCTGTCCCAACCGCTCTCCACAGTTCCAGATCTGGGAGATCAGTCATAGAGTTAGCTCTAAGTTTGGAGGGTTGGGTCCTGTTTCAGGATTAGGAATAGGCTCTGGATTGGGGGTCAGGGTCAGCCACAAGAGTCTTCCTATCCCCAGCTGTTCCGTTGGCTACATTATGGGGCTCTGCTAGCTGGGAAGTGTCTGTCTGTGCAGGTGGTCAACTGCAGCCATCTGTTCTGTGCCAGGTGAATAGGCTTGGGGGTTCGAGGATGCAGGTGAGGCTGGGGGTGGCTTGGGGCCCTTCCCCGGGGTCACTCTTCTGCTCCATGCCACACCCCCAGGTCTCTGGGGACCTGGTGATCTCCCTGCAGCAGCTACAGAGTGCTGGGCATCTGGTGCTGTGGGAGGCCCTCGTGAATGAGAATCTGCGAGTGTCCCGGGTGAGTCCCACTGGTCTCCAACCTGCCACCTCCAAGCCTGAGAGTCCCTCTAGATTGAGTGTTCCGTTTTTCAGAGGGGGGAACCCAGATCCAGACAGAGTGGTAACAAGGCCCTGGAGCCAGGGCTCCTTTCACTGGAGCCCCTGCCAAAGTCCCACATGGCCACGAACCCGGTTCAGCTCTGAGAGCCAAGGTTGTGGCAATGGGGGAAGAAAAGGAGTTCTGTGCTGCTCCCTGATCCTGCACCAGGCTCAGTTATTGTGGGAGACAAAGATGAATCTGGCTGGACCTGGTGTTTCATGGAGGGTCAGTATAATCTGGTAGAAATGGACCTGGGTTCAAATCTCAGCCTCACCATTTCCTAGCTGAGAACTTGGACAAGATATTTAGTTTCTCTAAGCTGTTGCCTCATTTACATTATGTGAAGTCATACATAATGTTGAACTTTTCATTCAGTCTGTTGTCATTTGTTGAACTCTGATTATAAGCTGAGTGCAGTACTGAGGCAGTGAAGATTAAGTGGTCAACAAAACCAGATAAGGATTTACCCTTTGAGAGCTCCATATCTACAGAGAAACAAATATTAAACAATATTCACACAAATAAATGTAAAATTGCTACTGACTGGTACTACAAAAGAGCTGGTAGGGGGCTGGGAGAGTGTATAACAGGGAGATATGTTTTATTTGGGGGTCATAAAAAGTTCCCTGAGGCAGTGGTACTTGAGCTTGGGACTGAAGGATGACAGGAGTTAATGAAGTGGGAGGGGAAAATATTCCAGGCAGAACAGGCCTGTGCAAAATCCCAGTGCTCTGAGAAAACTGTAGCAGGGTAGAGGCAGGAGCAGACCCCATATGAGATGAGGCTGAAAAGGTTGGCAGGGGCCAGACCACGCAGAGCCATGAAGGCCAAAGTAATAGTTTTCCAAGAGCAACAAGAGAATTTTGGGGTCATGTTTGGCTCATGTGTTCTTAATAGGTTCTGAGTAGTCGATATTATTAATGATCAGAGAGGAGGCACATTGAATATCTGGTTTCAGATCCAAGTGGAGCTTGACTTGAAGTACCAGCCCCCAGAGGGTGCAACTGGAGCCTGAGTAGAGGAGGACTTTGGAGCACTCATCCGAGATAGATAGTCTCCACCCCCAACCTGAGCAAGGCCTGGGGGGTCCCAGCCCAGGCAGGCCTTGGGAAGGGAGAAGTGGTACCCAATTCCACTCTGGATTTGATGGGTATGGTGACCCTTGGACCCGTGTGCCCAGCTTGCAGCTCTGCCCTAACTCCTTTCATTTTTCCGCCTCCAGCTCAGAGTTGATCATCCCCAGGGTGCATTTCCAGGAGCTGGAGTAAGTACGTGGGGATGACCTGGGGTCATGGGTCAGTCTTGGGATCAGGAGGCAATGATGTGGGAGTCAGTCCCGAGGTTTCTGGGATCAGTACTGGATCAATTTCAGGGTGATAAGTCAGACATAGAATCAGGGGTCAGTTCTGGAATTAGAGGTTTCCCAAGTTAGGGGCCAGTCCTGGGATTAGTGGGGTCAGCCCAAGGATTAGAGGTCATTCTTAGAGTCAGGGAACTCAAGGGGTGCACAGAGATGGGTGACAGGTCCCAAACATGCTCCTTGAGGGTGCATGCTATCAGGCCTGGGGAGGTCTGGCTGCAGCAGCGGGCAGTGGCATTGGGCCACCTGCTTAGCTTGAGGCCTACAGCAGAATGATGAAGACAATGAGCTGGAGCTGGAGCTGGAGATGGGGGATGAGCCAGATGTGGAGCTTTCTGGTGCTGTGTTCAGCCCCCTCAAGAGGTAACTTGTACCCACTATACACACCTACTCCCCCACCCCAGTGTGTCTGCCTCACTTGCTCAGACTTGCAGGCCTATGCCCACCCACCCTCACAAACCCATGGTCCTGGGGTATGGGTGAGGAGTGGATATCTTGGGACAAGGGCCACTCATTCCTAAGCATAGACACATCCACATTCACACTCAGTTACACTGGCTCACACACAGTTTCTGGAGCTCATGTAGGTGATGAAATTGATGAGGGCAAGGAATTTTGTCTCTTTTGTTCACTGCAGTGTTCCAGTGCCTAGAACAGTGGTGGCACATAGTAATGCTCAATAAATCTTTGTTGAACGAATGAATGGCTTCGGGGCACCAAGAATGAGTCACATTCTGGGTGGAGGCAAGATAAGACTGGAAGGACTCAGAATCCAAAAGTTCAGAGGGAGAGATCTCATCTTCAGCACTGAGCAAGAGTGTATGTGTGGTGGGGGGAGGGAGTGAAGTGAGAGCTGATCTGAACCATCACAGGAGCTGAGCTTGGGTTCTGGTCTGCAGGGATCCCTTACAGGTGTCCAGAGCCCAGGACTTCCAGGTACCAGTTTCCCTCCAGGCCCTAACCTTGGGGATACTACCCGCTCTCCTCACAGTCCTTCCCCTTACCTTGGCAGGCTTGGCTTCCTTTTCTCCTCCTTCTACCCACTTCAGGTTGGGGTCATGGTGCTCGAGGCCCAGAAGCTGGTGGGAGTCAACATTAATCCCTATGTGGCTGTGCATGTTGGGGAGCAGCGCCCTGTGACTGCCACACAACGCAGGACCAACTGTCCCTTCTACAATGAGGTGGGTGAGACTAAGGAAGAGGGTCTGAGAAAGTGGGAAGCTGTGCACAGAGGGGATGTGGCCTAGTGGAATTGAGTCTGGGGCCTGAGGCTAAGAGGGGCCCATGAGGGAAAGCGTGCAAACAGATGCTTTTGTGATAGGAGGCATTCTCTTTGTAAGAGGCTGAGTACAGGGATGTGTAACCTTCACAAATAACCTTCTCTTATTTCTCTTGTTTCCCCACTTCAACCTAGTACTTCTTGTTCGACTTTCATGAGACCCGGCTTCACTTCCAAGACTTGCTGCTGGAGATCACGGTGAGGCGGGTAGGGGTAAGAGGTTTCCGTCAGAGAATGGGGGTTGCGGAAGCTCCAGGACTAACGCCACCTTCCCCGCAGGCTTTCCATTCACAGACCTTGCCCTTTATAGCCAACCGGATAGGCACCTTCAGGATGGACCTGGGTATTATCTTAGACCAGCTAGATACCCAGGACAAGGGAAACCGACCCTCTGGGCACTGATCCCTATATACTACTTCTGAAACAGCAATCTCTTCCTAAGGCTGACCTCCACGCATTCCTACTCCTCCAATCGCAGCCCACGACCGCCCTGCGCATTCCTCCTTTCTCCCCTGACCCCTGGCCCGCTCTTTCCCTCCCCAGATGGCCACTTTTACCAGAAATGGGCTCCGCTGCACGACCCCCAGGACACCCACGCAGGGACCAATGGCTTCGTTAAGGTCACTGTATCCGTGAGGGCGCACGGTGATCTGCCCCCTTCGTCGCCACCCCCGGGCCCCGGGCACAGTTCGGATAACGAGAAGTGGGTTGGGGCGAGGTGGGAAGGGGACACCAGAACTGGGCGTGGCCTCCGCGGCGCGGAGAAGGGGAGGGGCCGAGACGCGGTTTCTCCCAGCCTCAGCACCCGCGTCCCCTAGGAATCTGCTCCTGCCGCGGCGGGTGCCGGCCTAGAGGCCCTGGGCGTGGCAGCGCGTGCGCATGTACCGCGCCGAGGGGCTGCCGACGCTGCGCCCGGGGCTGCTGGGCCAGATCAGCGCATCTTCATGGACACCTATGTGCGGATGTCTTTCCTGGGGTAGCAGGGAAGGCCCCTCCGTTCCCCCTCGGCCGAGGCGCAGGCCCTGACCCCGCGCTGACCCCTTTTCGCACGTCTTCACCGCCTCGTTCAGGGCGAGACGTCGGTGCTCAGCGTGACGGCGGCGCCCAAGTGGCAGAAGTAACTGAGCTTCGTGGAGCTCTTTCCGCCGCCGACGCGCGGTCTTCGTCTGCAGCTGCAGGACCACGCGCCCCTGGTCGATGTGGCCCTCTCCACGCAAGCGCTGGACCTGAGGCAGATCTCACACCCGGGCCGCGCGGGTGAGCGCCTCTGGCCGAAGCGTGCTGCCTCCGCCTGGGCCCTGTCTGTCCTGGGTCCCGCCCCCACGGCACACCCCATCCTCACTACCCAGCCCCGCTTAGAAAGTCAGGCCAACCCCACGTAACGGCCTGTGCTTCAAGCCGGCCCCACCTGTTGTCCCCACACTACAACCCTCCGCCCTCGGTTTGCCTCCGATGACAAAATCCTAACTACCGTTGCATATCCAGGAACCACTCCAGCCCTGCTCTTCCTGCAGTTTTCTACGCGCTTACCTATTTACCCTGAACTGTTACGGGATGACCCGTAGCTCCGCCTCAATCCTGACTCCACCTCCAGGGCTCTGGCTCCACCCCTAGCACTCAGCTCCCTCTGTCCTCAGCGTCTTCGGAGCTGAACTGGTTTGAAAATGCTCCCTTGTCGTGGTCCACAGCTGTCCTCCGCCGCTGTTCGCAGAGTTCCCTCACACAGCTGCCAAGACCCATTCCGGCTCCCCGCCCCCTCGGGCTTGCCGGAGATAAAAGGGCTGCACAGGCTAACGTAGTACTCATCTGCCCCATGCTCTCCCCCAAAACACTATTATCAACCTCCCCACCACCACAGCGGGGTTTCACCCCACCTTCGGCCCTGCCTGGGTGCCTCTCTATGGCTCGCCCCCCAGCGGGGGACTCCGGGATGGTCTTCAAAATCTCAGTGAAGGACTTGGCCAAGGCATTTGGTTCTGTGGCTTCCTGCTGGTGGCTGTATCCGTGGAGGTGTTGGAAGGCAGAGCTGAATCTGAGGCACCGCAGGGGTCCAGGTTGACCCGGCTCATGAAAAAGAAGAAAGCCAAGCGGGACCAGACCCCAGCGGGGATTCCGCAGCACCTGGATGGCGGCTCCAGTGCCGACGGGCCTCAGAGTCCCAGTGCTGTGGCGGTGGCAGGGGAGGAGTTGCTGCTTTTGCCAGAGGTGGGGACTGGGGGGTAGCAAAGGCGCAGGGTCACTCTCAGGTCTGGAGTGTATCACTGGTTCCCCGGCATCAAATATAGGAAGTTGGGGGTGGGTCTCAGTTTTGGGGCCTGGATGAAGACTGCACTGTGTGTAAACATGTGCTCTCCTGTATATAAGCTCTTGGGAAGAAGGGGGCTGGTCAGTCAGAGGCAGGATACCTGCAGCGCCTTTTCTAGGCCTTGGCTGCATTATCTTTTTGTAGGTATTGTGCCCAAGCAAAGTCCGGGTTGCCATCTGGGAGGGTGGGGGCCTGACTGCAGCCTGACCTGCTTTCCTCAGAATGCCCTGGCGCCCCTTCGAAGATTTCCTGCTGTTTGGTATGCTATTCGAGACCACCATGATTGACCCTGCCAAGGCCTCCCAGCCCATCAGCTTCGAGATCTACTTTGGTGTGTGGCCTAGCTGAACCCCTGAGGGTCATGGGGTTGAGGGTGGCCACTCTTATTCTGGACTTAGGCCCCCGGAAGGGGCAGCTGACCTTAACATAAGATGTAGGCTCTGCCTTCTATTGAGAAGGTTGAAGGAGGGGTCAGGCCCTCAGCCTGGTGCCTACTAACTCTTGCTGCTCCAGGCAGGTCACGCAGGTCGCCAGGAGGAGCAGCTGGACAGAGGGTCCAGGACCAGGGAAGAAGCCGAGGGCGCCGTGGCAGAGGCACAATCACTGCTGGAGTCAGAGTCACAGGAGCAGCTAGGAACTCCTGCTCAGTGGCCAGAGCCCATGGATGGCAGCAGGTGAGTGCCCCTGGTGGCTGGAAGGAGGGCACTGGGAGATCCCCAGGGGCCCAGGGCTGCCCCTTGAAGCCTCTGCTCTTCTCTGCCCAGACCAGGCCATACCTCTCCTTGCCCCTGTGTCACCGCAAACCATGCGTGCATGTGTGGAGCCGCTGGGATGATTACACATGGTGCCTGCAGAGCAGTAACTGTGTGCAGAAAGTGGCAGAAAGGCTGGTGAGAATGAGGCAGGTGCCCACAGGGAGAGGTCAGGACATAGGGCTGTTGGGGAGACTATGACCTTTGAAGGGAGTTCTGGAGCGGGTCTCATGGGTAGAGCACAGGGGCCAGCACCTTGAGCCCAGCTCTGGGCAAACTGAGAAGGAAAAAAATTATGGGAGGACAGTGGTTCAGAACTGTTGGACACAGGAAGGGCCAGGCGAAGGACATGGGTAGAGCTACCAGGGGCCCGGCTCCACGGGCGGGGAGCCAGTAGAGAGCTGGGAAAAGGGAACGGGGAACCCCACAGAGCCAAAGAAGGGTGGGGCCAAGAGGTGTGGTCGTGGGTCATAGGGCTCTGGGTGGGGTACGGCCTATAAGAGGCCTGAGTCTGTGAGCCTCAGGACTGTGACCCTCTCACCCAGTTGCACAGGACCAGGGGCTGCAGGGGGTTGGGACTCTGCAGCACAGACCGGAGCCCGGGGCCTACACATGGCTCAAGCAGGTGCTAGAAGAGCTGGTGGCTGGGAGCAGGTGAGTTGAGACTCTGCCTGCCTCTGCTGCCTGTCTCCAGGCCAGCTCCAGACTGAGGGAGACTAATGGTGTCTGTTTGGACCCAGGGGTGGCTGGAAGCTGTGTTTGCTCAGCACTCTACAGAAAAACGAGAAGGAGATGATTGTCTGTCAAGGGAGCTTGGTGGAGATTACTGGGGTTGGGCCGCTCCCCTCAAATACGCTCCCTTTCCCTCACATCTCCCCTGCCCCTTTCCTACACTCTTGTTCCGACTAATGATCTCCTCTCCTACTTCATGGAGAAAACAGAAGCCTCACCTTCCTCCATCCAGTCTACTAGCTTGCCTTGCCAGCTTCTGCCTCCATCTGCTCTGTTTCCTTCCAGCTACAGTGGAGGAAATGTCCCTGCCCACAAGGCCAAGGCTGTGATCTTGATTTCATCTCTCACCTGCTGGAGGAATGAACTCTGCAGTTCTCCACTTTCTCTCCTGCATCATCAGCTGGTCGCTGGTTACCAGGTGATTACTGTAACTTGTTCTAGTCACTTCCATCTTCGACCTTCACTGCTGTGAATTCCACAACGTGCTCCTGGTACTTCTATTGTTTTCTGATCCCCTTCTCAAAAGAGTTACTAATCCATATATTCAGTAAATATTTGTGGCACTTGCTATGTCAAATACTGTTTTAGGCATGGGAATAGCAGTGAAACGGCATTCTTGTCCACAAAAATTCCTGAAACTTACATTTTGGTGGGAAGTGGCATAGGAGCTGGATGGAGAGATAGATCATAAGTATGTAAATAACAAGGTAGAAATACAGAATTATGATAAGGACAGTATTAGGGAGAAAATAAAGCAAAGAAGCATTAGAGAGAGGTGTTGAATTTTAGAAGGGGTGGTGAGGGGAGGCCACTGTAAAGCTGACATGAAGATGAAGGAGAAACTCATGTCTGTAAAGGTGTTGCAGGCAAAAGACATAGCACTTGCAAACACCCTGAGATGAAGTATGCCTGGTGTGTTTGAGGAAAAGCAAGGGAGCCAGTGTGACTGCAGCAGAGTGAGCAGAGTAGATGAGGCTGGAGGGTGTGGGGGGAAAGAAGGATGATGGTTGCGAGAGGCATGTGGGAGCCTCATAAGCAAGTGTAATGACCTCGGCTTCTTTTCTGAGTGAGATGAGGAGCCACTGAAGGTTTTGCAAAGAGAAGGGATATGCTGTAACTTACCCTTAAAAAGGATCAGTTGGGGAGGGATGATATAAGAGGGGAAGCAGAGATTACTAAAAGGCATTGTAATAATCCAAGCGACCAATAACAATGAGTTGAATCTAGGGTGGTTCCAGTGGACATAGAGTGACATGCATGGATTGAAGAGCATTTTGGACTTTGAAAGTGACCCCTAAGGACTTAAAATGGATAGCTAGAGGAGATGAGAAAAATGTGCAAACAATCATGAATGACTCCCAAGATTTGGGCAGGCCAGATGTGTAGATGGTGCTATTTACTGAGCTTTGGGAAACAAGAGTTCTGATGGGAGCAAAGGGAATATCCGAAGCTCATTTCTGGACTTGTTATCTTTGAAATAGATGTCTGTTAGACTTATAAGTGGGCATGTCTGCTAGGCAGTTAGCAATATGAAGTTGAGTTCTGGGGAGAGTTCTAGGCTAGAAATGAAAAATTGAGAGGTATCAATACCAAAGTGGAACTGAATAAGACTAGGGAGCAGAGAAAGGAGAAATTGGACCTGGAGAGCTCTAGCATTTGGAGGTAGGATGGAAGAGGACTCAGCTAAGGACCTGGTCATAGGTAGTGGCTTTTCTGTCCTCATCTTTCTCAACCTTTCAGCGTCAGTGGACACAGTTGACCCTACCTTCCTTCTTGAAAGACTCTGGTATTGACTTTCATGTCACAGGTTTCCTTCTGCTTCCCTCACCAGCCATTCCTTCTCAACTCTTTTGCTGGCCCATCTCTTCTTGACCTTTAAATGTCCCAAACATTCATGTTATGTGTCCCAGGACTTCTTTGTAAGGCTCTCTTCCTGTCTACATTCTCTACATCTCCAAAAGAGCAACCGCCTTTAATCCAATTTAATTCCTTGCTTTTTTTCTATATAATACAATTAAACTGTTTCTATTTTCATTTTACTGAAATGATTTTATTCTTTGGCAAGGTAACTTCAATAACAGATTTGCCTGTATCATATTTCACTGTTTATAGCTTTAGCCAGTGTGGGAGTTTTTTGTGCCTATTATATCTACCAGATTCGATTTCCCTGAATCCAGTTTTGTGGATCTAAATTTTGTCAAGAAGATTTCATTATTCTTGTCAGTTTTTATCAGTAACAAATGTTAATAGGTGCAGTTTTGACCTTTGTGTCAGTTTTATGTTGATTTTTTTCACTACCAATAGAAGTCTTAGAGCAAAGTGCATTTGTAAATTAAAAGTAATCTCTGGGAGCAGTATCAAGTGAGAAATTCTTGGAGTCATTTATTTTATTTATTTTTGGAACTTTCTGTAATAAAGCTTAAGAAATCACTGGGGGTCAAAAGCCCTAAATATCATATCTCAAAAAACATTTTACTTTACCCAACAAATATTTTTGGAACATCTGTTAGGTGCCAGGCCCTGAGGATGCAGTGGCAATCAAAAGGAAGTCCCTGCACTTGCTTACTTTCTCTTTAGAGAGAAAGATACAGCGGAGTATATGGATGGAGAAAGTGGCAGGGGCTGTTTAGATGGGATGCCAGGGAAGGTCGGTGAGAGACCTGAATGAAGAAGAGGAATGAGCCATGCTGAGATCTAGAGGCCAAGCATTCTAGCAGAGGGAGCAGCAAGTACAAAGGTGAGGTGGCAGTGGGCTTGGTGTATTCATGGAGGGGCAAAGAGGCCAGTGTAACTACAGGGCTGTGCATGAGGGGAGAGTTAATATTTGATGAGGACCAGGAGACAGAGGGAGCCAGATCATGTAGGGCCTTTTAGGCCATTTTAAGAGTTTATTTTTTAGTTTTTATTTTTTGGTATTATTAATGTACAATTTTACATGAGCAACATTATGGTTACTAGGCTACCCCCATTATCAAGTCCCCACCACATCCCCTTTACAGTCACTGTCCATCAGCATAGTAAGATGCTATAGAGTCACTACTTGTCTTCTCTGTTATACTGCCTTCCCTGTATACCACCCCTGCTACATTATGTGTGCTAATCGTAATACCCCCTTTTGCCTCTTATCCCTCCCACCCCAACCATCTTCCCCAGTCCCTTTCCCTTTGGTAACTGTTAGTCCATTCTTAGGTTCTGTGAGTCTGCTCTTTTGTTCCTTCAGTTTTTGCTTTCTTCTCGTACTCCACAGATGAGTGAAAATCATTTGATACTTGTCTTTCTCCACCTGGCTTATTTCACTGAGCATAATACCCTCTAGCTCCAACCATGTTGTTGAAAATGGTAGGATTTGTTTTCTTCTTATGTTGGAATAATATTCCATTGTGTATATGTACCACATCTTCTTTATCCATTCATCTACTGATGGACACTTAGGTTGCTTCCATTTCTTGGCTATTGTAAATAGTGCTGCGATAAACATAGGGGTCCCTCTGTCTTTTTCAAACTGCGCTGCTGCATTCTTAGGATAAATTCCTAGGAGTGGAATTGCTCGGTCAAATTGTATTTATATTTGGAGTTTTTTGAGGAACCTCCATACTGCTTTCCACAATGGTTGAACTAGCTTACATTCCCACCAGCAGTGTAGGAGGGTTCTCCTTTCTACACATCGTCGCCAACATTTGTTGTTGTTTGTCTTTTGGATGGCGGCCATCCTAACTGGTGTGAGGTGATATCTCATTGTGGTTATAATTCGCATTTCTCTGATGATTAGCGATGCATCTTTTCATGTGCCCCTTGGCCTTCTGAATTTCTTCTTTGCAGAAGGGTCTGTTCAGCTGCTCTGCCCATTTTTTAATTGGCCTATTTGCTCTTTGTTTGTTGAGGTGTGTGAGCTCTTTATATAATTTGGATGTCAACCCCCTATTGCATATGTCATTTATGAATATATTCTCCCATACTGTAGGATGTCTTTTTGTTCTATTGATGGTGTCCTTTGCTGTACAGAAGGTTTTTAGTTTGATAAAGTATGACTTGTTCATTTTTGCTTTTGTTTCCCTTCCCGGGGAGGTATGTTCATGAAGAAGTTGCTCATGTTTATGTCCAAGAGATTTTTGCTTATTTTTTTCTAAGAGTTTTATGGTTTCATGACTTACATTCAGGTCTTTGATCCATTTTGAGTTTACTTATGTGTATGGGGTTAGACAGTAATCCAGTTTCATTCTCTTACATGTAGCTGTCCAGCTTTGCCAACACCAGCTGTTGAAGAGGCTGTCATTTCCCCACTGTATATCCATGGCTCCTTTATCATATATTAATTGACCGTATATGCTTAGGTTTATACCTGGGCTCTCTATTCTGTTCCACTGGTCTATGGGTCTTTTTTTGTGCCAGTACCAAATTGTCTTGATTACCGTGGTTTTGTAGTAGAGCTTGAATTCAGGGAGCGTAATTCCCCCTGCTTTATTCTTCCTTCTCAGGACTGCTTTGGCTATTCAGGGTCTTTTGTGGGTCAATATGAATTTTAGAACTATTTGTTCCAGTTCATTAAAGAATGCTGTTGGTATTTTGATAGGAATTGCATTGAATCTGTAGATTGCTAAAGGCCGGATGGCCATTTTGACACTATTAATTCTTCCTATCCATGAGCACGGGATGTATTTCCATTTATTGGTATCTAATTTCTCTTAAGAGAGTCTTGTAGTTTTCTTTTTTTTTATATAATTTTTTTAATTGTGAAATGATTATCACAGTAAGTTTAGTTAACATCCTTCAACATACATAGTTACAAATTATTTTTTCTTGTGATGTGAACTTTTGAGGTTTTTTTTTTTCTTAACAACTTTTCAGTACAAAAGACATTATTGCTCACCATGCAACCAACAAGTTCCAATACAGTGAACAAGCTCCCACAGGTGAACAATGCAAGGAACATAGTGAACAAGTTCTCACAAGGTGAACAATGCAAAGGCAGTCATATCAGAGAAACTAATTCAGTTACTATAATCAATCAAGTCAACTATGATTATTCATATGATTTTTATACTTAAATTATAAGTGAATCCCACATTTCCCCCTTTTTTGTTTTAATTGACGCAAATGCATATGCATATATTTGTGTGAGTACCAGAATAATGATTAGCTGGGCTAGGCCTGTGACATAGCTTGTCACAGGCACTGTCTCTCTCGTCTGGAGGGGTGGGGTTCTATGCCTCACCTCAGTTGCCCCCCACGTTGCTCACCTGAGGTCCCTTGCGACTGTGCCTGTCTTAGGTTGTTCCTCCCATGAGGAATCTTACCCGTCTCTGGCTAACCAGCCATCTCCTGGGACCAAACAGGGAGATAAAATACAAAAGAGAGGAGAGCCAGCAGCTATAATTTTGGATAAAATCACAATATACATGATTATTTTCTTGCAGCAAATGCAGGTGGGGAATCAGTATATGATTTCACAAAGTTGTTTAAAAGGAATCACTTATTTCCTGAAGTTAATTCTTGAAAAGTAGCATATGCTTGTATTGGCTTTAAAAGACCAACAACTGCCTTCCGCACAAACACTAGGAGAACAGGAATACAAATGCATAACAGTATTAGACCTACAATTATAGGCCATATCCAATGAAACAAAGAAAACCAATTTAACAATCCAGGCATTTGTGAAAACTTATCAATACCATGATGAATATTGTCTATTTGATCTTGAATAGTATGCGAAAAATCAGACAAATTAAAACAACACATCCCTGGAAATTGTTCACATCACATAGTTGTACAGCCCTCCCCATGCCCCCCCAACATTACATCTGCAATCATAATGCCCCTTTTTCCCTCTTATCCCTCCCTTCCCACCCATCTTCCCCAGTCCCTTTCCCTTTGGTAACTATTAGTCCATTCTTGGGTTCTGTGAGTCTGCTGCTGTTTTGTTCCTTCAGTTTTTTTCTTTGTTCTTATACTCCACATATGAGTGAAATCATTTGATACTTGTCTTTTTCGGCTTGGCTTATTTCACTGAGCATAATACGCTCTAGCTCCATCCATGTTGTTGCAAATGGTAGGATTTGTTTTCTTCTTATGGCTGAATAATATTCCATTGTGTATATGTACCACATCTTCTTTATCCATTCATCTACTGATGGACACTTAGGTTGCTTCCATTTCTTGGCTATTGTAAATAGTGCTGCGATAAACATAGGGGTGCATCTATCTTTTTCAAACTGGGCTGTTGTGTTCTTAGGGTAAATTCCTAGGAGTGGAATTCCTGGGTCAAATGGTATTTCTATTTTGAGTTTTTTGAGGAACCTCCATACTGCTTTCCACAATGCTTGAATTAATTTGCATTCCCACCAGCAGTGTAGGAGGGTTCCCTTTTTTCCACATCCTCGCCAACATTTGTTGTTGTTTGTGTTTTGGATGTTGGCCATCCTCACTGGTATGAGGTGGTATCTCATTGTGGTTTTAATCTGCATTTCTCTGATGATTAGCGATGTGGAGCATCTTTTCATGTGCCTGTTGGCCATCTGAATTTCTTCTTTGGAGAAGTGTCTATTCATGTCCTCTGCCCATTTCTTAATTGGATTATTTGCTTTCTGTTTGTTAAGGTACATGTGTTCTTTATATATTTTGGATGTCAACCCCTTATCGGATACGTCATTTATGAATATATTCTCCTACACTGTAGGATGTCTTTTTGTTCTACTGATGGTGTCCTTTGCTGTACAGAAGCTTTTCAGCTTGATATAGTCCCACTTGTTCATTTTTGCTTTTGTTTCCCTTGCCCAGGGAGATATGTTCATGAAGAAGTCGCTCATGTTTATGTCCAAGAGATTTTTGCCTATGTTTTTTTCTAAGAGTTTTATGGTTTCATGACTTACACTCAGGTCTTTGATCCACCTTGAGTTTACCTTTGTGTATGGGGTTAGACTGTAGTCCAGTTTCATTCTCTTACATGTAGCTGTCCAGTTTTTCCAACACCAGCTGCTGAAGAGGCTGTCATCTTCCCATTGTATATCCAAGGCTCCTTTATCAAATATTAATTGACTGTATATGTTTGGGTTAATGTTTGGATTTTCTATTCTGTTCCACTGGTCTGTGGGTCTGTTTTTGTGCCAATACCAAATTGTCTTGATTACTGTGGCTTTGTAGTAGAGCTTGAAGTCAGGGAGTGTAATTCCCCCTGTTTTATTCCTCCTTCTCAGGATTGCTTTGGCTATTCGGGGTCTTTTGTGGTTCCATATGAATTTTAGAATTATTTGTTCTAGTTCACTGAAGAAAGCTGTTGGTAGTTTGATAGGGATTGCGTTGAATCTGTAGATTGCTTTAGGTAGTATAGCCATTTTGACAATATTTATTCTTCCTAGCCAAGAGCATGGGATGCTTTTCCATTTGTTAGTGTCCTCTTTAATTTCTCTTAGGCGTGTCTTGTAGTTTTCAGAGTACAGGTCTTTCATTTCCTTCGTTAGGTTTATTCCTAGGTATTTTATTCTTTTTGATGCAATTGTGAAGGAAATTGTTTTTCTGATTTCTCTTTCTGTTAGTTCATCATTAGTGTATAGGAAAGCAACAGATTTCTGTGTGTTAATTTTGTATCCTGAAACTTTGCTGAATTCAGATATTAGTTCTAGTAGTTTTGGAGTGGAGTCCGTAGGGTTTTTTATGTACAATATCATGTCATCCGCAAATAGTGACAATTTGAATTCTTCTTTACCAATCTGGATGCCTTGTATGTCTTTGTTTTGTCTGATTGCCGTGGCTACGACCTCCAGTACTATGTTGAATAACAGTGGAAGGGAGTGGGCATCCCTGTCTTGTTCCCGATCTTAGATGAAAAGCTTTCAGATTCTCGCTGTTAAGTATGATGTTAGCTGTGGGTGTGTCATATATGGCCTTTATGATGTTGAAGTACTTGCCGTCTATACACATTTTGTTGAGAGTTTTAATCATGAATGGATGCTGAATTTTGTCAAATGCTTTTTCAGCATCTATGGAGATGATCATGTGGTTTTTGTTCTTCTTTTTGTTGATGTGGTGGATGATGTTGATGGATTTTCGAATGTTGTACCATCCTTCCATCCCTGGGATGAATCCCACTTAATCATGGTGTATGATCCTCTTGATGTATTTTTGAATTCGGTTTGCTAATATTTTGTTGAGTATTTTTGCATCTACGTTCATCAGGGATATTGGTCTGTAATTTTCTTTTTTGGTGAGGTCTTTGCCCGGTTTTGGTATTAGAGTGATGCTGGCTTCATAGAATGAGTTTGGAAGTATTCACTCCTCTTCTACTTTTTGGAAAAATTTAAGGAGAATGGGTGTTATTTCTTCTCTATATATCTGGTAGAATTCAGAGGTGAATCCATCAGGTCCAGGGGCATTGTTTTTGGGTAGTTTTTTGATTACCAATTCAATTTCGTTGCTGGTGATTGGTCTGTTTAGTTTTTCTGTTTCTTGCTTGGTCAGTCTTGGAAGGTTGTATTTTTCTAAGAATTGTCCATTTCTTCTATGTTTTCCAGCTTGTTAGCATATAGATTCTCATAATATTCTCTTATAATTCTTTGTATTTCTGTGGGGTCCATCATGATTTTTCCTTTCTCATTTCTGATTGTGTTTATGTGTGTAGATTCTCTTTTTCTCTTAATGAGTCTGGCTAGGGGTTTATCTGTTTTGTTTATTTTTTCAAAGAACCAGCTCTTGGTTTCATTGATTTTTTCTATTGTTTTATTCTTCTCAATTTTATTTATTTCTTCTCTGATCTTTATTATGTCCCTTCTTCTGGTGACTTTGGGCCTCATTTGTTCTTCTTTTTCCAATTTCAGTAATTGTGTCTTTAGACTATTCATTTGGGAATGTTCTTCCTTCTTTAAATAGGCTTGGATTGCAATATACTTTCCTCTTAGAACTGCCTTTGCTGCATCCCACAGAAGTTGTTGCTTTGTGTTGTTGTTGTCATTAGTCTCCATATATTCTTTGATTTCTGTTTTGATTTGGTCGTTAACCCATTGATTAGTTAGGAGAATGTTGTTTAGTCTCCATGTATTTGTGAGCTTTTTTGATTTCTATCTAAAATTTATTTCTAGTTTTATACCTTTGTGATCTGAGAAGTTGGTTGGTAGGATTTCAATATTTTTGAAATTACTGAGGTTCTTTTTGTGGCCTAGTATGTGGTCTATTCTGGAAAATGTCCCGTGTGCACCTGAGAAAAATGTGTATCCTGCTGCTTTTAGGTGCAGAGTTCTGTAGATGTCTGTTAGGTACATCTGTTCTAGTGTGTTGTTCAGTCCCTCTGTGTCTTTACTTATTCTCTGTCTGGTTGATCTGTCCTTTGGAGTGAGTGGTGTGTTGAAGTCTCCTAAAATGAATGCATTGCTGTCTATTTCCTCCTTTAATTCTGTTAGTATTTGTTTCACATATCCTGGCGCTCCTGTGTTGGGTGCATATATATTTATAATGGTTATATCTTCTTGTTGGACTGACCCTTTACCATTACGTAATGTCCTTCTTTATCTCTTGCTACTTTCTTTGTTTTGAAGTCTATTTTGTCTGATACAAGTACTGCAACACCTGCTTTTTTCTCCTTGTTGTTTGCATGAAATATCTTTTTCCATTCCTTCAGTTTTAGTCTGTGTATGTCTTTCGATTTAAAGTGAGTCTCTTGAAGGCAGCATATTGATGGGTCTTGTTTTTTTATCTATTCAGTGACTCTATTTCTTTTGACTGGTTCAGTCCATTTACATTTAGGGTGATTATGGATAGGTATGTACTTATTGGCATTGCAGGCTTCAGATTCATGGTTACCAAACGTTCAAGGTTAACTTCCCTACTATCTAAACGTCTAACAACTAACTTAATATGCTATTACAAACAGAATCTAAAGGTTCTTTGTTTGTTTGTTTGTTTCCTCCTTTTTCTTTCTATTCCATTCTTTATATTTTAGGTATCATATTCTGTACTGTTTGTCTATCCCTTGATTGACTTTGGGAATAGTTAATTTAATTTTGCATTTTCTTAGTAATTAGCTGTTCTATTTTCTTTAGTGCGGTTTTATTACCTCTGTTGACAGTTATTAATCTGTAGGAACACTTCCATCTATAGCAGTCCCTCCAAAATACACTGTAGAGATGGTTTGTGGGAGGCAAATTCTCTCAGCTTTGCTTATCTGGGAATTGTTTAATCCCTCCTTCAAATTTAAATGATAATCTTGCCGGATAAAGTAATCTTGGTTCAAGCCCCTTCTGCTTCATTGCATTAAATACATCATGCCACTCCCTTCTG
Organism: Smutsia gigantea; assembly: GCA_032199065.1. NCBI lineage: Eukaryota > Metazoa > Chordata > Mammalia > Pholidota > Manidae > Smutsia > Smutsia gigantea. The sequence goes on along the minus strand of JAVSCE010000292.1, from coordinate 5,216 downwards.
GCCTGTAAGGTTTCTCCTAGAAGTCTGATGATAGCCTGATGGGTTTTCCTTTGTATGTGATCCTATTTCTCTCTCTGGCTGCTTTTAATAGTCTGTTCTTATCCTTGATCTTTGCCATTTTAATTACTATATGTCTTGCTGTTGTCTTTCTTGGGTCCCTTGTTTTGGGAGATCTGCGTACCTCCATGGCCTGAGAGACTATCTCCTTCCCCAGATTGGGGAAGTTTTCAGTAATCACCTCCTCAAAGACGCTTTCTATCCCTTTTTCTCTCTCTTCTTCCACTGGTACCCGTATAATGCGAATATTGTTCCGTTTGGATTGGTCACACAGTTCTCTCAATATTCTTTCATTCTTGGAGATCCGTTTTTTCTCTCTGTGCCTCAGCTTCTTTACATTCCTCTTCTCTAGTTCCTATTTCATTTATTGTCTCCTCCACCGTATCCAATCTGCTTTTAATATCGTCCATTGTGTTCTTCAATGATTGGATCTCTGACCAGAATTCATTCCTGAGTTCTTGAATATCTTTCCGTACCTCCATGAGCATGTTAATGATTTTTATTTTGAACTCCCTTTCAGGGAGAGTCATAAGGTCCATATCATTTAAATCTTTCTCAGGAGTTGTGTTCATAATTTTACTCTGGAGCAGGTTCCTTCGGCGTTTCATATTTGTGTATGGCGCCCTCTAGTGCTCAGAAGCTCTACTCTCTGGAGCTGCTCAGCCCCTGAAGCAATGCTGGGATTGTGGGGGAGTGGTATTGGTGCCTCCGGGGAGGAAATGGGTGTTTGCTGGTTCCTGGCTGCTATGCCTGTCTCCACTGCCTGAGCCAGTGGGCTGAGCACACAGGTATAGGCCTCTGTGCTTTGCGTTTTTAGTTGCTATAGACAGATATTCCCTCTGGCTGGCCTAACACCAGGGAAGGATTTCCCGGTTGCAAGCCCAGTGGGGCTGGCCAGAAGAAAGGCGCACACATCTGCCTGTCACAGAAGCGGTTCTTGGAGCTGTGTAGGCAGCAAGGGAGCTGGAGCACCTGAAGATCGTGAAAGCTCCGAACCTGCTGGGCAGAGTGCACCCGGACAATTTTGTCTGCCTGTCCTTTCTCCTGAGCAGCAAGCTCCGTGCAATCCTTGCCCCTTTAGCAGATCTCTTGCTAAGGGTTTCTTTGTTAGGAAGTCTCTCAGACTGCCCGCCCTTCTTTTGTCCCGGAGCAGCTGGGTATGGATCCCTGCTTTCACAAGCAGCTGGATTCTTAGTCTCTCCAGGAATTCTGCCTGTCTTAGCTTTCCAACCCCCTAATTACAAGAGTATCATGCAAGCACCATGTAATGTAGATTTGTGCTCCCAGAGCAGATCTCCAGAGTTAGGTATTCAGCAGTCCCACATCTCCACTCCCTCCCTGCTCTGTTCCCGCTCCTCCCACTGGTGAGCTGAGGTGGGGGAAGGGCTTGGATCCCGCAGGACCACAGCTTTCGTACGTTACCCTTTTCTGTGAGGGGTGCTCTTGTCTCCAGGTGTATGCAGTTTGTTGCCATCCTCATTCCCGTTGCTCTTTCAAGAGTAGTTGATGTAGCTTTATTTTCATATTATATGAGGTTTTAGGAGAAAGCCTCTGTCTCATCTCTCACGCCGCCATCTTTAATCCCCTGAGTCTTGTAGTTTTCATAGTTGAAGTATTTCACCTCCTTGGTTAGGTTTATTCCTAGGTATTTTATTCTTTTTGATACAATTGTGAATGGAATTATTTTCCTGATTTCTCTTTCTGCTAATTCATCAATAGTGTTTAGGAAAGCAACAGATTTCTGTGTATTAATTTTGTATTCCACAACTTTACCGAATTCAGATATTAGATCTAGTAGTTTTGGAGTGGATTCTTTAGGGTTTTTTATGTACAATATCATGTCATCTGCAAACAGGGACACTTTGACTTCTTCCTTACCAATCTGGATGCTTTTTATTTCTTTGTGTTGTCTTACTGCTGTGGCTAGGACCTCTAGAACTATGTTGAAGAAAAGTGGGGAGAGTGGGCATCCTGTCTTGTTCTCGATCTTAAAGGAAAAGCTTTCAGTTTCTTGCTGTTAAGTATAATGTTGGCTGTGGATTTGTCATATATGGCCTTTATTATGATGAGGGACTTGCCCTCTATACCCATTTTGTTGAGAGTTTTTATCATGAATGAATGTTGAATTTTCTCAGATGCTTTTTCAGCACCTAAGGAGATGATCATGTGGTTTTTGTCCTTCTTTTTGTTGATGTAGTGGATGATGTTGATTGATTTTCGAATGTTGTACCATCCTTCCATCCCTGGGATGAATCCCACTTGATCATGATGGATGATCTTTTTGATGTATTTATGAATTCGGTTTGCTAATATTTTGTTGAGTATTTTTGCCTCTGTGTTCATGAGGGCTATTGGTCTGTAATTTTCTTTTTTTGTGGTGTCTTTGCCTGGCTTTGGTATTAGAGTGATGTTGGTCTCGTAGAATGAGTTTGGAAGTATTCCCTCCTCTTCTACTTTTTGGAAAACTTTAAGGAGAATGGGTGTTATTTCTTCTCTATATGTCTGGTAGAATTCAGAGGTGAATCCTTCAGGTCCGGGGGTTTTGTTCTTGGGTAGTTTTTTTGTTCTTGGGTAGATTTTTGATTACTGATTCAATTTTGTTGCTGGTGATTGGTCTGTTTAGTTTTTCTGTTTCTTGCTTGGTCAGTCTTGGAAGTTTGTATTTTTCTAAGAAGTTGTCCATTTCTTCTATCTTTTCCAGCTTGTTAGCATATAGATTCTCATAATATTCTCTTATAATTCTTTGTATTTCTGTGGGGTCCGTCATGATTTTTCCTTTCTCATTTCTGATTGTGTTTATGTGTGTAGATTCTCTTTTTCTCTTAATGAGTCTGGCTAGGGGTTTATCTATTTTGTTTATTTTTTCAAAGAACCAGCTCTTGGTTTCATTGATTTTTTCTATTGTTTTATTCTTCTCAATTTTATTTATTTCTTCTCTGATCCTTATTATGTCCCTCCTTCTGGTGACTTTGGGCCTCATTTGCTCTTCTTTTTCCAATTTCATTAATTGTGTCTTTAGACTATTCATTTGGGAATGTTCTTCCTTCTTTAAATAGGCTTGGATTGCAATATACTTTCCTCTTAGAACTGCCTTTGCTGCTTCCCACAGAAGTTGTGGCTTTGTGTTGTTGTCATTAGTCTCCATATATTCTTTGATTTCTGTTTTGATTTGGTCGTTAACTCATTAATTAATTAGGAGAGTGTTGTTAAGTCTCCATGTATTTGTGAGCCTTTTTGGTTTCTTTCTAAAATTTATTTCTAGTTTTATACCTTTGTGATTTGAGAAGTTGGTTGGTAGGATTTCAATATTTTTGAATTTACTGAGTTTCTTTTTGTGGCCTAGTATGTGGTCTATTCTGGAAAATGTTCCATGTGCACTTGAGAAGAATGTGTATCCTGTTGCTTTTTGGTGTAGAGCTCTGTAGATGTCTGTTAGGTCCATCTGTTCTTGTGTGTTGTTCAGTGCCTGTGTGTCTTTACTTATTTTCTGTCTGGTTGATCTGTCCTTTGGAGTGAGTGGTGTGTTGAAGTCTCCTAAAATGAATGCATTGCTGTCTATTTCCTCCTTTAGTTCTGTTAGTATTTGTTTCACATATGCTGGCACTCCTTTGTTGAGTGCATATATATTTATAATGGTTATATCTTCTTTTTGGACTGACCCTTTTATCATAATGTAATGTCCTTCTTTATCTCTTGCTACTTTCTTCGTTTTGAAGTCTATTTTGTCTGATACAAGTACTGCAACACCTGCTTTTTTCTCTCTGTTGTTTGCGTGAAATATCTTTTTCCATCCCTTCACTTTTAGTCTGTGTATATCTTTGGGTTTGAGGTGAGTCTCTTGTAAGGAGCATATAGATGGGTCTTGCTTTTTTATCCATTCTGTTACTCTGTGTCTTTTGATTGGTGCATTCAGTCCATTTACATTTAGGGTGATTATTGATAGATATGTACTTATTGACATTACTGGCTTTAGATTCGTGGTTACCAAAGGTTCAAGGGTTGCTTCTTTACTATCTAACAATCTAACTTAACTTTCTTGTTAAGTAATTGTAAACACTGTCTGATGTTTCTTTCTTTCTCTCCCTTCTTATTTTTCCTTCTCCATTCTTTATGTACTAGGTGTTTTATTCTTTGCCTTTAGTTAGTATTTGGATGGTCTCCTTTCTTTGCTATGATTTTATTTTCTCTGGTGACATCTTTTTAGCCTTAGGAGTGCTTCCATCTAGAGCAGTCCATTTAAGATATCCTGTAGTGGTGGTTTTATGAGAGGCAACCTCTCTTAACTTCCGTTTATCTGGAAATTGTTTAATCTCTCCATCATATTTAAATGATAATCGTGCTGGATACAATATTCTTGGTTCGAGGCCCTTCTGTTTCATAACGTTAAATATATCATGCCATTCTCTTCTGGCCTGTAAGGTTTCTGTTGAGAAGTCTGATGATAGTCTGATGGGTTTTCCTTTGTAGGTGATCTTTTTTCTCTCTCTAGCTGCCTTTAATACTCTGTCTTTATTTTTCATCTTTGCCATCTTAATTATTATGTGTCTTGGTGTTGTCTTCCTTGGGTCCCTTGTGTTGGGAGATCTGTGGGCTTCGGTGGACTGCGAGACTATTTCCTTTCCCAGCGAGGGAAAGTTTTCAGCAATTATTTCTTCAAAGACACTTTCTATCCCTTTTTTTTTTTTTTTTTCCTCTGGTACTCCCATAATGCGAATATTGTTCCGTTTGGATTGGTCACACAGTTCTCTTAATATTCTTTCATTCCTAGAAATCCTTTTATCTCTCTCTGCCTCAGCTTCTCTGTATTCCTGTTCTCTGATTTTTATTCCATTAACAGTCTCTTGCATCTCATTCAGTCTGCTGTTAAGCCTGTCGATCGCTTGTCTGATTTCTGCATTGTCTTTCCTCACTTCCCTCACTTCCTCCCTCAACTCTTGCACATTTTCTGTAGGTCCATCAGCATGTTTATGACTTTTATTCTGAATTCCTTTTCAGGAAGACTGTGCATTTCCATCCCTTCAGACTCCCTCTCTGGGGTTGTCTGGTTGATTTTAGTCTGGACCATATTCGTCTGTCTTTTCATGGCTATAGAAGTGATCACTGGTAGTTGCCACGTGTGTCAGCTGGGCTCTTTAAGACTTTAAAAAGAGGAAAAAAAA
>JAVSCE010000291.1:0-53261 GCA_032199065.1 Smutsia gigantea | reverse complement strand
ATGGGGCAGGCCAAGAGCGAGCAGCCCGGTGATGGCCTACAACACCGCACGGGGCTGACACGGATGTGTCCCCGGGCTTTGGGGATGTGGTCTCTGCCAGCAGAGCGGGCGGTTGGCAAACGTACCAATTTCTCATCATCTCTATCCCAGCAGAATTACGTGCTTACGTTCCTTTCCAGACCTCTACCCAGATTCGCTAAATTCCTTACCTGCCTCAGTCTCTTCATCTATAAAACAGGTACACCAATAATAGTCTGATTTTCCTGGTACACTACCTTTTCCTGAATTAGGCGGGCGACACAGACAATCACACAACGACTTTCATAATTTCTTTCCCCTCATCCCTCAAGCAACATATCCACTTCCCTCTGTACCTGCTTCCCTTTGTCACACAGGCGTGCCTCTCTGCCCAAGGCCACCAAGCTCACCTGTGCTCCGGCACCATGTCCCCCTCCTCCTCTCTCTCCATCACCACCACCACAGCACTTTCCCTTTCGTCTTCCTTTTCCCCTTCCCCTCCTTTCTCTTCTCGTGTCTGTGGCTGACTGTCTCTAGGGGGTACTTCAGGTCCCCCATAAACAGGCTCAATTGCTTCCCATATCCAGAGAAAGAACACCCACCCTCAGCCTGGTCGCCCCCCTCCTCCTGTAGCTACTTCTCTGCCTCCCTTCCTTTCTTCACCCCCAAGCCTCCTGAGCAGGTGCCCATCCCACCCTCACCTCTTCACCTCTCTTGTACTGCTCACCTCCCGGCAGGCCACGTTCACCCCCGACCTCTCCTCACCGCGCCTCTCGTCTCTGCAGCATCTAACAATAACATCAAGGATCACAGCTCATGCTGACGGCGTGTACACACCGTGCCACTCACGGTGCTGAGAGCTTTCTGTGCAGTTTTGGTTAATGTTTCTCAGGCTAGGAATCAAGCCCAAATTTTCTTTCCAAGGAATAGTCTAGTGTGGTGACTGGTACCACAGCTCATCCTGACCAAAATAGAATTTATTAGAAAAATCCCTCTGCTGGGTGTCTCCTGCCTGCCACTCCATATGCACTGCCTGGGCCCTGAGAGGCTGGCCTACAGACTGGCCATGGCTCCCTCGCCCCCTGGCTTCCGGCTGTGTTTGGCCAGTGGAGGGCCTGGTGGAGAAGGAGAGCTAGGATGGCCATCGACTCCTCTGCTGCGTCAGTGTGGGCTGGGGCGTCCTGGGGCCTGTGTCGCTCTTCTGAGAGACACAGCTCCTGTCCGGCAGCCTTGGCACATCAGTCCCTGGATTCCAGTAACTTCCTTCCTCTTCCTCCTGCAGCCCCAGGTCATAGCCCCAGGCCAGGCACTGACTCTGGGCCTGCCTAGCCCTTTCCAGCAGCCTCTCTATTCATATCTCCTCCTGCGATGCAGGTGGGGCGTGTCATCTGTTGTGACCAGAATGATGTCTGATCCACACCCCCTCCCATTCTCTGTTTCATTCAATGGCGTGACACTAGTAGGGACCCTGGGCGCCTTCACCCTCACTCCGCACACCCAGGAAGCCCAGGCCATCCTCCTGCAGCGACACAGCCCCTGAATCTGCCCATCTTCTGAATTCCTGTCCTCATTTAGCTCAGCCCTCCACCCTGCTTCTGCCCAGCCATTTTTCTAAACTGACAGCCTGGCCATTCCAACCCCCAGTGTAAACACATCTCCAAGGGCTGCAGAATTCAGAGAGAAGTGATCATTTACGCAGGGGTTTGCACAAAGGCAGGTCTCTCTGAAACCCATACACAGAGGATGGCTGTGAAGCTTGGGGAATTTCTACAAGCATCCGTCACCCTTACCTACAGACACATCGCAGCAGCATGCTTACAACATGCTTCCCTGAACGTCCTCATGTCATCGAGCAGTTATCTCGTGCTTTGAACATAACGTGTAGGCAAATTTGATCTCTAATACTCAGGCCAAATAATAACAGCAATAACATAGATTATTTCATCTTCCCTAGGTTTGGAGAGAAAAATAAATAACAAATCTAATACAAGGGGGAAATCTTTGCATCCTTGCCAACAAATAAAAACACACGTCGTTGTGCTTAGCAAGCAAGTGACAGTCGCCACATGCAAAGCGGCCAAAGGTCCAAGGTTTCCATCTGGCTCTGCTCACCGAGGCTTCATTTGGTGCTAAGTTTGGTATAACCCCCCAGATGAATAAGAAAGGCAAAAAAAAAAAAATCGCCCCTGAGCCCTCTGGAGATGCTGGTGTCCACCCCGCCCTGCAGAGAGGGCATGAGGTCTAGCCACAGCTCCTCAGTGGGAAGGAACCCCTGCAGCCAACTGGAAAGAGGGCTTCTGGAGCCACTTTGCTCTCGGCAGAGCAAACAGAGCCGAAGGTTTTAATTCCCTGGGAGCCAGAACCTTTCACGAGAGAGCCTTGCATAATTTCTTATTTAGGAGAGGTTTAAAGAGATTTGTGCTGGAGTATTTAATCCAAAATCCTGGAACTGTCCCAGCAGTGGGTATAGATTAGGGGACAGTTGACTTCACACATTGATATTCAAATTAGAAAGTCACTATTCTTCAAAAGTGGCAGGGGGATTGGAGAGTGACAGCATGCAGCCGCAGCCGTTGCAGGGATTTGGATCTCCCTTGCTCACGAGCTGCAGGAGTGTCTGCAGGTATAGGCAAGCTAGCTTCCCGCCTCATGGAGGACTCCCCTGAGCCTGTGCATGCCCAGTCTTTGCAGATCAACCACTGACCTCATTGCTCTCAAGAAAGGGGCTCTATCATCTCCCTATCACACTCTCTGTTACTTTTTCTCTTCTATTTCACTGGATTTTCATGCCACAGACTAGGAATGTTTGCACCTGGCAGTGAGCCCATAGTCATAAAATCCAAGAAGCGTTGTTTATTAAAATTCTGCAGGTAGGGTTAAGTTCAATAGAATGTTTCAATTTAAAGGAAGCTCTAAGCATTGGGTCATCCATCACTGATTTATATTTTCCATTGAGAGAATGGTATTTATCACTATCTGCAAATAGCTGCACACTCCCTCTCGGGGTCGGCCAACCCAAATACCCGGCCTATGAAAGTTAGACAGCCTTGAAAGGAAGTGAACGCATGAATCAGATCCCCGCATGCAGGGAGCTATAGGACATGGCTAGAGAACTTGCAAGGAAGGTGACCCCTGATGTCCAAGGTTGGAAGAATTGACATTTAATGTTTTTTATATCACCCCCAGCAGAGGCAATTCACTGTAAGAAGCAGTCTGTAAGGCATAGTGGCCATGGCCTAGGAAAACCCAAACCCAGGCAGTGACCGTGGAGGGCGGCGTGAAGGAGGCAGGCTGAGGAAGGAGCCCAGCGATGTGCCCTGCTTGTAGGAGCACCGTGTGAACAAAGGGGGACACACAGCACCCAGGCCGAAAGGGGGCCCAAAGGAAAACAGGGTGTAGTTCAGGCCTGGCCTGTAGTGACAGAGGCCCCAGGAGAGCGGTGCACCCACCCCTGGTGCGCGTCTGGGCAGCCAGCAGCTCGGTCACATTCCTTTCTTCTCTGACTCATCTCTGTGAAGAGTTGATGGCTTCCACTTTCAATCTGCAATGTCCACCCACCCACCTAACCTCAGTTCATCACCATAAATCCGCAGGTGTCATTCCAGAGCTACAGCTCGATGGGGCAGATCACGGGAAGTACTTGCAGCAGAATGGAGAAGAGAGGCAGAGGCATGGCCAGGGTCTAGACCCACCCTGGCACTGGGGTAAAACACATTATGGTATTAACAGGGGTAATCCCATGCACAGCTCTGGCTGTTTTCTGTATATTCCAAATATTACTGTGATACTTAGTGAAAAAATAACAAGGTTGAAAAGCATGACAAGACAGCAGATAATAAAAGTCTAGGAAGCAGTTTGAAGAGTGGTTGGCGTTTAGTGGTATGGGAGGGAAAATCCTATGAAGACAGATAGTTGCAGCCCAGAAGAAAAGCGCCCCCAAAGATAGTCAGCTAAGTGCAAAGTCAAGTACCAACAGACAGTAGGCCTAAGCCAGTGGGTTTAGGGTCAGGCATAGACCTAATCCGTGGGAGGATGAATAAAAGAGATGAAGCAAGACTCCAGTTCCAATTAGGCATGGGGATCCAGGTAAGTGCTGTGAACAGCAACAGAGATGTTGAGACATAATATTGTTAACAAGAACTAAGATATTCAGAAGACAAGGGGAACATGTCCAGGGTTCCAAAATGGGATGTCACCTCTAGCAAGTGATGACAGTGATGAAAGGTAGGTAGTTTGAATAGAGAAGGGAAAATAATTTCTCTCTATTCTTCTGAGATCTCTGTAATAAAAAACAGATTAACAAGAGAAACATAAGGAGAAGTTTATTAGCATATATATCTCATGTATACATGGGAGACAACCGGGGAAAAATGAGGAATTCAAAGCAGTGGCTTTGAACTCTGGCTGACATAACATCTTCAACAAAGAACAATAAATCTGTGGAGAAATGATGGGACAAAGGAAAGAAGTTTTAGGCCTCCAAGTGCAGAGATAAAGGCTCATTAGTAAAGTTTGTTACATAGATTCCTCTGGTACCCTTTCCAGGCTGACCGAGTCTAAAGTTGTCTCCAGTGATTAATCCTGGTACAGAGGGGAGGAGAAATACTTCCATAAATGTGTGTCCTAATTTATAGCAACTAGGAAGAGAGCAGGGAGCTTTTCTTATATCAGCTTCTCCTCAAATGCCTTCAGCTGAAAATAATCCTCAGGCCAAAGTGACATGTTGGGGGGTGGCATATCTGCCACCCCTTGCCTCAGATATTTTAGTTATTTTTCTCAGTGGCATGGAAAACATGCATATTTAGCTCAAACATCTGTGGATCAACAGAAAGCCAACAGATGTAGGCTGGTCTCAGCTGGGTGGCTGTCCCTATACCTTTAATTGGATGAGGTAGTAAACTCCCTCATCCAAGTACAGATAAGCTGGGGGTAGACTGACACAGGCGTGGCTTGGCTGGGATGTTAGCTGGTGTGGCCCTGCGGCCTATGACTGTTGTCCTCCTCCTGGGACCAGCGGCTAGCCCAGGCATGCTCTTCCCCTAACGAAAGCAAAATGCCAAACAGCAAGCCCATGACATTCCACCAGCCAACGGAAGGGACAGCTACACCCAGTGTGAAAGGGTGGGGAAGTAATCCTCACCGGGGAGGCCTGGGGAAGGGGTTGCTGATGGGAGGAATGCATATTTCTGAACAACAGCTCACTAGCCCCAGGTTTTAAAACACAATAAATGCAGAGATCATGAAGAATGAATGGAAGGACGCATGAAGCAAGATTAAGGCTAGGTCTGACCCAATCACCGCTTTTGTCAGACAAGCCATAGGTTCCCCAACCTCTCCTCCAGGACACCAGGAGACATGTGTCACATTGATACATTTTTTTTTCTTTCACAGCTGAGACCACAGGACCCCCATTTGCACATTTCTCTTTCCCTACACTCTTTCCACTGTCAGATTTTAAAAGCTAAACTCACTTTCACAACTTGAACATCCATGGTGATCTATGATGCAAACTGCTCAGCTGTCACCATCCAAATAGTTGGCCCATTTCCCAGAAATGATTATTCTTTTAGCATGAAGGAGGGATACGTTTTAAAAATCAGTTAAAGGCTGAGTATGAACAGAAACTGACATTAAGACTTGGGGTCGGGGTTAACAGTGACCAGTGCTTGGGAAGTACTTCAACACAATTGTTTAGCTCAAACTACTTAACAGTGATAAAGTGTAGAAATCAGTAAGCCAATGACATTGCTCAACTCAAAACAAAAGTCTCCATGGACCCGAGTAGAATGGGAACCTGAAGTGATGAGCAGAAATGAAGTTCAAGCTGCTGGGTTTGGGGTCCAACAGGAGGGAGCACATCTCATGTGAGGTTCACAGGGAAGACGGTTTCCGTAGAAACAAGATAGGGAAACGTTGGTACTGTGTGAAGTCAAGGGCTCCCCACCATGCTTTAAATGAGGTTGTAAGAAATTGCAAGTGGCTTTCCTCCTCAAACTATTATTTCATAAAAAGTAGAGGTCTAGGCACAATGAATAGACAAACACCCCCTGGCTCTGCGACTGGATCTGCGATATCTTCAGTGACACAATGGAGCTGGAGCCTTGAAGCCCCCCGAAAACTGGTTCTGTGCCAGGAGCCTAAGGGCCGGCAGGATGGGGCTCATGCAGAGCTGGACGTACATCGAGATCATTAGACAAATAGGAGGAAGCGTGCGATACAAAAGCAGAACCACACTAAACTAAATTTCCCACTCAAAATGAGCCTGCAAAACAAATTTTTTTTGTTTCAGGCTAAGGAGGGAATTCACACTGTAGCACAACCTGGTACAAAATTTGGGGGCCCTGGTGGAGTGAGGGGGCACCTGTTAGAATGGGAGGCTGGCCCCGCACAATGTGACGGGACGTGGACAGAATGGAAAGACTTCATACAAGGAATAGCAGGCAGACATAGCACCCAGGGAGGGAAGGAGGGAAAGGGGTGGTAGTGGTGCTGAGAGACTGGTTTTCTACAGAGAGATAAACCAAATAAATGGATATGCAGAGAATATCAGGAGCCACGTTTCTCACATCAGAGGAGGAAGTTATAAACATGAAAAGAAGGAAAACTAGAATGGATCCTGTAATGTCTTGCTGGGTTGGAATTAAAGGTATAGGTGTGAACGCATGCTTTTCAATAGGTACAAATAGGCATAGAAATAAACGTAAATATAAATGCTTGTGGACATATATATGCCACATATGTCTCCCCCACCATCTGCTCTTTCTACTGAGAGGAACTAGGAACTCTGAAATTCCAATGGCAATGAGCACACAGATCTTAGTTTCTAAAAACCACTGTCCACTAAAAGGAACCAAGGATCCTTGGAGAAATGAGATTCCATAACTGAGACAAGAAAAATATGAGCCTAGAATATCTCATTATGCTAGAATATAAGGAAGTACTCAAAGCATGTTGGAAACATGTCAAAAGGACACAGAAGCCAGCTTGAAAGGGGCCCACTGCCCAAATCTGGAAAAATTTGAGTATCAGATAAATAATAATAGTTATGATTTACAATCTATTGAATAAAGCCATGAGCCTATATTGATATAAGTGAATCATTGAATAAATTGTAAATATGATGAGAAATGAAACATAGCTTCAAAGTACCATGCCTCAAAAACACTTGTTAATTACAGAGTCAAAGAATAACTTTTCAGTCTAAAATTCCAGCAGACACCATCTTAATCAAGTGATTAAAGCAAACATAATCAGTAATAGAACAGATTCAAATGGGGTGCCGCCTGAAAGGATACAATGACATGAACACAGTACCACTTTTATCTCATTTCTATCAAAAATGCATAACTTGATTTAATGAGGGAACTTCAAATAAATTAGAATTTGTCAAGAAAGACCAAGGAACTATTCCAAGGAAACTAAAGATAATTGACTATTCAATGTAAAGTATAATTCTTGACTGGAACATTTTGTTGCAAAGGACATAATTGGGACAATTGATGAAACTGTATGGAGTCTGATGATTAGATTGTATAATGTGTCAATGTACCTTTCCTGATTTTTGCAACTGCTTTGTGAAGAGAGTTTCTTTTGTGTAGGAAATGCACACTATATACAGGAAAGGCACACATCAGATAGCGATTCAGAATATTCAGGGGTGATGGGGCATAATGTCAGCAGCTTATTCTCAAAAGTTTGGTGAAAAAAAATCTTTGTACTGCACTTGCTTGTCTCCTATAAGCCTGAGATTATTTGAAAAATTTTAAAAATGTTTAAAAAATTATTTTAATTATAAAAGTCAATAAAAATTAGAGTAAACCCAACAAGAAAAAAAATTACAAAACATTTGAAGAAATGTAATGCTTACAAGAAGTTAATAAAATAAGCCAGAACATGAATTCACTTCAGATGGAACATATTTTTAGAAGAGCCTAACAAAAATATTGAAATTATTATGTTTAAGATAATCAAAGAAATTAAAAGTGTCCGTTATACAGAGATCCTCTCTAGGATGAGGTATACAGAAAAAAAAATAACTGACTAATTAAATAACTCTGGACATTAGATATGTAAATAGTTGAAATTAACAAAGATTAGTGGGATATAGTCAATAGAATTTGTGGTTTAAAAAGAATACTGAGGGATTTCCCACAGAATAACCATACAAAGACAAAGAGGTTTTTAAGAAACAAGTAACATTTAAAAGACATGGAGAATAGAGAATCTTCCAAAACAAAATGAAAAGAAGAGCAAAGAAGCAGTAACTGAGAGAGGAGCTGAGAATTTCCCAGAACTGAAGAAAGTCACAGTCCCTCAGAACAAAAGTGCATTCTGACCACCAAGAAAATAACTCCATGTCATGTACAATGAAGCTAAAAGAGCATCAGTGATGAAGAGGAAATATCAGCACTGGTGTGGAGGCAATGCTCTAAAAAATAAAGTCTATTTCTGTAAAAAGAAATATTTTCAGACTAGAGTTTTAAAATCCAACTATGTGCTGCTTCTAAGAGACCGTAAAAATGAAGATATAGGAAGGGTGAAAGCAAAAGATGGAAACTATTTGCCATGCAAATGGTAACCCAGACAAGGCCATCATGGCTGTATCAATATCAGACAAAGTAGACTTTAAGGCAGGAAGCACAATTAGAAATAAAAAGGGAACATTTCATAATGAGAGAACAGTCAACCCACCCAAAAGATTTACAACATAAATGCACCAAGTAACAAAACCTCAAAACATTTGAAGCAAACATGAATCATAGCCCGTAACAACATTTTTTTAAAGTATACTTTTCAACAAGTAGAGAAAAATAAAAAAACCTTAACAGCAATAAAATTTGATCAATTAATTAAATACAAACATATTTTCCAAGCAACTCAGCTTTCCAAATCTGTTTTGCCCTTGGCAATTTCTTTTGTTTTATTTCTAGGCTAACAGTCTTTAACGTTATGCCTATAATTTATGACCATCTAGCTGTATTTGAACCATGGGGGTTCTCAGAGTATCTGGCTCACTATAGTTCTAGGAGGAGGAGTCACACGCACAGTCCTTGCCACAGTGAAAATTTTGCATTCCTATTGTGATTATTAATATCTGTGTTTTCCACTATATTATAAATTCCATTAGAGTTTAGGACCATGTCAGCGTTTTCTCACTAGGTCTTACATATAGCACAGTGATCAGCAATTAATATGAAAGATGTGATCTTTGCCTTCAAGTTTAGCAGAGAAAGCAGTTATTGAACAAATGATGATACAGAATTAAATAAATCTACACACACTAAGTGATACAAAGAAGATCTATAGCTCGCTGAGAAATATGCAAAAGGGGAGCTGACCTGGAAGACCCAAACTGGACGGCATCTAAACAGAGGCTTCTGCCAAGCTCACGCCTGAGAAGCTGAATTCTCCTAAGGATGCACCAGGCATGGGTCCCCCTTTCTGGGTGAAGCTTCCAGTATCCTAACAGGATGGGCTCTCAGTGCCTGAGACCTGATGAGGCCAAACATCCAGTGCCCACCCCTGGGCCAGGACTGAGGCCGCCCCACAGTCCCTGCATTCAGGCTAGGCCGTGTCTGGCCATGGCAGTCTAGACTAACAGTGTACCCTTTGGAGCCACTCTCCTACAAGACTGGTCTCACATAAGTAGAAGTTCTCCACAAAGTGAAATGGGCCTTCTGTTATTTAAAAGCATTGTAGTTCTCTGGAAGTTTGCCACTCGGCTTTATCAGCTACTAGCACAAGGTGGTTGGGGATCTGGCCAGGTTCGAATCCCCACTCCACCACTTTCTGTGTCATTTCAATCAAATTGCATGACCTCTCTAAGCTTCGGGTTCCTCTACTAAAAATGGAAAGATAATGGCACACTGGTGTAGGAGGACTAAACGAAACAGTGAGGCCAAGTACTTAGAAGGAAGCATGACCACATTGCTCAGCACCGCACCCCAGGCATCCAGCACAACGCTTAGCACCTGGTAGATGTCAAATAAACGAACTTCCAGCTCCAGAGGTCCTCAGTGATATATTCTGAGCTTTGATTCCCAGTCCCTCTCCCACTGGATAGAAAAGGAATCTCTGAACATCCTGATGGAGTTGTATTTTTCAGTACTGATCCCTGATTACAGTGGGGTGTGACGACATGCTGTCCCCCACCACTCAGAGCTTACCCGTGTGCCCCAGTGTGGAATGGGAGGGGACGTGCAACACGCGCAGCCCACCCTCCGAGTCTGGGAAGGGAGGATTGGAGCAATCACTTCATTTTGCTTCATAAAGCTCACCCAGGAAGCATCACAGTTGCGGTTCACAGACTGGCATTCTCGTCTGGGTAGGGAAACAAGAGTACAGTACAGCACCGTAACCGTAGTTCACATATTATATACGTGAAGCTTGCTAAGAAACTCACCACACACACACACAAAGGTCACCATGTGAGGTGATGGGAGGTGGTAACTAACCTTACTGTGGAATTCATTTCACAATATACACATGCATGCATCACTGTGTTGCACATTTTATACGCACACATGTTAAATGTCTATTATATGTCAATAAAGCCGGGAGAACAAAAGGAATAGAGATGGGAACATAATCCTCAACTACTGGTTCACGGTGGGTCATCAATTATAGAAGGAATGTAGGAAACACGTGCTGATGGATGGAAATGTTTACAGACAAAACAAATTCTTCCATGTGAAAACAGTACATTCAGGACTGTGCATGGGGGCGCTAACCAGACAAGTAATGCAGACTGGGGTTCAGGAGTTTGGAATCTTGAAAATAAGAGATTTGGCCCCCAGGCTACCCTGCCACTGCTTCATTGCTTGTCTGAAATGCAGAACCATTTTTACCGAGCAGGGTGCCTGAGTCATAGTTTCTCCACACACGAGGGAAAAATTACCTCTAGAAACACTTCTTGACCTCTGCAAGGACATCCATGCTTTCTCTCATTCAGAGTGGATGGCGGGAGGGGGTGGAGGTGGGGAAACCAGGAGAAACCACTTCAGAGTATTACACAATTATGATCAGGTTCCATATGGCAAACATGATTCACGACTTCTGCACATGTGAAATGGAACTCAGTACGTGGCACCAGCCAGCTCTCTAGACGATGACATAGCACAGACGTTGCTCTTTCCTATGCAGTGAGACGTTTCCACACGTGCTATAGCCCAGGACACGGAGAAGCCATTCCTCTAAAATCACATGGGGATCATGGGTACCTCATTTTAAAATGTGAAGTTTAACAATGGGATAAGTCCATCAGAGCAGGTCCAGCAGGGACCACAGCCTATTTGTCTCTCCAAGCTCATAGTATTTTGACACCTTTGTGAAATATTCATAAGTCTCTTGTCAAAGTGCTTACTATCCTAAACAAGACTAATGTTAAAGAGAGAAACTGTAGCCCATGCCTCTCTCCTTTCCCCACCCGCCCCCAGCCCCATGAACACCATAAACACATTTGCACACCCAAACACGCTCAATTAATCTTCGAAGCCCCCAGGAAGTTTCGCACATGTATTCACACAGCCTCCCCCAGGGGACCACTCACCATGCACAAAGGTCTTCCTCCCCTCCTGTGACAGTCCTGTTGGCTGAGAATATCCAGGGGGCTTTCTGGATCTGGAGGAGGAACCCTCTCTCCCCCAAAGTGCATATTACCATATTCTCTTAGCACTCTCTTGTCTGCTTAGGCCCCAGTGTCTTACAGTTTTGACAAAACGAGAACGTTCAGACTGTATGGATGGCCCTCCACACCGCAGGAGCGCAGTTGAGTGACTCCAGCTGAGACCGGGCTGGGAGATGAGTCAGTGCCCTACTCAGCACAGCCCTTCTTCACTGATGGCTCAGCTTTTGTTACTGGGCCAAGGCGACTCTCTCTCCAAACCTGCTCCTCGTCCATCAGGGCGCGTTCCCTGCCATGGGCCTCCTCACTCCCTCTTGCCCCCCAACTCCAGGCAGGCTGGCCACCCGTTGTTCCCCAAGCAACCAGGCGGGTCTGAAGCCCCGTGATGGGCACCCTCTGAGGCTCAGAGTGGGACCCCACCATCAGTCATCATTGTCACCGCCAACATTTGTTTTAAAATAAAGCCAAAAATTTTTTTAATTGTTTGGGGTTGCCATCTTAGTCCTGAAGGCATTTAAAATACCTCTTGGGGGAAGAACAAATGTTTCTAAAACCTAAAAGAGTTAAACTGCACTGGCCTGCTTTTCAGCAAGTCCTAACAAGGCACTGACAATAAAACTTCCAGTTTTCTTTTGGTCTTAACCAGACAAGGAGTGTTTGGTTTGCAATTTTCCACTGGTCAAAAGAGACCACTGTCTTAGATCACAGCCCGGAGGCACTGGCATGGTGAAAGTCCCATGCCCTGGGTGCCCCCCAACACTCCCCACCAGGGGAAGGGCTGCAAGCAATCTTTGCACCCATGGCTAATAAATTTATCATCTGAAAGAAATGTATCTGTTGGTAGGATCAATGGCTTCCCTAATGAAAAGCACGTTCCTAGACACGCTCCTGCCAAGAGCTCATGGAGGGCCTGGGAGCCTTGCGGCAGCCAAAGCCAGCACAGCTTTCAAAGCTAACTGCCTCCAGGTGCTCAGAGAATAACGTGCACTCGGCCTGCTCTATTTTCAACCTAGTGCCTGAGTGTCTTTGTTCTTGCAAGTGTAGTTTCCCTCGTGCTCCTTTTTATGGCCACAGGTTTCTGTGTTACCCAGCACCCAGTAAGAGAGCGCCAAAGGGCTTAGTTTTATTGTTTTGTTGTGTTTTATTGACTATATGTTTTATTCAGCTAATGTGGGCCGGAGAGGCAAGTAAAAACAGCTCGATTACACCACTCCTGCCCTTCCTCCCCTCCAAGAGCCCAGCCACCCGGCACACTTCTATCACATCCACATGAAGATGTTAAAAAAGAAGAAAAGGAAAGGATCGGGGGAGGGCCGGGAGGCGCTCTGGTTGAAGTGTTAAAGCTGGAACCCTTCCTTTCCCACGTGATCCTTGGCGACCCAGAGCTTTCCAGAGAACAGCAATTTGTTTCTGCTGTGGTCATGGAGTTAGTCACCCGATCTCTTCTCGGGAGAATAATGATGTTGTTGCTCTTGAGAGAAGAAACTTTCTCCCCATTTGGAGAATTGGGGCACACGGATTGTGCCGTGAATGCCCAGCAACCCTCAAGCCATTCACCAACCTTGGGATTCGATGGCATTTCAGAAAAGGTGGAGGAGCTCCCTCAAACCCCCTTACATTTTGCTGTTAGTAATTTTCATGATGGTTTAGAGTAATTCATAAGAGGTCATATAACCAAAGCTTTAGAATCAGAGAGAGCAGACTTCAAATCTAGGCTCTGCCACTTCCTGGCTCTGTGAGCTTGAATAAGTCCATTTTTCTAAGCGTCAGTTTCCTCAACTGTAAAATGGGAATAATGTTACTTGTCTTAGGGTTGCTGGGAATATTTAATGAGCTAATTGGAAAGCATGTAGCATATTACCTGAATGCATACCAGTTGGTAGCATGTTACCTTTATTATATAGTCATAAGGAAATGCACTCAACTTTTGTAGTTTGCTTCCTACCACTTGTTACATGAAAAGTATATCTGTGGTTTCACATTTCTGTTAACATGGTTTTCATGGTATCATGATGATCCACAGTAGAGGTATCATAAATTTTTTTAGCCCTTTCCTCATTGCTACATATTAAAGATTTCTCTAATGCCTATGTAAATAATGCCATAATGCAGCCATGTGTCCATACATTTATCAGCATTGAGTATTATGTCCTTAAAATAGATTAATAGATGAAGACTTACAGGCTCAAAAGATAGAAACATTTTTAGGACTCAGTGCACATTGCCAAATTATTTTGAGAAGTTTCCCCTTGCATTTCACAACAATGCTAATAACACCTCTTATCAGCCATCAGAAATGGGAAGAAATATCCCAAATTTGACTTGTTTTATGGAAGATTCATATTTGGGCACAAAGTTGTACATAACAAAGGAAATGGAAAATAGGGATAACTAGGCAGCTAGCAAGAATTATCCAGAAAACTGAAAGAAAATTAAAATTGAGTTGCCTGAATATTTTCCTAATTCTCCACATCACATTTCCAAACATAATCTCAACAGCACAGAAGTATTGGTTCTGCACCATGTGGTCCAAATGCTTTTGTCCCAAAGTGCAAAGAATTGCATGCTAAGACATCTGGCCACTTTATGGAGTCCTTAGTGCGCGGTAGGGAGGAAGAACATTGGCGCTCAGTTAATGAATTGTGAACAATTCAAAGATTACCCGGGACATGGCGTTTTCAGCGTGGCCATTAGCGTAAGGTCAGCATTCCATGGAAGACCACATATGAAGGATTTTTCTCCACTTTCCCATTTTTGCAAGTGAGAGAGAACTTAAGGGATCTGTCCAGGTCCCCAGCTGGGAAGTGGCTTGACTCGGGCCCCTGACAAGTAACGCTTGTCCACAGTCTGTCTCTCCACACAGCCCCTACAGAGCCAGCAGAGGGCCAAGTACTCCCAGGGCAGCCCCACCTCAAATCTAGCCAACCCCTAATGGACGCACCCTGACGGGACTGAGAAACGTGCCCAGTGAGGAACGGCAGGATCCCATTAGCCTCCGGGCTGGGATAACGAACTGTTAGACTCTGTTTCCCCAGCAGGACGGAGGCACAGACGCTGCGCGCATTAGCCGGAGTCCACGTCCAGGGGCCTGCTCCCCGCCATCCTCCTCCCTCCCACACGAGGCCTCCGCCACCTCTGTGTGCGTGCGAGATGAGGAGGACCGTTCCCAATATGGCAAAGACCCTGGACGTCCTGGTCAGGCAGGTTCTTGCCCCACGAGGCCAGGACGCACAAGCTCGCTGTCCTCAGCTGCTCCGTGGCCCAGCAGGCCCACAGCCAGATCCCGCCGGCAGTCTGTTCTCAGATAGCCTGTGAGCCAAGAATGACTTTCTATCTCTTTTTAAGCTTTGGGATGCAAAAAATAAAAATAAAACAGAAGAGTATGTGACAGAGACGGTACAGCCCGCGACGTCTGAAGCATTTACTATCCGGCGCTTCACAGAAGTCTGCCGAGCCCACCCTAGGTCACACCTCAGTATGGCTACATCAAGTGCATTTTCAAGGCTTTTCTGTATTTACACACCTGCATTCTCCCTGGGTGCCAGAACACCTCTTCTCAAGGATGGCACTTGGACACATTATGCCCAGGGGTTAGGGGCAGGGCTTTCTGAGTCAGGCGCTCTGATTTGGAGCTCAGAGCCTCTGCCATCAGCGAGCTGTCAGACGCGGGGCAAACGGCCTATGTCGGGGAACCAGACTTCCTCACCTTATAAAAAGGAGGAAATATTAGTAACCATCCCATACAGTTGTAGTGAGGATCAAATAAGATTTTTTATACATACATATATTATATAGATAATATATTTATATATATTTCATGTTTTATTGTATATTATTTAATATAAACAATATTTATATATATATAAAATATTTATATTCTATGTAAAAAATTTTTTCTGTATTTTATGCCTTACATGTCTTTTACATACACTGTTTTTTTTTGTTTTTTGTTTTTTTTTACAGAGTCAAAGAATGAACTTAGCAAACAGTCAAGGTAGGAGAGCCAGGGCAGAGGCTTTATTGAGAGATATGGTGAGAGGACAGAGCTCCTAGCTCACACCAGGAGGGGACAAGAGAGCCCTACATACACTGTTAAATAACAAAACTACAACGGAGTAAATGTGAAGATTTAATTGGCTTTACTAAATGATTCATGAATCAGTCGGCATCCCCTCTAGCAAGTAGAAAACAGCTCCAAGAAGCTCCACAAAAGGGGAGTTGAAGGCAGAGAGGAGGTGGGATGAGGAAGTCGCTCATGTCAAGCAAGGCCACCTTCCTTTGGGAACATGAGGGTCTAGGAGGCCAGCGGCCTCACCGCAGCCGACGAGGAAACTCCGTCCTGACTAGTTAAGACTCCGTTCCTGGAGAAGGCGGACTAGTCAGGCCAGATGCTGACCTTGGTGTGAGGGTGTGGGTTCAGCGCAAGCGACTCCATTCTGAGCCCGACTGTTTCTTTTTAAACTTACGTATATTGGTATGCACGCATATGAGTTTTTATGACCTAAAAATTATACTTATATAAGTATATTTTAGCATGTTTATATTATATTCATATATAAATTATATAATCTATACATAGTATGTATGTATGTATTAGAGAGAGAGAGATAGGTTTTCATAAACTACAGAGTTCTACACAGATAAAGGTATTTTTACCCATGATAGTGTACCTGAAATGAGATTTTTTTTTAGTCTTGCCCACTTTTAAAAATATGTTGTATCATTTTTTAATTGAGGTATAAGGTATCATTGACACATCACATTTATATTAGTTTCAGGTGTACAACATAATGACTCAATATCCGTGTATGTTGCAAAATGACCACCACAATATATCTAGCTGACGCCCATCATGGCACGGTTACAACATTCCTTTTTCTTGCAACGAGAACTTTTAAGAGCTATGCTTTTAGCAACTTTCAAATATGGAATACACAGTATCATTCACTATAGTCTCTGTGCTGTATATTGCATTTATGTCCCCAAGACTTACTTACTTTATAACCGGAAGTTTGTACCTTTTGACCTCCTTGGCCCATCTCACCCACCCTTCACCTCATTAAAGTAATAAAAAACATGTTTATTTTTATTTTCAGATCACCTATGAGGACTTGTCCTTTGAACCGAAACAATGTAAGGAAGGCAAATGTGCCAAAGGGTGCATAGGTTGGCAAAAAAAGAAATCCCTACAGAGCTGAGCCTGTGAACAGACTAAAGGCATTCCTGGTAAGGAGGGGAGAACCGGGAGAGAAATGTGTTCCCTGGGATGAGCACTGCTCCCTGATTCATCAGCTCGTGTGACCAATGGCCTTTGTATCTCATAGAAATAATCTGGCCGTGAACAGTGACAAGCACACAGGGCTCAGTTTTTCTCTGGTAACAAGAACTGATGAGCTATCGGGAGGGGGCCGGTCGGGCTCCCCCGTCCACGTGTGCTAGCTCTGCCGCCTGCTGTGTGGACATCATGCCCACGGTCACAGGAGGGCTGGCTGCTCCACCTCGGGTCAGGCAGAGGGCAAAGGGCCAAGGACACTGCCAGCTGCTCCTTCCCTTTTAAAAGAAGCTCCCGCTCTGATCTCAGAATACACCTCATGTACCTCCACTGCCGTAGACGTACGCCTCCCGTTCCTCCTGCGGAGCAGCTAAGAGCCTTGGACATTATATTTAAAACAAAGACGAGAAATCTCTGAAACATGGAGAGAAGAAGGCAGAACAGCTGGAGGCCGACCACAGGACTCAGGGCACAAAGCAGCAGCAGGTTCCCCAGGTTTCCGCTTTGCCTTATAGCTCCCAGGTTTGGGGCCCAAGAAGCGGGGAACCCCAGAACTCCAGCAGGCATAGACAGAAAGCCCCACGGCAGCCTTTTCTCCTCACCAAAGGACCAGAAAGGGGCAGCCTAGGAAAACTTTTGGACGATAACCTCTCTACTCCAGGCAAATTCCATAGAAAAATCTGTGTCCCTGGGAGGTGGTAACAAGGCACCCCAACACACACACATACACACAGATGTGTGTCAGAGAAGGCCAAGTGGGGAGCGCACCACAGCTTCATCGTGGCCAGTTGCTAATGAGCCCCACCCCACAGGCCTGTCCAAGGAGACCTGTCGGGGGGCAAAGCTCCCACCCTGCGCAGCAGTCAGCAGGGGCTCCTCCACTACACTGGGTGTCAGCAGAGGCCAAGGACGAGCCTGGATTCTATCTGCATCTTACTGTAACAAGGGGCGCCACCCGGCCCCTGCCAGAGGATGTCAGAAACAGACAGCTGGAACACATTTAAATAAGATCCAGTTTCTTGTAACATGATACAAAAATGCCCAGGATCCAGTCAAAAATCTTTTGTCATACCGACAGCCGGGAATATTGCAACATGAACGTTAAAAAAGACGATCAATAGATGTGCACACTGACACGAAAGAGACATCAGAATCATCTGACAAAGACTTTAAAGCACGGTGAACATGCTTCCGTGAGCAGCTGCGAACATGCTTGAAACAGAGGAAAAGTAGAAAATCTCAGCAAAGGAGTTGAAAGTCTTAGCAGATGACATCTCATTGGCCAAAACAGGCCACACAGCCATGAGGGGGCCTGAGAAAATGCTTTTAGCTCCATAGCGTCCTCAGCAGAGGAAGAAAAGGAAAACAGCGTCCATTAGTGGTTTGCGATGACCAATCTATACTGTCTTCTACAAACCTGTTTGCAAACGTTTTTTGCAAACTACTGCCTTCTTCACTGGGCCAGTTAGCATTTTCTATGTATCTTTTGATCCCTGACCCCTCCTTCTCCTGGTGCTTGTCATGAAACTGTGTGTTTGTGGCCCCTGATCCTTCATGAAGATAATAAGATGTATATGAATTATTCCTTCACAGTTGAGTAATGACTGATAAATGGTCTTTGCAGGAAAAGACTGTGAACATTGGAATCCCTTCACTTTCACATTGATAATTACTGGTTTTAAGCAAGCTATGAAAAGGTTAATATTTCAGGAGAAGTATGTAAAATGTTTTTTGAAATTGCCCTAATATAGTGTGTTTTCTAATGACAATAGATGCCATAACAAACCTTTTTTTCAAAGTGACTTTAAAATGCATGCACTCAAACAGATTAATGTTCCCCCAACTGACTCCTTTTGCCAGGAATGACATCACAAGCCAGTTTGGATAGAAAAGGAGGGGATGGCACAGGCAGAGGGCAAAGCAAGAGAGGCTCCTCACCACGTGTAAGCAATGCACAATGGCACCTCATTCGAAGGAAGAAGAGATGCTCTCTGTGACTGATATTTAACCGAAAGGGCGGGGCAAGGTGGCGAGTGGAACAGGACCCGATCAGATGTCCCTAAGGACAGGAGGAGCCCACCGTTCTGGACGGAGGCCCTGGTTTCGCAGTGTGTCACTCACGCTGTGCTAGGAGCAGGTGGCAGTGGGGCTCAGAACAAGAAGGCTGCTCCTTTTTGAAATCTTTAGCAGTAATAAAAGATGCAGTGAAAACATGTCTTGTCAGACTCTGTGTTACTGTGTTTTCAAAAGCTCTTTTTGAGAAATACGCACTCTAACGAGTGGTGTTGTAATGCAAGTGGCAAGGCAGGGGGTTGCTGTGGAGGGAAATCAGGCAAGGGGGCTTCCATGCAAAATAAAATTGAATTGAAAAGAATGGAAGGTAGAGAGAGACTTCTAGAAGGGGAAACAAAGCTGAGGGTGATCATATCCTGAACCCAGGGCCACCCCACCTCCTGCACATGAGAAAGGCCAGGACAGGCAGGCGGTCTTCTCCCCTCCCCTCGGATGCACCTGCTCGGAGCTGAGGAGCGCTGGAGGCCTGGGCCTGGTCATGTCACTGTGAATGCAAGCCTCGGAAGCAGCCTCCAGCTGTGGACGCCTCAGTCGGCAGGCACGTGGGGGGAGGGCTTTCATCTAAATAAATCAGCTCCAATTATCTTCCCTCAAGATTTAATTGTCCAGCACCAAACAACTAATAGGGTCAGATGCCCACCCGCTCACCGCAGTCCCCTGGCTTTGCAATCCCATTAGGCTTAAGAGACACTGGAGTGTGATGGCCAAAGATGGGGCCCTTCATGCCGGACAGGCAAACCGCGGGTGGCCTGTACACCAGGGGAGGTCTCAGAGGAGTGAGCTGGTTCTGGGAAGGGTAGAATCCTCAAGTCTTTAGTCACTGGGGTTGAAAACGAAGGTTAGAGAAAGCAGGAAATGACACACTGCGGTAAAGTGGGTGGCCTACGGTACTACCCCGAGCGCGTGCCAGACGCTCACTGTGAGGAGAACTTCACGGGGCCACGTCTGCCCTCCTGATGGCATCCCAGACATCAAACACCCATGTTTACCCCCAGTTTACAGACAAGGAAAGAGAGCTTCACAGCAATAAAGGGGTTCTCTAAAGATCACAAAATGGGCAGAGAGGAGATGAGGAAGTTGAAAGTCAGAGCTGACTCACTCTTGCTACAAGTCACAGTTAACAGGTCGCAGAGCACGTCACAAACCTGAGCGTCCCTCCGTCCCACAGCCTCTCTTGTCTACCCCACAGCATGGCCCTGGGCCACTGTGTCCTATGTAAGATTTCTTCTTGGAGAACAGAAGTAGTTCTGCTGCTAAATACACAATACACAACAAACAAAAGGTTTTAAAACTTTGGATCTGGGCACACAGGATAGAAATTCCAGATTCAAGTCCATGAAGAGTTGGTAAGTATCCCATATGGATTCTATAATCTGTCACTGAAACGTAGGGGCAGAAACACTTCTTGGACAATTAGTGCAATAACAACATGCTTTTGGCAAATTTTTTTTGCCACAGTGGCAGGCAGGGGTGGGAGGGAGTCAGCAATTGGTTAAACTTCCATGTTAATTCCTTAAAACTTGGCCATTGTTAGAGTACATGAGTCATTGAACATTATTTTAGTTTTCAATCCTAAGCAGAGTAATACATTACATAGTTTGAAGTTGAAGCTTTTAAAGACAGAGCCAAAATTAAAACCATTTTTAATAAAAAGGCTGAAAATTATTACATGTCATCTTGATGCTTTAAACTATATATTTAATGTTTTAGTTCTTATATCAATTATTGGTATGAAATGTTACTTATTTGGCACTTTTTTTCAAGTCAGCGCACCCAAACTATATTCTTTAGTCCTCATACTAATTGGAAATATCCCACTATATCTGATTTTGTGCACAAGAGCCATGCTCTTGTAACAATGACAGTATTCAGTTTTAAACTCTCTACTATATTATTGTGTAAGGCATAGTTTGTGCCCAGCAGCTTCTGTTAATATTTCTACAAACTGTGATTCTTTCATGTGGGCTTCATCATTCCACTGATCTCTAAAAACTGAAATGCACGCCCATGCCTCCTGTGTTTATGGAACAGTTCAGCTTCCAGGGTTATTCCTTCCTTCTGAGTCCAGTTCCACCAGAGGAAACCCTCATGTAGTACTGTCCACACACAGCCTCAGAGGGAAGGCAGGGGGAACCATAGGGTAAATAATCCCAATTCTGGAATCTCTATCATCAGTTCTAACTGTGTGATGCAGGGGGGGGCGACATGGCTGAGGGCTGCAGACATAGGTCTAGAGGACCCTCCCCAGAGCCGAGCTCCTTGGAGCTCATTCACTTCTCTGAAATGGGGATAATATTTTTCACCTCTCAGTTCTCTCAAGCTCTGTTCTAGCAGAAGATCTAGGATTTTGTCATTTTTTTAAGAAAGTGAGTTGATAAGGAACTAAAGCAAAGTTGAAATACAAATGGCAAAAACAAATATTAAAGCACAATAGTAAAGCCCACTAGCCTGGCACTCCATGACACAGCAATGTGACACACACTTTCCCTGGAGGCCCGGGGGAGCCTGCGGGAGAGAGGAGAGGTAGCTGAGAATGTGGGTTCATGCTCTGCCTTCGCTGTTAACAGCATGGTGACTTTGGGGAAGTTAACCAACTGCTTTGCACCTTAACTTCCACATCTCTAAAGTGAAGATTATAATCATGTAAAAATTTTGTAAAGGATGTCAACCCACATGATGCATGCCGAATTCTTAAAAGAAGGTCAGCTCTCCTCATCAGCGTCAGCACCATTACCATCATGCCCGGGGCGCTGGCGGGGACTGAAGGTGCTGAGTGGCGGGTGCCGTGGGGCCCCTCATTCAATGTCCATTCCAACCTGCTTCTACTGTGCCACCCCGAAGTCACAGCTGGAAAGCTAAGAACACTTACCAGGCCCCTCAGACTAGAGTCCTGAATAGGCTTTTGGTTCCACCACCCAGATGAATTTACAAGCGGGAGACAGGCAAGTGTCGAGGCGTTCACTCTCCGGGTGCAGCCTTCCACAGAGGGGGTAGAGCAGGGGCCCTGGTGGAGACTTCCAAGTTGACCGCATGGAGGCAGAAGCACAGTGAGATGTTTCCAGAGGCTCCAGCTTCTGCCTTTCCCATGATGTGTCCCTCACTCTTCCACATTCCCTATGATATGGTCAACGATGTATGTCTCTTACTATAGTTCATATTTTTAGACAAGGTAGAAAGAATTTTGTTGTCTGCAACTAAGAAGACTCATCAGTGTGGAAGATGCAAGCCACTTACCCTACATCATAGGCATAAACTGTAGAAGACCAGGTTTATGACCCCAATGTTAGTGGTCAGTTCACGACATCATGAGAAGGGGAAATCAGCCAACTGTAATATGCATTCATTAAGTCGATCAAACATGATGATAACCCTACTGTAATGTAGGAACTGTGCTAGGTACCAGGAATGTTTCTCAGTTAATAGGTAGCTAAATGACTTGTCCTCAAAGAGCTTTTAATCAGTGGAAGATTAAACAAAGCAATCTGTGAAACAAAAACAATGTGTGATATAAATGCTTTAATAAAGACAAATATTGAACAGCAGGAACATGACGGAGGAAGTAACTATCTCAGGAGGAGAGAGCGTGGGTTTCTCAGGTGAGGAGGCTAGAGAGGGTGGGTGGGGAAGAAGTCACCCCTGGCACGGGAACAGCCACTGGCAGGGGTACAGAGGACGCAACCACTCATGGAATTTTCAGGGTTGTTTTAACATTCAGACAAAAACCGGTGTGATTTTATTTCAAAACTGGGTTCTTTTAAAATGATTATGCTTCATGACTGTTCTGAACCACCTTAGCTCTGGTATTTATTACAGGATATTCACACAATCAACACAGAAACCGTGGGCTATAGATTAGCCAAAAAATGCATATGGCTATAAAGCATTTTGGCTCATGTGATCCCATTAATATAACTGCCATTCCCTTTGGAGGAAAGCCAGGGGCCGTCGTAAATTATAATTGAAAAGAGACCATACTCAGCCAAAAAGTATTTCTGAATACTTCCAACGTGCCATGTGCTGTGCTAACCCAGGAACGCAAGATCCTTGACCCGTTGAAACTGACATTCTGAGACTGAAGGGGAAAGGGTTGTTTTATTTTTCTTGAAATATCCATTGACCATTAATAATAAGAAAAAAATGTATAACTTCCCTCCTACATTCCTTTGCCTGAGCCCAGGACTTTGGACATGTTATTCCAAATGACCCTCATACCTTTTCTGACCCTTAGGGTCTACATTTCAGCTGTTCTAACAGGCTCTCTTTCTACCCTCTTCTCCACCTGCCTCCCCCTAACCCTTAAGCATCTCTCAAAGTTTCCATATTCTTTTATGCACACCTCTTGCCTAAGATCTCAGAGGATTCCATAGCATGCTGTGGAGGGAATAACAACGAAGTGGGAGTCAAGATCCTGGATTCTTTCATCTTTCAACTTGGCAAAGATACACCACCCCCTCGGGCCCCCACGTTTCCCACTACAAAACCAACCCACTGAGATGGGTCATCTCCCAACTTCCTCCAGTACCAACAACTTGAATGCTTGTGCCTTTCGGGCCAGGGAAGGATAATGGAGATAGAACATGAGTAGTAAAACTTCTTTTTAAACATGTTTATAACCAAGTATGAAGGTTCTCTACCTCTGATCTAAGGACTCTAGAGAAAAAAGAAAAAGCAGACAGACTCTGAAAATTCCTGCAATGGACACATATGGTGGTCAACTGGATGGAATAAGCTGTATGCACAACTCCTATGGAATAAATTACTCCCCAAATTGGTAACTATTAGTAATGGAGCATAAATGTAATTTTATAATTTGGCCAGCTGGCTTTTACAGGCTTCTGTCATCATCTTGTGAAATAGAACATTTTTCAAATCTAAAGCTGAATAACACAGGCTGAAATTAAATTATGAGTGCAGTCTGGATATAACCACTTCCCGAGACTGATGAGGGCAGAGAAGTAGTCAGAAAACCTGGTTCTGCCTCTGCTTCTGGTTCCTGTTACAGCCTTACTTGTTGAGTAATTCCGAGTAAGTGACCCAAACTCTCTAATTCATGCCAGTTCTAATTACAGAGCTTTCATGGGGTCCAACAGAGACCATGAGGGTGGGAACATTTTGCGAGCTGTAAGGCATTGCACATTCCCCGGGGAATTCCTATAGTCTGAGAATCCTGGACATCCATGTTTTCTCTTATATGTAAAAAGGAACTTTAATACACGATCTTCCAATGTTCCAGATATTGAGCTAAGTGCTTTAAATACATTTTAGTTCTCAGAACAATTCTCCTATTTCCACTTGACAGAGGAGAACACAGAGATTCAGAAAAATGAACTAAATTGTCTGAGTTTGCACAGGAAGTTAGCAAAAGCAGAGGCAAGACTCAGACTCAGACCTAGCTGACTCTAGAACAACTAGAAGGTGTTTTGGTTGTCAAGATACCTTCATAAGATGTCCCAGAGATATCCAATAATAGCGAAGCCCTCCTCATCAGAACAAAACACACAATTCTTGATTGATTTCCAAGCAGGAAAGAAAGCAAGAGCTATCACTGGTCTATAGATGGTCCCACCCAGCCTGCCCGGTCCCATTATATTCTCCCCTCCTACAGAAAGTCGCTGTTCCTACTCAGGCGTCACGAGTGTTCCTCTTGCTTGGGTACCACAAGGAGACCGCAATACCCTGAGAGAGATTGCAGTAGCTCAGAGTGTCCTCCGCATGTCCATGCCTGTCACATTGGTTTGGGGACTTCAGCTCCCTGGGGTTACTGCATCAGATATCTCCCACAAGCATGGACGTGGCCGAGCGGACCTCTCGGCAAGGACAGGACACAGGAATGTTCCAACTCACACAGAGAAGCTAAGAAAAGGACCAGAACTGCCGAGGCTCCTCCTCTCGGTCATTCAGTTCTGCAGAGGATGCAGGTTACACCTAGCACCAGTCTCTGCTCTCCAGGAGTCTGCCTGCAAGTAGCAGAGAAATGACAGACACACAATTGCTCTTCAAAGAGTGCTGCCCCCTTCTGGGTGTGTAGTGTATCTCATTTTTATACAGGTAAAGACATGCTATGAAAAGTGTGGTAAATAGAATGGAAGAAGCAATGTGTTTTATAACCTGATACAGAGAAGCTTGTCTGGGCCAGGGAGTTGGCCTGATATTCATATTTATGCTTGGTTCAAAATCTAAGGCAAGGATTACAGCTGTTCCTGAAGATTGGCTCAGTGCTACGCAGAGAGCACTGATTGTACGCTTGTTCTGGGCTTTATGGCCAAGCCTGAAGCCAGCCACAGTGGAGAGGACGGACTTGGAGGCATGTTTCTGCCTCCTCTTGGTGTCTTCCTTCACGAGGAGAAAGCTCCATTACCAAACTACTCCTAGCCTCTCCCTACTCTTAGCCTGGTCCAGCCCAGAAGAGATGGAGTGAGTTCTCTGATAAATTTAGAGCGAATGAACCAGGCATGCTTCGTTCACCTCTTCCCTTTCCCTGTTGGGATCAAATCTCTCAACGAGAGGAGGAGTCCTCCTTTTCCTTCCAGGCAGAAGTCTGCTGCCGGTCACTGAACAGGTAAATCTGCTTAATAACTACAGGCCAATGTCTCCAAAAAATATAAATACAGAAAATAAAATAAATCTAGTTCAGATGTCAAAAGTAGGATATATAACCAAGATAAGGTTGATTCTAGAAATGAAAGTATGGTATTGAGAGATGCATCAGTTATATTAGTAGGTGAAAGGAAAAAAAATCACAGATTACCTTGATAGATGGTCATCTGATAAAAAACATTAAAATTTGATGAATTTCTTAGTAAAGTAGGGTAGAATGATGGCACAGACTAGGTTAAGTCAACATTACCTAGAAAGTGAGACGCCAGAACACTTCCAAATGTACGCGCTGCTGCACAGGAGTTCTGTCAGTGTGTCATCCACACACCTCCCCGCTCTCCTCTTCTCATTTCCCACCGAATTTGGGGGGAAAAGGAGATTGCCATGGTAAAGATAATTTAGAAAAACTTGCATACTACATCCCTATTTTTGAGTACAATAACATATTCAGAATGATGGAATACAAGATAAAAAGTTTTAAAAATGACTTACAATAAATAAAAACTTAAATCTGTGTAAACCTAAGCCATTTGACCATGGAAGCTTTTATCATGAACATAATGTACAGAATGTCATAGGGTCAAAAATAAAGCAAATAAGTCCACTAGTTTACTATTATTTATCCATTTCTAAATAAAACAAGAAAGAGTAGTATAAATAAATACTGGAAATTAAGAGACAAAACATTGCTTGTGGGACATGATATGATTGTCCATCCGGAAAACCAAGAGACTCAACTCAAGAGCTAATAGGACTAATTAGAATTAATGAGAGAGTTCAGCAAGATGGCAAATGAGAGAATAAATATGCACTAACAGATATAATGCTCTTAGAAGCCAGCAATAGTCAGTAATAACATATACCAACAAAAATATATATTAATACCTAAAAATAATTATACAGAAATAGATTTGTATACATTTAAAAGAAAACCTACAGACCTTGACAGAAAAAAAAAAAAGCAAAGAAGTCTTGAAAAAATTAGAAGATATGCCAGATTCCTCTTTAGGAAGAGTCAAAATGCAAAGGTATCAGTTCTCGGATTAACTCATTAATTTAAAATGATCCCAGTCTAAATCTCTAAAGGATTTTTTTGAAGTTTGTCCAAAAGCATTTAAATGTTCATCTCAAAGAATGAATAAAACTAAAATAATTTTTTAAACATTAAATAAAGGGAAACCCCTTGGTAGATGCCAAAAGCGAATATGGCTGCAATAATAAAAGCATGTGACTGGTTTTGGGTTGACAGAGAGCCACGACCAGAAACGGAACAGCAAACACGGAAGCAAATCCAAGTGTGATGAAGAATTTAGTGCAACCAAAACATTCCCCTCAAGCAAACACACACACACACACACACAAACATATTTCATTAAATAGAAGCTTGCCACAACTGGCTCATTATTTGGAAAACAAGACAGGTAAATCCCTCCATCATCTCATCCTTTTAAAATGTATTTTTCAACGAATATAAGATTTAAAAATAAAATAAGTAAACTTCAAGTAAAACTTGATTTCTAAGCAAGATACCAGAAGTAAAAATAATAAAGGAAAAGATAAATAAATGTAAGTTTAAAATTGAATTTATAATGTATCAACCATTTATGGAAAGTCTAGTGTGTCAGGCATTATACAAGGCTCTGGATCTGCCCTAGGAAGCAGCCCATCCTTCCCAGCTGCTTTGTATCTGGATGGAGCCATGTGACTAGTTTGGACAGTAAAATATGGATGGAAGAGATGCAAGCCAGTTCATCTGTGTGACTCTAAAAACCATCAAACAACAAAAGCAAGACTCTCAGGCTCCCTCCCTCTTCCCCGCTTGCAGCAAGCTTGGAAGCCACATGTTGACAACCATGTGACAGAAGAAGCCTTGACCTTTGAGTCACCACTTGGAAGAGGAGCTAGCCAGGAGAGCCGCCTAACCATGAAAATCTACTTGGAACATTGCCTGAGTAAAGAAATTGTTGGATTAAAATGTTGAGATTTGGGACTGTTTGTTACAGCACTTCATCTTACCT
The DNA here is from genome assembly GCA_032199065.1 of Smutsia gigantea. NCBI lineage: Eukaryota > Metazoa > Chordata > Mammalia > Pholidota > Manidae > Smutsia > Smutsia gigantea. Next base: position 25,660 of record JAVSCE010000291.1, on the reverse strand, counting down.
AATACAGTAACTGTCACTGAAAGTGGATTGGCTGAGTAGCCAGTGGCGGTGAGGACGCATATGGTGGGCTGGGAGGCTGGATATCCATGTTTCATGGAGGCAAAACATTCAGAAAGACTGTCATTTGAAGTGGCTGCAAGCAAGGTACCTCTGATCCTAAAGAATAGGACAGAAACTAAAATATTAACTGTGCAGGTCAGTTGTTAACTTGCTGAATTTGGCAACATCTTATAGGAAAGGGATACACTCAGGAAGGAAGTGATGGCTGGTATATAGGGAGAAACAAAAGAGAACAGAAAGATTTCAGGTATTTGCAACAATGAGCAACGAAAATGCCAACTGCTTCTGGATCCCAATAGCAGAAAATGGGATTGAAAAAAGGCTTTGAGTGGCAAAAAAAAAGCCATAAAACCTCTCAGGGGAATCAAGAGTCCCCAGACAGTGACTGTGTTAAGGGTGTAACCTTCTCAAATGTTGCCTTAGATAGACTCAAGGTAGCTGCCTACCTCAAGAGTGTGTATGGGGCAGGGAAGCAAAGAGACCAAGAAAGAGATGCAGGGCCAAAGGAGGAGAACGTCGCTAGCACACGGTACTGAATGAAAACAAAACCATCAGAAGTCTTCCAAGTTTTAAAGGGAATTATAAATTGCTAAAGGAACTAAATTTTTAAAAAATAATTTTAAGAAAAGCTTTGTTTGAGATATAAAACTTGGGCATTGAGCTGCAGGAACAGAAAGAGGGTGATCACTTCCACACTCACTTTGGAAAAGGTCAAGGAGGGTAATAGCAAAGGAACAGCCTTCCAGAGGGGGCGGCTGGCACCACGGACCACAGGCTCCAGCAGGCTTCCCAAGCGGGGGCCCTCCCAAAACAGAATTCAGTCCTCCAGCCCCAGGCACACCTTGTCAGCAACGAATTAACTTTTTTCTTATATATCTAGAATAGTTCTAGCTGTGCACCAGTCTTGGGAGAATTAGAAATAGTCACTCAAATCATCTTCTGTACGCCTTTATTCTTCAATGGAGCCTCTCAAAAAAGGATTCCAGGAGTTCCTTCTAGAAAACCAAACCAGTTATCTAATTAGGAAACTCCTCGGCTTCCAAGGCCGAAGACATCAGGATCCCAGCACCCACAGGGACCAGAGAGTGCTGTGTAGAAAATGAACTCCTAAATTACACTGATGGGTATGAAAATTAAGGCAACATTTTCTGAGGATAATTTAAAAGGTCACTAAAAACACACTTGTTTGTCAACCCACTTCCCACTATCAGGAATGCATCTCAAGGAAATAACTGGGGATACGTGCAAAGATGAACTTTTAATCATGAGGCAAGGCTCTTACTGTGTAGATTTGGACATGTGAGAAATATCAACAGACTGTAACTTTGAGGTCAAAATGAACATGACAGCACCCCCACCCAGTTGTACCAGGGAGGTGGAGAATCAGTCTTGTTTTTTCGGCGTCTCCTTCTGGCGTCTCCTCTCTCTACTTAGGGTCTCTAGTCAAAGGAACCAGGAAGCTTCCATTGAGTCCGTCTTGGTGAACATGGATGGTTTCCCTTTCCAGGGCAGGGAGGTGGTAAGCCATGACCCCACTTCTGTGCCTTGCTTGGAGACAAGAATACTTGCCCTGGCTGAGAGGCCCCTGCCCCACACAGCCCTCAGCAGCCAGTCCAGTGAGGCCCTACCCTGTACAGACTCACATGCCCCCCTCCTCTTCTGTTTGTGAATCCACAGTTCCTGTCCCAGACAAAGCCACTTTGCCCTGCTCTTTGTATAATCCTCTCCATAAACTGAAACTTATCCAAACAAAAGCCAGGAAGACTTTCTTTGTCTTCAGGCCCCTCCCAAAAAGGAGCTCAGTGGCTTTCTGCTGTCTTCTTAAAAGGATGGAGAGTGAAATCTGGAGAGAAAGAGCACAAAGAGCTCACATCCTTTCCTATCCTTCTACAAAGGCAAAAATAAAATGCCAAAGTGTCTTCATAAATTATTCTGCATCTTCCTGAGGGCAAAGCTCTGGGAAATAAACTAAACGATTTGCTACGTTGAGGATATGAAGTGCATTACAGTTTATCCAGGGGAAGGGATACTGTGCAAGGATTAAAACATGATGCTGTAGAAGGTTTAATAACAGAAAAAATGTTATTAAACAACAGAAAAAGGGCACAGGCAGGAAAGGTGAACAGAGAGGTATATGAACATGCTCCCGGTTTATGATACAAAGGAGGGGGTGTGGCATGTATGACCGCGCCTCCACGCACACGTGCGCACGCTGTCAAGACACACTCGTGATGCCATGATGCCTGCTGTCTCCTTTGGCGTGGATGTCTGAGCACAACTGTTATGATGGCAGGCTGTGTGTTCGTGCTCAAGGGTTTATCAAACACCTGTGCCCCCCGCCCCGCAGCCACACACACACACACACACACACACACACACACACACACACACCCTCTGTCCCTGATGGGCTCAGAGCTCCGGCAGCTGCGGTCAGGCTTCGGGAGGGCAGAGCCCACGTTCTGTGAGTTATGACCTGAAAACTTCTTCAAGGGCTTTAAGAGCATTTGGGGCTCATCAGTCTGTGCTGAGCCCAGAGGGGCACGAGTCTGTGCTGCGTGGGGACTCGAGGGCAGGCTGGCAGCGCGGGTCCTGTCAGACCTGGAGGACCTTGAGGGAGGGGAGGGCATTGCCCTGAGTGTCTCCAAAGCGGAAGCAAAATAGGCCCAGGCTGGGGTTTCATGTGTATATAAATAAGGCCAGACTCACAGGGCCATGGTGAGGCTTTTCCTATGTGTGATCGTGGACACCCAGTATTTACAGTGCCCCCCAAATTCATCTTCCTCGGCATTGACCTGCGGTTCCAAAAGGAGCATCCATGGGTCCTTATGGCCAAACCAAACAAGGCTTCTCGAGGATGGTTTGGACGAGGAATGCTGGCAGGATGCCCTGGGGGCCTCGAGGGTGACAGCAGTGTTTGGCAACCCTCCGGCGGCCCCTGAAGTGAAGAGGCCCAGCCAGCTGGACTGGCGCTGGGCAAGGCCAGTGGCCAGAGGCCCCAGATATGCCCCAGTCTCCAGAGGCCGCATGGGTGGACGGCAGTGTGGCAGGCCCTTCCTCCTCTTGAGCAGCTCCAGCTTGGTTGGCTGATTTTCTGCTGTCACGTGTGTGTGTGTGTGGTGTGTGTGTGTGTGTGTGCACACACATGCACTCACATCTTCCTCATTTTGTGAAAGCATTCATGTCATTTTTTTAATGTTCTACAGCTGAAAAAAGGATTGGAAACTATGGCACTTGATTTTTGTATTCCCTTCTCTTCTATCCTTTGGTGATTTTCTTTGACCTGTGCCTTAGCAAGAGGGAAACTCGGTCCTGTGCCTGGCGGAACGCCTCAGGCAGGCCCCTGGGCGTCCTGAGCAGCCCCGGGCAGCTCCACTCCAGGTCTCCCACCTCGCAGGGCTCAGCGCCTGTTGTTCAGGTGTTAGACATGGGCTCATAAGAAGGAGGGCGAGCGATACAGCAAGAGAGCGGGAGAGAGAGGAAGGGACGGAGGGAGGCAGAAGGGAGCGCGCCTGTGGTCTCTGGCGCTGAGAGAACAGGGGTGGCGTGATAGGAGGCCTTCCAGGATAGGGCCCCTTCTTCCTTAAACTGCACTGATATAAAAAAATATATAATCTAGCTTTCATCATTTTCATTTACTTTATTCTGATTTTAAAAGAAATGAAGGCATTTCAACAGGTCCCCAGAAGCACCGTGGACCCAGGGCACTGTGCCTGTTCTTGCCCGACAGTGTATCAGCCCTGAGCCCGCCTGCCTCTGCCCTCATCCCCCCACAGTCGGCTCCTTCTGGGACAGGCTCGCCCCTAGTCTGCCCCCAGGCTTAGTACAAACGTCCTGAGAGAGGGATCTAGTTCATAAAGGTCAAAGAGATGGCACGTGAAACGTGATGTTCTTCTGCAGGAGTGTTTGAGGCCTCTTGGGGAGAAACTGACCATGGAAATGGTGAACGAATCCCCATCGGCACTTGCCCTCCTCTGTGCGTCTCGATCCCTTCACACCATAAATGAGAAGCAGGCAAATCAATGATCCTTTGGAAGGAACAGCGGCCGGTGTGGCGCGGTTCTGCCGGGTTTCCGCAAACTGCAGCCCGTGTTCTTTCTAGTGTAACAATCAGTTAAGTCCACAGTGGAGACGAGAGGCAGAGGCTCATTATGAAAATAAAAGAAACGGGTGACCTGGGCACGGAAAGGGAAGTGGCTCGGCCGCATATCATCACACAGGGTTTTTTTTAAACAGCTGGAGTTCAAGCCAAGTGTCTAACACACAGGGTGACACACAAGGCAAGCCAGATACCCAGGGAAGGGCCCCTTCAAAAACAAGGGGGCAACTGCACAGGATGAAGGAAAACTGGGGAAATGCAGCAAGAGAAAGGGACACAGAAAGGATGGGCTGTTGGAACACCAGGGTGAAATGGGACCGCGGTCCCCACAGTTTGCACTATGGTGCCCAAGCAGAGGAGGACCCGTCTCTGAGGGAGGGCGTGTGGGGTGTGCAGTGTTTGGGGCCAGGTGCAGCCAAGAGTTGTGCGAACCCCTTCAGGTCTTTGTGCCTCTCTTGCGGCATCTTTAGAGTGGGGGCAAGTGCCTGCCTCTCAGCATCCTCGCGAAGATTAAGGGAGGTCTCAGGTGCCCACCACCTGCTTGGAATAAGCCCTCAGAGAGGTTTGTCACCATGGTCGTCATCAATCTTTGTATGACTCTCACCTCACCCGTATGCCACGCGGGAGGGGTCCTGTGGCGGGGAGGCCAGTTTTGGCCGACGGAGCCCCCAGAGGAGTGTTTAAGATATGGGGGACTGGAGAACAGGATTGGTCAGGACGCAGAAAGGTTTGCTGGTTGCTTCTCCCTCTGTCCTTCTCTGTGCCACACACACACACACACACACACACCACTTCACACACACCACTTCACACACACACCACTTCACACAAGTTCTTTGCTGTTTTGAACAGTAAAGTCAGGAGGTGAAGCCCCACGGACCCCATCCCCGGGTGTAGCCACTGAATGCTGGCTCACCCTGTTCTATAAGCCTATAAAGCGGAGCAGGACCCCAAGCCTCCTGCACTGACCCCGAGCCCACCCCTCACTCCTCGGGCCTCCTGCTGGCAGCCCATTTCCAGGAGGCTCCGGAGAGGAAAGGAAGGAGACCTGCCTCAGCTGAGGGGCTCACCACGGAGCTGGCCCAGGGCGGGGGGGACAGGAACAACCCCCAGGGGCCCCCGGAGGCAGTCCTGCTGTGAGGGGCCACCCTGCCTGACCTCCTTCAGCCCCCCAGGAGCTGTGAGGAATGAGGCAGCTTCCCCAGGATCTGGGCTCCACCCTCCCGAGATTTGCCTCTTCAGGGCCAAGCTGTGGGGTTTCACATAAGTTTACAGCTGTATGCTTAATTTCTCCTTAGGAAGAAAATAAGAACTTAATTTTTCAAGTTAGCCACCTTTAAATTTTTCCCATCATGCCCTGCCCAGCTCTGGCCTCCCCATTCTTGCTTTTCCACACCCCACTCTCATGAGGCTCACACTAAACCCACAGCCAGAGTGGGGGGTATCCTTATTATGTGCTAGGCACACAGCATTTTATACACATCTTCACTATTATGTTGCTTACAAATGACGAAAGGAAGGCTCAGAGAGGTTGTTACTTGCCCAAAGTCACACAGCAGTAATCAGTCTCCCTGAAACTCAAGGCTGTCTGACTCTGGAGCAGGTGCTTAGAGCACCAACCCTCTACTAGATCATTAGGGGCAGCTTGGGGGGTGTGGAACTAGGTGGGGGTTGATGAGATTCATAATTAAGGGGCATGCCAGGGTAAGCCAAACCGTAAATGCCTGGGCATTGTGGTGAGTCTAACCTGCACACGGGGCTTGCTGCCCGCCAGCCCCAGAGAACCCGGCCAGATAACACACTAACACAGACTCCCGGCAAAAGGAAAGGGTGGACAGGTCTAACTCTCAGGGCTCAGCTGATGAAGTGGGAGCAGGATAGTTTTGAATCTGAAAATGAACACACAGATGCTCAGCTGTATGAAGTCCGTGACATAGAACAAGTTCGGTGGGCCGCGTGGGGCCTGGGAGGCAGGCAAATGCTAACAGCTAGACTAATGCAATCAACATGGCTGGCCACAGCATCCCAAGTAAGACACAGCGGCCTGTAGTGTGCCAGGGGTCCACAAAGCCCAGCATCTGGCTGAAGGCCGGGGACCAGTAACTGGATAAACCCTGAGTCCATAGTGTTGGTGAAATCCAGATTGGAGTACAGATCTGCTCTTCGCTGAGGGCAGCAGCTGAAGAGCATTCCTGGCTGACCACAATTCCCACCAGCCACGTCTCCATTGTTTCCGTTTCACGCCTGGCCAGTGTCACCGTATTAATCTAAGTCCCACCCCCACCCCCAGAGGCAGGAACAAGCCCTCAATGCCTTTGACATCTTCCTCAGGAGGGTCCAGAGAGACCCAGCCCACCTCTGGGGACACCCGCCTCTCAGCCTTCTTCCGAAAGTCTTCAGCAGCCTCAGAACACATCCACCTTTGTCTTCGGTCAAGGGCCTGACTGTAAGACACGCCTCCCTCAGTTCCCCCAACCCCTAACCTTCACCCGGAAGGACTAGCTGACCCCAGCTGGGTCAGGTCTCCTCGCGGCCTGGCCTGGGCTTATCTGCAGGGTCTTGGCTCTAAGCTGAGCCGCCCTCTGGAGGGAGGCCCATCCTCTTCCCTGAATCTCAGAGATTCTCCAAGTGACAGACGGGGCTTCTCCAAGGTGTCTCAGGATGGGCCAGCAGCCCTCCTGGCCACACCAGGAGTCGGAGATCCTGGGCTCTGGGCCCTGCCTCTGCCCCGTACGCTGGAATCTCACCCTCTGCCTCAGTTTCCCTGTCCACAGCCAGGGCCCTGACGTTGATGAACTATTCACACTGCCCGTGGAGCTCCTCAGACCCCACTGCCAGGCCTTCTGTGTTGGCTTTTACCGCCTGCAATTTCATCTGAGGAAAGGCAGCAATTGCGGGTACCAGGTGTGGGACCCCTTCAGCACAGGCAGCCCCGACTGATTTCCCTCCCACCGCCCCCTCCCAGGCCAGAGGCATGGCCCCTGCACTGTCACATGCCAGGGACCAGCCACAAGGGCAGCTCCAGCTGCAGGCTGATGGACAACAGCTGGCTAGACGCTGGCATTTCACAGCCCTGGCAGCTTGTCCTCTGCCCCTCATCCAGTCACCTGGGCCACAAAGCCAAGGCCAGCTGCCTCGTGGCCTGTGGAGACTCGGCCAAGTTAAAGAAGACAGGAGGCTTTCTGAGATGGCCGCTAACGGCCCCTGCAGCCCAGGCAGGGACAGGTCGGGTTGCTCCAGCAACCTGCTCACAGCTACAGCCTCGTGCAGCCCGCCCAGCTTCAGACACCCTTCCCAGGACACGTCACTCCCTGTGGGGCCCAGCCGGTTTCAGGCCGGAAGCCTGGCTGAGGCCAGGAACACGTGCGGGTGGCTCCTTTCCTGCGCGGGAGCCAAGGCCAAGCTCAGGACTGGATTCCGCCCGCTCACCTGCTGGGCCTCCAGCTGACCTGTGTTCGGATGGGAGGCATCGAATCTTGTTTCTCCAGCCAACTAGTTAGAGGATGGTGAGAATTTGTTCAGCCTCTCTGCGTTTCGTTCCCTCATCTGTAAAATGGAAGTGATACCACCCACCTCTCTGGGTTGCTTGAGGATGTAATGAACTATTTTAAGAACATAGCACAATGCCTGCAGGTAGTATCGGGTTTTTTATTATTATTGCTATTTTTAATGAGGTGTGTGCATCTGATGCTTTTAAAAACTGCCGAATCTCTTTCCACATGCATGCTTGGGAAGAATCTATAATTTAAACGTTTATCACAGAATTCAGGTGACCCCATGGCCCCTTCACCAATTCCATCTCTGCCACTTTTAAGCTGAATGACCTTGATCGAGTCTCTAAAATGAAGGCTTTAGACTAGGACAGAGGTTCTCAAACTTCAGCATGTGTCAGCTCTAAATTATAGATTTTGGGGCCCCACTCATGGAGCTTCTAATCAGAAGGTCTGAGTTTGGGCCCAAGAATCTGCATTTCTAAGAAGTTCCCAGGGAATGCAGATGCTGCTGACCGGGGCACATCTTGGGAACTCCTGGGTCTTAAATGTCTTTTCCAGTTGCGATGGTTTACATTTTTTGTAGTATACATCACATAATTATAGTTTACATATTTATATTTTATGCTTTTAGGATTCTGTATTCTAAGTCTACCTGGATCTTGATTCCCAGAAGGCACTGTGGTCACTGTGGTGGTAAAGTGCAGACAGCTGGAGTCTGCGAGTTGGCCTTTGAAATCCTGGCTGCTTACCGAGATGTGTGCATGTGTTTGTGACCTTGGGGGACATTAGCCTCTTATTATGGTTTTCTCATCTGCAAAATGGGGATTATAACAGTATCTTACATATTGTGATGCAGGCTAGTGGTTGTCCTCCTGAACCCTGAGATAGAACTTCGGTTTTATGCCAAGCCCCAAGATGTGGATCACAATTGGTCCAAGCCAGTTATGTGTCCCTCTGCCAGAAACTGCTGGGGAGAAGGGTAAATAACACAATTTTATAAAGGGAAAGTCTGCAGGAGTCTCCTGGGAAAGTTATGCTCATCCCTAATCAATGATAAGAACTTCTCAAAAGAAAGTCCTTTTTCTCTGTACCTTTCTCTACTTCTTTCCTTCTTGGGATGCTGACCTGTGAAGATACAATTCCGGAACTGCAGCAGCCACCTTGTAACCATGAGGCCATCCACCACTGACTCACTGAGGATGGCAGAACGGAATCTTTGAGCTGCTGGTCTACCCACCCTGGGCCCATCAGCTTCCAGATGCTTGCTCACGGAGGCCACATTGGTGAGCACTCACTGTATCTACTCTGTGCCAGATATGCTCTTATATAAGATGATATGTGTGAAACACATTATTGTACAATGCCTGGGGCATAGCATATACTCAGTAAATAAATAGTTCTGGGCAATGATGTAAATCCCCAAGTTTTCTGGTAGGCAGTATCTTCTTTCACTTTCAATAAAATTTTTCCCCAAAAAATTCATTTTCATAAGATCTCTGAGTCAAGGAAGAAACATATTTTGAAAAGCAATGTACTTTTACTAAGTGCCCACTACCATTTTTGCCACTGAGGACATTTCATAAGGAGCCTACACCTTACGGATGTTACAGTCTGATGAGGAAGAACAAACTCACATTTAGGAAAAAACTGAGTGCTAAAAATTACGTACAGCACTAAAAAAAGGGGTACAGGTATTTTAAATTTTTGACTTAGAAATAAAAGAAACACAAGTAAATGGCTTAAAAACTCTAACATGATGGAAACGTATAAAATGAAAAGTATAAGTCCTCTTCTGCTCTTTTTTGCCAAGGGCCACCACTGTTTACAATTTCCTGTATCTCCTAACAGGAGAAAAATGATGCATGAACCAATACTTAAACACATACACATATATGAGTTCTATGGAGATACAGTACCCACACCATACAATTCACCCATTTAAAACATACAACTTGAAATATAGTCACAGAACCATGCAACCCGATGCTAGCATCAATTTTAGATCAGTTTCATCAGCCCTGAAAAGAAACCCCATACCCACCAGCAGTTACTCTCCTTTGTCCCTCCCCCGCCCTTGGCCACCACTAATCTACACTCTGTCTCTACAGATTTGCCTATTCTGGGTCTTTCCTACAAATGGAATCATACCTTAAATGGCCTTTTATGTCTGGCTTCTTTCACTGAGCATGATGTCTTCATGATTCATCCATGTTGCAGAATACATCCACACCTGTTCCTTCTTCTTGCTGAATACTATTTTGCTGTATGGATATGCCACATTTTATTATCCATTCACCAGTTGATGAACACTTGGGTTACTTCCATTTAGGAGCCATTGTGAATCATGCTATTATGAACATTCAAACACACAAGCTTTTTAAAATATTACAGAAAGGGGCTCATCCTACTATTCTTCTCTGTTCATTTTTCACTTAAAAATCCATTTCAGAGTCCTTTATGTATTTGCACAAATGGATTGGGTAGAAAAACAAGGCAATGTAAATGTGATCCATGCAATTGGGAGAGGAGATTTGTGTGGGGAGAAGCTGCCTTTTATTTTGAATGAGGCACATTTCTAGAAGGAAACAGCTGAGATGACTTTGCAAGCAACAGCAGGGGGTATACCTAAGGTTAAACACCGTCACCATCATCACCCACCTTGGTAAATACAGTACCTTCTCTTGATATCCCTGGCCTCATTTCTTACAAAAAAGGCACAAACAATTGGTGAACTGTCAGAAGTGACAGATTGAATTGGCAGGCGAATCTGCAACGCTCAGGGGACCTGGCCCGACATGCCTCAGCACCGCCCCTAGAGCCAGCGGCGCCCCCATGACTGTCTCATCCTCAGCTCCCCCCGCCCAGCCCTACGTCCATCCTCCCAATCTCAGCAGAGAGAAGGTGAACTCCTCACAGGCCTGGTTCTGGAATGTCTCCCATCATCTTTCAGTGAGCCATGTGGGTGCCTTGGAGTGGCAGCATCTTAACCACAGGGGCAGCCTGGGGGTTTGGGGAGGGGCAAGGATGAGGAGATGGGTAAGAAAAGGGAAGAGGGGGGCTCCACGGCCCCCTTTGTGACCTGTTATTAAGGTAACTGAAACTGTGACCTGTTCCTCTTGACCGGCCCCTGCCCAGGCAAACCTCATGCAAAATAACACAGGATCTCCCTCTTGGCCACTTTAACACCCCATCCCTTTTTTTTCCCCCTGAGTCAGAAATTGGTTGCTATATTTGTAAGAATTCATTACTGAAATATTCCACCTGGCCACCAAGTCAGACTGGCGGTGGAGTATGGCTGATTATACAAAATACCCATCTGGGTAGTGAGGTGCGGAAGCCCAGCCGGGTACCCCAGAAGTCAGCCCTGAGGACCTCTGTGCCGGCGAGAGCAGGTGGCCACACAACTACTATGCCTCCCTCTTTGATTTGCAGGAGACACATCAGAGGTGATGACAACCCCGGGCCTAAACACAGCCCTGGAGGCAAATTATCAGCTGGTGTCAGAGGGGATGGGACCAGTTCTCAACAGAGCTCAAGTTCTTCCTATCTCTAAATGCACAAAGGACATAGCTAATCTCTCCTTCCGTTGCCACCCACCACTCTTTCCTAAACGAAAAACAGTAATTTGACTTTTTAAAAATGTGGTTTTCTAACATTGTGCATATTAGAGGTCCCAGGCTGGTGTGGCTCCGAGGGAAGGGAAAGGGAGGAAGGAGAGGCGCTCCCAGGAGGGACAGGAGAGAAGAAAACCCACTAACACCCACTTTTAAAACTAGAGACAAACAACAGGTGGTTTTTCACCTCGAGGTAAATAGGAATGCTGTTTCTTAACAAAAATACTTGCAAAAAAATGTAAATGATGCTCTTGTTCTGCTCACCAGAATTACCCACTGCAGTCCCCAATTTGGAGTCTTTAGTACTTAAACTTATCAAAGTCGTTGACATGAAACAAAGTTCTTCCTTTCCACTGCTGATTCTGTCACTTATTTTTATTTCTACCTTGTAATATGGATGCTCAAAACACATTTGTTATTGACTAACTCACTCTGATTCTGTGGCTTGTGGGATTAGAGCAGGAATATCTGGACACTCCCTCAAGTGCAGCCAGGGTTATGTGGGCTGGGGAGGGCTGCTTGGGCCAAACCCCCTCTGGGTCAGAAGGGTGCCTTCTGCACCTTCTTGAAGTTTCCTCGTGCCCCGGAAATCCCTCTTGGTGCTGCATCTCAAAGGGTGAACGGTCAGGCTCTGTGACACCCGCTTTCTGCGTGTGCACCTGGAGCCTCACTTCCATTCCCAGCCGCCCAGAATGAGGTGACATCACTGGAAAGGCATTCATCCCAAGAAAGCCATCCATCCCGTAACACGGGCCCCAACTCCCAGGCTTCCATTCTCAGAGACAGCATCCAAGCTGGACAAGAAAGGGGGCGGAGCAAGGACTGCCTTGGGAAATGGGCCGCATACATGGTTCAGTGTCACCACCCTCCCCCAAAGGGGACTTGAGGCATGGAAGTTCCCTCCCAATTCCACGGAGCCAAAGTCATGTTCAAATTTGGGTTTAGAAACCCTCATGTTTACAACAGCAAAAAATACAAAAAATGGAGCTGTGTTAGTACCTTTTCTTTGACTAGAAATTACCGCAAAGCAGATGATTATAATACCATTAGAAACATCCCTTCTCAGACCCACATAAATAATACATACAGATATGTTTGTGTGTATATGTGTGCCTCTGTAGATAGAGATATAAACATACATCAACAAACTAAGGAAACTAGTCCCATCCGCTTTTCTTTTTTCTCTAATCAAGATGTATATTTGGAGTATGCATTTAATTCCAATTAAGGGATGCTTTTATGCCTTTTATAGAGGAACAACTATATTTAACACCACCATTCACTCTAAATAGTAATTGGATTTTGCAAGGTATGAAGCTTTTAAAGCTACCTTGAGTCTCAAAGCCTTCTCTCTGCTGCTCATGAACCAAGCTGGCTGAGCTCAAAAAATACACTGACAGAGGCTACCCAGACACTGAAGAGCCCTCACTGCACCTCTGCGTGTGGAGAGCAGAACCGTGCACAGAGGTTTAATTTTCACATTCAAGGGAGACACAATTCCCATTTTTTTTTAATAAATAATTTGAAGGAATTGGCTTGTTGGATTTTTTAAGAATTCAGAATTAGGTTTTAAACGTGATGACTATAAAGAAGAGGAGGAGAAACATGCATTCAGAAACATGTAATATTCTGTTAGGAAATACGTCAGGTAGAAAAAGAAAGGACTTTCATATTATCTATTGAGATTAATCATGTTTTTTCTTCTCAGTCTGCTTTTATGGCAACAAGTTAAAATTTCTACAATGCCACAAAATAATTATCTGTACAAAACTTCAAATAAGTCAGAATGAAACACCAATTGTGTCCACAGGATGAGTTAAAAATAAATAAATAACCCTTTAGACATCCTATTCTGGAACATGTGAACCTGCCTTTATTACAGCCTAGGCATCTGCTAGCACCCCACCACTTTCCTCCACATGGTATTCAAGAGTTGATGGGCAAAAATGCATTAAAACAGGTCTGCTGGATGCTGGGAAGGAGGCAGAGTAGGAAGCACCAGGAATCTGTCTCCCTGACTAGACAACAATTGCACTGGCAGAATCTGATGTAACTATTTTGGAATTCTGGAGCTTACACATAACTTCCAGGAGAAGACTTGGATGATTATGTGGTTAATACATCTGGTTTCTTTCTGCCAGTTTCAGCTCTTAGCTCACCAGCAGTTACCCATCCCCACTCCAGCCCTGTGGCAGGCAGCTTTGCACCTGCTTCTGAAGCAGGTGACATGAAGTGCACAGGAGCCAGGGTGGACAGTAAGGACCTTGTCCTCCAAAAATCAGGTATCTGTGTTCTGATCACTGATTGCTGCTTCTGACTATGGAGATGCAGACACAGACGCGGCAGCCCTTGCTACCTCCCATCATTGTTTCAGACTCCCCTGCCTCCAGCTGAAGTGATTTCCAAGGGATTCAAAGGGCTAACGTCTTTTTTCCCCCAATTCATTTATCTCTTTTTCCCTTTTGGAGAACCAGGCACTAAAGACTAGGTTATTCGAAAGCAACTGCATACACAGAGGAAATTAGAAAGCCACTGTACATGCTCGGAAGAAGGTCTAGGCTCAGAAAAGACCTGAGAAGACCTTAATTTTACATATCAGGCTGATCCTTGACACAGAGACAGCCCAAAACAATAAAGAAGAAGTGACAAAACAAAAACAAAAGAGAAAACAGCAAATCCTGGGGACAAGAGAGAATTTGACTTCCACAGCTACCACATTATTAGATTCAAGTGTCTGGTTTTCAACCAAAAAATCACAAGGCACACAAAGAAACAGGAAATGATAGCCATTCAAATGAAAAAATAAACCAACAGAAACTGTCCCAGAGAAAGACCAGATGACTCACTGAGTAGATTGATATTTAAAACAATTATCTTAAAGATGATCAAAAAAACTGAAGGAAGATGTGGAGAGAGTCAAGAAAATAATGTATGAACAAAATGGAAATATTAATAAAGAGAAAACCTAAAAAAGAAACAAAAAATAAATTCTAGAAACTCTAGAGCTGGAAAGTATAATAACTGAAATGAAAAATTCACTAGAGGGATTCAAAGTCAGACTTGAGCAGAAGAAAGACTCAGCAAACTTAAGAGAGGACAACTGAGTCGGAGGAGCAGAAAGAAGAAAGACTGAAGAAAAGTAAACAGCCTAGGGGTCCTGTGGGACATTTTCAAGAGGACCAACATATGTATGGTAGGAACCCCAGAAGGAGAACAGAGAGAAAAGGGCAGAGAGATTAGTTGAAAAGAATAATAGCTGAAAACTTCCCAGGCTTCATGAAAGACATGAATATAAAATTAAGGAGCTCAACAATTTCAAAGCGGGATGAATCAGAATCACACGCAGATTGCATTATAACCAAACTATCAAAAAACAAAGAGTATCTTGAATGCAGCAGGAGAGAAGTGACTCATCACATACAAGCAATCCTCATTTAAGATATAAGCAGATTTCTCATCAGAAACTTTGGAGGCCAGAAGGCAGTGGGCTGATGCATTCAATGTGCTTAGAGAAAGAACTGTCAACCAAGAATCCTATACCTAGCAAACTTCTCTTCAAAAGAGAGGGAGAAATTCAGACATTCCCAGATAGTCCCAAAAACAGAGGGAGTTTATTACTACTAGATCTTCCCTGCAAGAAATACTAAAGGAAGCCCTACAGGTTGAAATGAAAGGACTCTACATCATCTTGTTGCTGCAAGCACAAGGATTTCAGTGAAGGTAAGCACATCGACAATAAAATGTCAGTATTGTTGTAATAATGTCTGTAACTTTGCTTTTTGTTTTCTACGTGATTGAAGAGACTAACACAATAAAAATTATTGTTTATATCTTTGGACATGCAACATATAAAGATGTAACTTTATGATATTAATAACTGAAAGGGATGGAGATGGAGTAAAGGAGCAGAGTTTTTGCATGTTACTGAAGTTGAACTAGTATAAATTCAAATTAGTGTTGTAAACCCAAAAAAGCTATAAGGCACATAGAAAGCACATAGCAAATTGACAGAAGTCCCTCCTCATCAGTAATTAATTTAACTGTAAACAGACTAAACTCTCCAATCAAAAAACAGAGATTGGCAGAATGGATTCAAAAGACATGATCCAACTATATGTCTGCAAGGTCCAAAAACAAATAGGTTGAAACTGAAAGAATGGAAAAAGATACTTTATGCAAATGATAATCAAAAGACAGCCAAGATGGTTATCCTAATTTGAGACACAATGGATTTTAAATAAAAGATTACAAGACACAAAGAAAAACATTATATATTAATTAAAGTTTCAACACAGAAAATCAATATAACAATCATAAACACTTATGCATCTAATAACTGACCATCAAAATATATGACGAAAAACTACAAAATTGACGGGAGAAATAAATTATTTTACAATAATAGCTGGAGACTTCAGTGCCCACTATCAATAATGGGTAGAACAACCAGATGGAAAGTAACTAATGAAATAGAGGACTTACCACAATCAACCAACTTGATCTAATGGACACACAGCACCCTCCACCCAACAACTACCACATACATGTTCTTCTCAAGGGCACATGGCACATTTTCCAGGACAGACCATACACTAGACCATAAATTAGGTCTCAACAGAGTTAAAAAGATAGACATTATATGAAGTACCTTCTCCAACCAATCTAAGATGAAGTTGGGAATCAGTAACAGAAGGAAAACTGGGCAATTCACAAATCTGTGGAAATTAAGCAATACACTCTTAAACCACAAACGGATCAAAGAATAAATCACAAGGGAAATTAGAATTTCATTAGAATTTCTCAAAGAGTTAGAAATAGAATTACCATGTGATCTAGCAATTCCATTTCTGGGTATAAACCCAAAAGAATTGAACGCAGGGTCTCAAAGAGGTATTTGTACGCCAGTGTTTGTCGCAGCACTTCCCACAGTACCCAAAAGGTAGAAACAACCCGAATGTCCCTCAACAGATGAACAGATGAGCAAAATGTGGTTTCTACGGGCAATGGAATATTTTTCAACCTTAAATTCTGAAACTTTTGAAAACCTGGATTTTTAAAACCTTATTTAAAAATATATTCTTTAAAAAACTTAGAAACCATAAAGACCCGGAATTCTCTAATACACTACAATACAGATGAGCCTTGAGGACCCTGTGCATAGTGAAAAAAGCCAGTCCCAGAAAGACAACTAATTTATGATTCCACTTCTGTGAGGTCCCTACAGTAGTCAGATTCATAGAGACAGAAGGAGTGACCCTTGCCAGGGCCTGGGGAGAGGGGAGTATTCAGAGACATTGTTTAATAACTTAATTAAATGTATTATTTAATAACTTATTGCTGTAAATAACTTAGTTTTGCAAGATGGAAGGGATTCTGGAGGATATGGCGATGGTTGCACAATATGAATATACTTAATTCTGCTGAACTGCACACTTAAAAATGGTTAAAATGGAAATTTTATGTTACATGTATTTTACCACAATAAAAAAAAAGAAAGAAAAATTGAAAGAGATTGGCTGGTGTTGGGCTGAGCTCATAGAACTGATGAACTCAAGTTCACATCCTCCCACCATGCCACTTCCCCACATTCTCTTTGTTTAGTCTTAATCTGGATTTCATTACCTAGAAAGATTGCAGCTGAAGGACATTTCCCCCACTTCTACCAAGGTCAGTTCTCTGTGTTGTCCTCTGTGAGGGAGCTAAGAAAGCTGGCCATTGGAGTTGGGTCTCCCAGATTGGAATCCCAGCTCTGCAACTCACTAGCTGGGTGACAATGGGTAACTCATTTATCCTCCCCGTGCCGTCAGTTTTCCTATTTGTAAAATAGAGATGATAACCGTCCTTATCTAACAGAGCATTTGTAAGGATTAAATGTCAGATTGTTTGTACGGAGCTGATCAGAATTCCCAGCCCATACTGAGTGCTCAATTACTGTTACCATCATTCCATTAAAACAAGTCTTTTCTAAGAAATTAATCAGGCACCAAAACCCACAGATTCTATGTTCTTTATTTTCCATTGCATCCACCTTAGTTTTTAGTTTTCATTGTCTTTTAAGTGGCTCCCTTTCACCTAGCCTTGGCCCTTTCTAACCCGTTACCCACCTCTAGGCTAAAGGAATCTTTCTGAGAGTTGAATCTGACCATGCCGCATCCCTGTCTGAAGTTGTATAACTACCACTGCATCATCTTGCCCCTGTGGGTTTCTTGAACATTATCTCTTGCTATTTTCCAAGGCTTCACCCACACTCCAACTGCACTCAATGGCTGTGGTTCCCTGAGCCTGCTTTTTCAATTTCACACCTCACTGCTTTGCCCATACAGCAACCCCTCCTGGGAAGTCCATTCATACTTGGTCCACCTGGCAGACACCCCTCATCTTTGAAAGGGCAGCTTTATAGCCACTTTTCCATGAAGGGTTTCCTGGCCACCTTGGCATTCAACCGCAGTGGCCAGACGCTTGAGTGTGGTTGCTTGTCTCCATCTGGCAGGAGCTGATGCTTATTCACTTCATATTCCCAGCACCCAGTGTGATCCTGGCCCAGAACAGACAAATAATGTGGAGTGAATGGACCTACTGTGCATCAGCAGAAAAGGAGACTCAAGTCATGGTGCCTGCTCGCCAGGCACTTGGAAGGGAATTAAGGTTAGAGGTGATACCCACCAATATTCAGAGGGGATACAATCAATGTGCAGTTAAATTATTCATAAAGGGTGCAAATAAAGTCTCACCTTTAAAAGGAGGACATCATTTGGGGAGATTTTAGAAACATTAAAATAGCAGCCAATATCTGTTGAGCATACCTATTGTGTGTCAGGGACCACGCTAATCATGTTAAAGTCATTATGTCATGTAAGCCTCATTAACTGATTAAAACATCAATTTGAGCAGATAGGAATCAGATACTAATATCACACATGACTGAGTCTACACCAGGTAGCTCTTAGTTACTCCGTTCATTTCCTCCTTGTGTACGTGTGTGTCAATTTGTATTTGTTGGCCCTATGACAGAAGGAATGCAAAAAGAAAACAGTTAATATAATCCTTGACCCTACAGCAAGATGAAGTTTTTGAAAGCCAAGCTTTAAATAAACAAAACAGAGGGAAAAAGAATCTTAACTCCAAACACTTCTTGTTCACTTGTCAGAGGGCAAGCCCAGCCAACTGGTAGACCATAGAATTTTGCTCTAAGCCATGGAACTCAGATATGAAGTCAGAGAAGTTTCTGCTACAAGGAAAGGGGTAAATTCCACTGGTGAAGGAGAAAGATAGAACAAAAGGTCAGAGATAAGTCAGAGATGCCAAGGTCCTTACCAACTTCTCTTACGGTAAAACCCAGGGCAGAGGGTCAAAATCTTCAGATGAGTATAGAAAGATTCAAGAATCTTTGTCCAGGCGTGTATTTCCCTGGACATAGCTTGAGAAAAGCCTCAGAAAAGCCCTACATTTCTCCTGACAACAAGTCTAAGATGGCATAAAATGAGAAGGTAGCACTGAGCAGGGTAGGCACCAAGACCTCTACTTCACCAGCCATAAGGGGGATCCAGGAGTTCCATGGGCCCTGAGAAGGTCCCGGAGGGCTTGCGAAAGCAGAGAGATAGGCCTAGAGGTAGGACAAAGAGACTGCAGAACATAAGCCTCAGGATCAAAGGACAATGGCCCAGAATACCATCTATAGCACACGGTGCTCCTGCAAGGTCCCAAAGCACCATGGGATCCAGCACGCTTGTGTGGACACTGTTCAGTGATCCAGGTACAGGACAAGCCACCCAGTAAAGAAACCAGTGAAGACACAGAAGCCAGCACAATGTCCTACACTCACACAGATCTAAGATGACCCCTCATCTCCCCAGGCCATTGGATTTGTAACTCCTTCACTGCAGATCCAAATAATTTGAGGACAAGAAAGGGGAGACAGATAAAATCTGAATAGCCAAATATTTCTCAAAACGGATTAATCCATTCATCCTACAAATACTGAGTTCCTGCTACAAGCAAGACAATGCTTTAGAAAATGGGAACACAGCGGTGAACCACATAGGAAAAGAACTTCCCTCGTAGACCTCACATCCTGGTAGAGAAGATGTGCGTATCACAGATAAACAAGAAAAGATGTCCTCTAACAGAGGGTGGTAAGTGCCAAGAAGGCATGTATAGAGTGGTCAGGTGAGACCTCAGTGGTAAGGTGGCATACGAGCACAGATCTGATAAAGTGTGCTACAAGATGTCTGAGAAACAAAGCCCTCTGGGGAGAAGGTGCCAAGGTCACACACTGCAGGTGTGTATGTTCTGGGTGTTCAAGGAAAACCAGAGGCCAGTATGTCTAGAGCAAGGGAGACAACAGTCGGAGCAAAGGGCCAAATCATGTCAGCATTCGAGGCTTTCATGAGAACCTTGGCTTTTATTCCGAGAGGAAATGAAAGCAGTTGATGGGTTTTGAGCAGAAGAGGGACATGATCTGACTTGTATTATGAATGAATCTCTTCTTGGCTAAGGAATAGACAAAGAGCTTATAATTTCCTAACTAATAGAAAGGAAGAAATGGAAACACAAAAACAGAGAAAGAGAGATACTTGGTAAATATATAATAAAGTGACTGGTGTGATTACACTCACACACCATCAGTAATCACAAACAATATAAATGGACCAAACTCTCCAGTTAAAAGACAAATATTGTCAGGAAGGATAAACTATCCAGCCACATGTTGTTTGTAAGACATATATCTTAAACTAAGGAGACAGAAAATTTGAAAATAAAAGATGACAAAAAGACAAAAGATGAAACTGTTAACCAGAAGATTGACAAAATTGACTTTAAAATGAAAATTATCACTAAAGGTAAGGAAAATCATAGATGATTAAAGATTGCATTCACTAGTAAGATAGTAATGATTCTGGTGCCCTCAGTGCCTTGAAGATGAGTGGAAGTCTCTCTGGAAGATGGCACATCCATGCTAACCCTTGGGGAACCCCGCTAAAGACATTTCAGGGGAGAGACCCAATGCACAAAGGTAACCAAGAATATAAGGAAAAGGACAAATATTACTGATTAAAAACATCCAACTATCTTCTCTTCCTAGGAGACAGCTAGAATTAATGATAGAGAGAGATTAAAAGTAAAAAGATGCCATTTCCCATAGCAGCTAAATATATAAAGAATATAGGCACAAATCTAGCTAGCGATGGGCAAGCCCTTTATGGGATACATCGCTTTTGATGTAAGACATTTTTTTTAACTTAATGATTGGAGAAATATACTATATTGTTGATAGGAAGACAGTATTTTAAATATCGGTTCTCTCCCAGATTCTCTGTGCAATCCACAACTAAAACCTAAGCAGATTTTTTTTTATAACTTGGCAGCTGATTCTAAAATCTATATGGAAAAGTTATAGGCCAAGAAAGAGGCAAAACATGACTGAAGAAGCCCAAGCCAAAGGCATGTATCAAGGTATATATGTTATTAATCAAGGTATATATATCATTAAACTGAGTAACAGGACAGTAGGGAACCAGTCAGAATAGTCAGATAAATAAATAGAAAAAACTAGAGATTATAAAAACAGATCCCTGTCTATATGAAACTTGCTATAGGACCAAGTTGGTACTGCCAATCAGGGGAAAAAGGAGGTGTACTTTTTAATAAATGGGAGTGACAACTGGTATCCATATGGTGAAAAAGATGAAATTGGATAGAGATACTGAACACAAAAATCAATTCCAAGTGGATTATGAAAGGAAAATGATAAAACTTTCAGAAGAAAACATACATGAATATTTTCCTGATTTAGGAATGAAGAATGGTTTCTTAAAACATAAAAATCACAGGCCAAAAAATAAAATATCTAAAATTCAGCTACATGAAAATTAAGAACTTCTGTATCTGATTGAAGTTTTCTAAAACAAAATATTTTTAATGTAAGAGTTTCTGTTAATCAAAAAGCACCATAAAGGTAACATTTGCTAAATGACACATTTAATTTAGTTCAATGAATTCAAAGATAAAAGATTAATATATACACAAAGGACTTCCTTAAATCAACCAAGAAAAAGACAAACAACCCAAGAGAAAATAATTAAAAAGAATAAAGGCAAAAAGAGAAAATACAAATGGACCATCAGCCTATGTTGAATTTCATTCATTTCAGTAGGCATTAGAGAAATAGTTATTAAAAAAAACCACAATAAGAAAACTTTTCACACCCACCTAATTGGTAAAAATTAAGAAGTTGGACAATATCAACTGTTGGCAAGGATGTGGTGCAAATGTGCCTCTATATCCACTGCTTGTAGAAAAGAAAATTACTGTAGATACTGGTTAAGAATTTGGCATCCCCTGACCGAATTACCATATTCACACCCTATAGCCCAGATGTTCCTCTCCCAGGACTATATTCTAAGTAACCCTTACAGATATGCACCTGAAGGTTGTTCATAGCAGCAACACTGTTTATGGCAGAGGTCAGCAAACTTCCTCTATAACGGACCAAGTGGTAAATATTTTATTCTTTGCAGTTACCCGGCAGCTATGCAACTCTGCCAGTGTAGCAGGAGAGCATTATTAGACAACACACCAAAATGAACGTGGCTGTGTCCCAGCACAACATTCCTGTGGATGCTGAAATTTTAATTTCATATATCCATGTGCCATGAAGAATCATACTTCTTTCTATTTTTTATTTATTCTTTAAAAATGTAAAAC
The DNA here is from genome assembly GCA_032199065.1 of Smutsia gigantea. Taxonomy (NCBI): domain Eukaryota; kingdom Metazoa; phylum Chordata; class Mammalia; order Pholidota; family Manidae; genus Smutsia; species Smutsia gigantea. The sequence continues at coordinate 3,692 of JAVSCE010000291.1, read as the reverse complement.
CACTATCATATCAAGGGCCATACAGAATCAGGTGGATTTGACCCGCAGGATACTGTTTTCCAGCCTGTGGTTTAGAACATTAAAAAGAAAAAGAAAAAGAAACAATACAGTTGTTCATCAACAAACAGCTAAATAAATCACGACATTAAAAACAACAGATACTATGCAGTGGAGAACATGAGTGAAAGTCACCCGTCAGCACAGATGGAACTCAAAAGAAAATGTGCAGCAGAGCAGGCCAAAAGAGACCACTATGTTAGTCCAAGTCTTCCAAGTCACAGACACCAGGATGGAATTAAGTGGGTAAGCATTTTACTGGGGGACCGCCTGCAGGAAAGAACATAGAGTGGGAGCTGGAGGAAGTGTGGGAGAACCTTCAGGCTGCTGTGAGCAAGCTAGGAGAAGGTCAGTGTAAACGGCCCAGTTGGCCGCACAGAGGGAGCCGGGCTGCAGGGAGTCCTTGGGCCTTTGTTGTCCCACACAGAGCCTTGCCTCCCAGAACAGGTCTGCCTGAGGACCCTCACCCCAGTGAGCCATGGCCAGGGGGCAGCACGTGGGAGGCGGCCTTGGCACCAACACCCTCGAATTTCAGAGTTTAGCAGCTAACCCCTTGATCATCCGTGTTCCCTGTGGAAGAGCGTGTGAGGCATATTCTCATGGCTGCTTCTATCACAGGGAGTGTGCACTCCACTCCCGGAAAGACGCGAACAGGCAGAACAAGCATTGTTTGCTGTGTGGGCTCTCACACAGGGACTGAAACACAAAGATATGCAGATGAATGATAAACACAAACTCAGGATGGTGGCTTACCCTGTGGGGCCGACAGGGGAATAATTGAGGAACTTCACTTAAAATACCTTCTTTAGCAGACAGAGAGCAGAAGGGTGAAGGGTGAACCTTCTATTATTATTCAATGAGCACATAGACAGTTTATGTACTCTTTTGTATGTGTGACATATTGCCCAATTATTTTTCTGGAAAAATATCTTCTGCATCTCTAAAGAGCAGCGCGTGCAAATATTCAACCATGCCCCAAGTACAAAAGCTCTGTGCTTGCACGTTGTAAACTTCAGAGATTATGTATGTAGAGCCACCTAGTTGAAGTTCAGTAAATAATAGCTCTTTTCCCCTCCTGCGAAGTCTTGGGCACTAGTCTGCATTTCTTCAGGTTCTTCTGGGAAATGGTTCTGTTTTTCGTAAGGAAGTCGGTCAATGGAATCCAATCACTGTTAACTCACAGGCACAGGGTGGTCCTCTGTCTCTCTCCTCCCTCTCACACAGCTGTTTCCTGATGAGTACGCACAGGTATAAAGGAATCCATCAGGGACAGATCCACTTCTAGATAAAATGCTCTGTGTATTCCTGACCTGTTCCCATACTGTCTTCCTCTGAAATTCGGAAGCATATGCTGTATTCACAGAGCGTTGTCTATTCCCCATCAGCTTAATTCATTGTAACTGCCACTAAGCGGCTCTGCATTGGATGGGTAGTTAAGACTCTTGGCTTGAAAGAGAGAAATTGATAATGTCGAGGAAGATTTTTCCATTCCTAGTTCATCATTTTTCTTCAGTAATTGAATTAAAATTTTAACAAATGCCTTTTTTGCTACAGTGGAGATTTTTCTTTTGACCTACAGATATAAACTATAGTAAAAAAATTTCTAACAACAAACCATTACTGCATTCCTGGAATGTTGTTAATTTGGTCACTAATTCATCTTCATTTAATAGGACACTCGTCTCAATTTCCTTGTGTTATAGTCAGGGCCTTTTGCTTATGTCATAGCTCAGATTGGACTATAATTATTTTGTGTAGAGGGTGGGTATAATGCCAGTTCTGTTGCCAAGGTTATTCACAAAGGAACAGGGAAATTTTCCATACATTTCCTTGCATTGCTTCTTATGTATTTGAACAAACCTAACCAAGAAAACTATCTATCCAGGACCCCACATCCTTTTTTAAGTGTAAATTTTAGCATCTCTAGAAATCGGTCCTTAGTTATTCTGTCTTTCAAGATTTTCACTTACAATATAAAATTTTATAGATACATTTTCCTTAAAATTAGTCTGTATTGAACAGACTTCCGGGAAGATGGCGGTGTGAGCAGGGCAGCAGAAATCTCCTCCCAACACTATATTTATCTACGAAAACACAGAAAATACATCTATTCCTAAAGGAGAGACGAGAATACACAGGAAAGCGCACAGCGTGCAGCTACACCCGAGAGGACTCGGCACCCCAAGAGGCGGGTAAGATACGGAGCCGCAACCCGGCGGGACCCGAGCCCTCCCCCACCCCAGCGCACCGGCGGGAGGAGAGGATTCAGAGCCGGGAGGGAGGGGAAGTGCACCCCGCGAAGTAGCCAGCCCCGGGGATCTGCGCGGGGAGCGCTGACCCACATCGTGCAGTGCAGCGGAGATTGGAGAGACAGAGGGGCAGGATCTGAGCGGGGAACGCGCCAGGGTGCTTGCAGCCGGCTCCGGGAAGGAAAAAAAAAAAAGTGCGCGCTTTCTTCAGCGGTCTTAAAGAGACAGGAGCCCAGCGGAGGAGCCGGATCACCCCAGCACACTCAGCCCAGCAGGCTGGGAGTCCTGGGAGTTTCAGACGCCTTAGCTGGCGACTGGGGAAGCGTAGCCATACTTAACCCTTCTCACTGGGATCAACAGCCTCCTATTCGTTCCCACCCCTGCCAGAGCGATAAAGGGCCCTGCGGAGTGACACAGTCACAGCTGTGGAATAGTGGGGCAATAGCGCCACCTAGAGCATTCCCACAGAATCTACGTCCGGTGGGCATTTTTTTTGTTTTGTTTTGTTTTTTGTTTTTGTTTTTTCTTTTCTTTCTTTTTTTCTTTTTTTCTTTCTTTCTTTTTTTCTTTTTTTCTTTTTTTCTCTTTTTTTTCTCTTTTTTTTTTCTTTCTTCTCTTTTAAAGTCTTAAAGAGCCCAGCTGACACACGTGTGGCAAATCCACGCACCAAATTATACAGCCATGAAAAGGAGTGAGGAATATGGTTCAGACTAAAACCAACCAGACAACCCCAGAGAGGGAGCCAGAAGGGATGGAAATGCACAGTCTTCCTGAGAAAGAATTCAGAATAAAAGTCATAACTATGCTGATGGATTTACAGAGAAATGTGCAAGAGCTGAGGGAGGAAGTGAGGGAAGTCAGGAAAGACAATGCAAAAATCAGACAAGCGACTGACGGGCTTAACAGCAGACTGGATGAGATGCAAGAGACTGTTAATGGAATAGAAATCAGAGAACAGGAATACAGAGAAGCTGAGGCAGAGAGAGATAAAAGGATTTCTAGGAATGAAAGAATATTAAGAGAACTGTGTGAACAATCCAAACGGAACAATATTCGCATTATAGGAGTACCAGAGGAAAAAAAAAAAAAAAAAGGGATAGAAAGTGTCTTTGAAGAAATAATTGCTGAAAACTTTCCCTCTCTGGGGAAGGAAGTAGTCTCGCAGTCCACCGAAGCTCATAGATCTCCCAACACAAGGGACCCAAGGAAGACAACACCAAGACACATAATAATTAAGATGACAAAGATGAAAGATAAAGACAGGGTATTAAAGGCAGCTAGAGAGAGAAAAAAGATCACCTACAAAGAAAAACCCATCAGACTATCATCAGACTTCCCAACAGAAACCTTACAGGCCAGAAGAGAATGGCATGATATATTTAACGT
>JAVSCE010000290.1:0-38291 GCA_032199065.1 Smutsia gigantea | reverse complement strand
TTGTGATCTCTCTGCTATCCATGAGATTTCTCCTTTGTCAATTTCTAATTGTCCCAATATTTCCCACATTGGATATGATGTTGTGAAATTCCTACTTATCCCAAGAGACTTCATGGATCACTTAAGAACAATTTCTTCTCAAATAAAACATACGATATTTACAAGTTTTTTCTTTTGTTTGAACTCCGAAATCATCATGAGTTGTATTACACCTGTGGAAAAATGAGCTTTTGCCAGCCACAGCTATTTAATGATTTTATCAAAGAGGAAAATCTGACACCATTATTTTCCATGTGTGAACATCATGCCCTGGAATATCACTAGCTCAATTACTTTCCTGATACTGTGGTTTAATATGCAGTGGGTAGGGTGGTAAAAATATATTAGGGTAGGGCAGCAAGGCAAGTACTTCCTCCCACAGGCACACTAAGTAAGCAACTTCAGCAAAACAACTAACCCTGAAATGACCTGGAGGTTGCAGAACACATGGTGAAGAAGAAAGGACACATTTGGAAGGGCAAAGAGGCAGAGCCATAATTGACTGGGACCCAAACTCTTCCCCCATGCCAGCACAAGGGCAGGAGGGAGAAGAATGGAGTAGGGAATGATGAATGTTCAGGAATCTTGCACACATGGCTGTGGAGATCTGTTCTGGCAATATGAGTCCACATTGCATTTTGAATTGGTGATTAATGGAGCTGGACTCCAAGGAGAGTTGAAGCACTCTGTGGGGCCAAAACTTCTGTTGTTGTTGGAGGTTAGACACAATACAGCAGTCCCACAGAGATCAAACACAGATGGAGGGATGTTCTGACCTAAGCAGGGTCTTCATGAAGCAACAGTCAGATGAAAATGCCTATATTGTGTTTCTAACATTCCTGATGATGTGCATGGTTTTAATACTCTTCTGTCTTGAACCAATTTGTGTCATTTTACTCATGTATGTAGGGTAATCTTCTAGTTTACAGGGATATAAATGAGTTTATCAATTGTGAGCTGAATTAAGTCCATTATTTTAACATCTAAATATGAACCTTTACTTTTTCCCAGTTAGAGGAGATATGCCCCACCCATTAGGGCACAGCTTCTTGTGTTTCAGATCCTGCCCTGAGTCATACACGACTCTCTTTTTTTACTTCTAACAAATTTATGACGGCATAATTGCATGCAGTAAACTGTACAAATTTAAAGTGTAAGTGGAATAATTAAAAATTTTATAATAAAAGCATGCCTACTGCATATTTCTATTTATGCAAAACTCAAGAAGTATGTATTATGTGTAATTATGATATAATTATTAAAAATGCAATTCCCCCTACATCTGTGGCTTTAGGTTTGAAAATAATGTGAAATTGTAAACATAACTTCTGAACGATGCTGTAATGAAAAGCAAAATCTATAGAAATACATTGTTGAATCCAAGTAACAAATTCAAGGATAAAGGGATGTTTGTGTGTACATATTCGAATATAATTTTCTGTCAGATAAAGACACACATATATACACATGCACAAAGACTTCTTTAAAATCACATGTATTATGGTGAAACAAGCCTTTTATAAAGCTAGAGAATAAGGAAAGGGAAATCACATATGTTGGAAACAACTTGAAATTCAAGATCTGCTCCAAGAGTATGAACTTACATTGCATGGTGCTCTGGAGATTAGAGGGGTTGGAAAGCAAAGACAGGCAGAATAATCAGAGAGACTGAGGTTCCGGTCAGTTGTGGAGAAGGGGATTAAGGAGCATTATGATTAGCACATATTATGCAGGTGGGTCATGGGAAACACAGTGCAACATGGAAAAGACAAATAATGACTCTATAACATCTTACTGTGCTGATGGACAGTGACTACAATGGGGTGTGTGGGGGACTTTGTAATATGGGTGAATGTTGTAACCACAATGTTGCTCATGTAAAACTTCATAAGATTGTATATCTATGATACTTTAATAAAATAAATAAATAAGGTGGTTTCAACATGAAATACCTTATCAGGGGAAACTAAATGAATGAATCAGAACAATTAAGTGCAGTTCTTCTGAACAATATTGCAGTTGGATAAATGTCTGTACTAGATTCCTATTGTTGCTATAACAAATTACTATCCTGGTGGCTTAAATTTCTAGAAATCAGAAATTGGAATGGGTCTCACTGGGGTAAAGAAGACATCTGCAAGGCTTGAGTCAATCCAGACTCCAGGGAATAATACTTTACCTTTCTAAATTACTTTCTAGTGGCCACCTGTATTATTTGGGGCATGGATATTTCACCATCTTTAAAGCCATCAAGCACGGAATCTTCTAATCTTTCTGTGAGTCCACATTTTATTCTGTTTCAAACTTAGAGCATCACTATGATTACACTAGTGCAACATGGATAATCTACACTAATCTTCCCATCATAATGTAAATGATTATCAGATTTACTGCACATGCTACCTCTACTCCTCTTGTTATGTTAACACCTAAATACAAAATTTCAGGGGTGCAGGTAGCCAAAATATGGCAGACTCAGGCAGAAAGGCAAAACTTCCTCCTACATACACACTAAGGCAGTAACTTCAGCAAAACTACTAACCCTGAAAATGACCTGAAGCCTGCAGAGCACATGGTGAAGTAGAGAGGACACATTGCGAAGGGCATAGTGGCAGAGCCATAATGGATAAGGATTCACGATGTTCCCCAATCCAAGAGCACAGTCAGGAGGGAGGAGAACAGAGTAGGGCAGGGACGAATGCTCAGGGATCGGGCACACATGGCCCTAGAGATCTGTTCTAGGAATATGAGTCCACATTGCATTTGGGATTAGTGATTAATGGGTTTGGATGCCAAGGAGAACTGGAGCACACTGAAGGCCCAAAACTTCTTTGCTGCTTGGGGTTAGGCATTGCTATGCAGTCCCACAGAGACCAAACACAGATGTGACAGTTTGAAAGGTTTGCCAGCAGTTGGATGGGTGCCAGAGGGTGAGGAATGAAGGGAGATCTCTGGAGGAGAGAGGGCAGGCAGATAAGGCCTTCCCTGTGCTCCCTCACCCAATGGAGTTACAGCTTGTTGCAGTCAGCTTCAAATAGCTCCATCTTCCTCATTTGTGTCTCAATTCTGTGGAGGCATTACCTTGGATACCTATACTCCTTTGCCCACTTAGCCCAGCAGCAGTCCAAATTTATTGAATGGCAAGCGGAGGGGAAATGACACTTTTCTGACTTCCCCAGCCCTCCCTGAGGCCAACAGGAAAGGGGCCTATATAAACCAGCACTGAAAGTCTCATCTCCCTGCTGCATTTAACCCGATGCTGCCACCACTCCAGTTTCTGGTCTCCTGAAACTTTCCTGCCCGGCAGCCCTTCAGCAGCCCAGGGCACTGGGCAGAGTTCTTTATATAGAGTCAATAACTATGTATTACCAACACATGTGTATTGAGCAAGCCAACCAGGGGCCAGCGAGAATCCTAGCCATAGGAACCCTCATTTTCTCCACAATTCAATAACCAAAGCCAGAAGCATGAGGCCACAGAACTTGGGGTTCCTGATGGCCATGTGGTGCAAAGGGTTACAGAGAGCCACACACAGGTCATAAGCCATCACTGTTAAGAGGATGTTGTCTGATGTTCCAAAGAGCATAAAAAACCATCTTGATGAGGCAGCTTTCATATGTTATGACTGTGTTCTGAGTCTGGATATTCAGCAGCATCTTGGGGATGGTGATGGTGAAACAAGTATCTGAAAAGCATAGTTTTAGAGGGAGAAGTCCATGGGGATGTAGAGGTGGAAGTCAGTGATAATGGCCAGGATGATGAGAACGTTCCCAATGAAGGCGACCAGGTGCATGATTGGAAGGGCCCAACGATGACAGGAAGTAATTCTACATCTTTCGAAAGCCCCAGGAGGATAAATTCTGAAAGATATGTTTGGTTTCCTGGTGCCATGAAGCTGATGAAACAGCAGAAATAGGAACAATAGCAATTCAAATTTAGCCATAAGAAGTGATCAAGAAATTACCTGAGAAGGAATCAAATTATCCGACAGTAACTGAACGGATTAATCAGCTGTGGTGCATCCAGACAATGGAATATTACTCTGTGCTTTAAAAAATGAGCTTTAAAGCCAGAAAAAGACATAGGAGAATCTTAAATGCATATTATTAAGAAAAAGAAGTCAATCTGAAAATGTTACATGCTGTATGTTTCCAACAACATGTCATTCCGCAAGAAGAAAGGGCAGAACTATGGAAAGAGAAAAAAATGAGTAGTTGTTGCCAGGGATTGTGCTGTGAGTGGAATGATATGAAGTGGAACACAAAGGAATTTTAGATCCGTGCAAAAATTTCATGATGCTATAATTAAAGATATGTGCATGTTTTGTGCTTCTGTCAGTTTGTTGATAACCAGTGTTGTGGCAGGCCCTTGTGTTTCCATGATTGCAAGGCATCCTCAGCAATACCCTCCAGGAGACTCTGAAAGAAAAAAATGTATTACTCACAAGTCCTGGAAAACATATGACACACCTAGGTCCACATGGCATGTCACTGATAGAAAGGGAGAGAGAGCACATGTGGACTTGGGTTTCTGCCTTTACTGGGGTCGGGGTGAGGGACTAGCATCTGTGTGTTCACTCTCTATCAGTGAATTTAAAACATAAGTGCAGGAATCAAAGCATGAGAAGAGGGAAAGGAGGGAATGGTCTGTTATCTAAATTAACCATATTCCCAAAACAAAAGAAATAGAGGGGACTTTCCTGGCTCTTTGTCTAGTTGCGTGGCTGGCAATGAGTTTTTTGCTCTGAATATAACCGTATTTTAAGTGGATTCCTCTTTGAGGTGGAGGTGTCAGTAAGATAATGATGTGTCAATGTAGTTTAATCATTTGTAACAATTGCCCTGCTCTGGTGGAGGAGGTTGGTAATGGGGATGGATATGCCTGTGTGAGGGCAGGGAGTAAAGTGAAATTGCTAAATTACCATAAATTTCCTCTAAAATAAAAGCCTTAATTTTTAAAAGCTTAAAAAATCCCAGAAATGTTATAATTTTATTTTACACACATTTCATTAGTTACTTCCTGTATATTATCCATAAATCTGGTGTTCATTATTTGAACCTTTCAGGGAATCCCAAATGCTCCACCTTCTCCTTGATGCCAAAGATGATTAACCATCCTTGAACTTAATCCAAACATTTACTGCAAAATGGTATACTGAAAGGGTGGCCTTATGATTGAAAGCGAGCACCAAGGAAGGTAAATTGGAGAAGAGTGTTTTAGGGAATACGGAATATTTATCTATAATCAGATACAGTAACTTGGCAGGATGCTGTATCATTAAATTTTCCTTTACATGTTATTCTTCTTGATGTCCTCAGAGTCTCCGCCAATAAAGGAGTCCCCTGTGCTATCCCACATCCCCCATCATCTGTGAGGATGCCGTGGCTCACCTCGACGTTATCAGGTAGCAGTGTGAGGCCAGCGATCCAGTTTCCTCCTTGGGTGATGGATGAAGTTGGGGGCTCTGCCCCTGCACAGGCAGTGAGACGGAACCACTCATGAGCCTATGGAAGACATTATTTTGGTTTCCTCATCACTGATTTAGTACAGTAGTCTTCAGGGGTGCAGCAGTAGCATTTATATTCTCTGTGGCTTTAGGGGATGGATTCCCATGAGCCTCATTAATGAGGAATCCTTTTTCTCTCCCTACTTTCTGACAGATTTAGTTCTCCGTAGGTAAGAGAGAAAAACATAATACCAAGTTGTGCCAATTTTAACCCTTGGGAGATATCTTTGGAGCCCCAAGTTCATCTGTTATTCTATTGGATTATTTTCCAGGACGAAATCATCTCCCTCTAGATGTGATATCTATAATGCAGGGTACTCCCTAATGGTTTTCCCATCCATCTCTGGGATACATTTCCTTCTCCAAAGACCTAAAGAACAGAGTCAAACATCCCAGTGTTGTGAAAATATTTCTGAACACATCCAACCATATAATCAGGCTGACCACTGTATTTTTGGTAATGATTTCCATGTGGATTAGTTGGCAATACAACCAAGATTAAGGGAAATCCCTTCCTATCAAAATCATATAGGGAGAGACACTTACAAATTGGTCTCACAGACAAGGGTTTTTGGAGTATCTCCATGTGTTGGGATCCGAAGATGCAGAAACCGCTTTTAAATCATCTTTTTAAAGGGAGCAGGACCTGTTGCAAGACTGGCTTCCACATGGTGCTCAAAGTATATTTCACAATACTGCATGCCATATAAAAATATGTCAATATATTCAAGGAATTATATCATTAGATATAAGAGGACTTTTTACAGTTCAGAGCAGTGAGAGTAGTTACATGCATGTCAATCATTTACAGTAAGTGCAATACATGTGTTGGTAGATTTCTACACTATGAATGAGAACTTGTGTATGCATGCCGCAGAAGATCCAGTCTATTTGGGGACATTAGGAGAGAAGAGGGAAAAATCCTTGTGAGTATCAGCCTATGAAGCCCCAAATAAAAGGATGAGGTGATGTTATCCAGATGAAAGTGTGGACAGAGTGCAAATTAGGCAGAATCTTCATTCATAAGTCTACTTCTAGTCCCTTCACCAAAAATGGTAATGTTGAAACTTGCTAAACTAGGGTGCCAAGTTACAAAATTCTTTAAAAGAAATAAGAAATTCAAGTTTTTGGGTCAGAGGCACAGATACCAGCTGAGATGGTTCTCTAGAATCCGAAACCATTCCCTAATGCTGAGCACCTAGACAAGGCACCCGGTTTTTCATTTAAATGATGATTATGGCTTATTGTTAATACACTGGGTCCAAAGGAACTGATGCCCAAGGAGTTTAATGGAGGCAAAAGACTGTCCCTGAGAAATCAGTTGGAAAATCAATAAAAAGTGAGTTACAACATTCACATGCTCTCTATGGGGCTTCACATTGCCAACAAAAAATGCACACAATATTTTTATTCATTAGTATCTAAGACAGTGCCCAACAATTTTGGTTATCCATGAAAGTTAAATGAAACATTAAAGGTCCCTCGATAGAGTATTCAATTGCTAAGTTATTAGGTGATTTGTTTTCCACAGAGCACATACAGAGTCAAATCTCTGTCCTTTATTAGAAAGAACATATATGGTGTGAGGAAGGTGTTTCTCACAGACAGCTCTACCTTGGCTATTCTCTGGCTTTAGTGAGATTTCTGGAATCTTTAATGTATATGTAAGAATTTACTTTCTTCTATGGCAAAGCATCACTCATATATGGCATACCTGCATGAATGGGATATAGACTGAGAAACACATGTGCCTGAAGGCTGCAGCAGAGCCTGAGATAAATATGGCTTAAGGAATTAATGCTGGTATGTAATACTCGCAAATAATTAATGCTGATACCTAATACCAGTAAAGTCACATGTTTTGCATACTGTATTCCTTTAATTTTTTGGATTTTGTTTTCTTGTTTGGCATCTTTTTAAATTTAATAACTACAACCCTCATATACTGCTGGTGGGAAGGTAAAATGGCATGGCGACTATGGAAAACAGTTTGACAGTTCCTCGAAATTTAAACACAAAATCACCATGTGATGATCCATCAATTCCACTCTTGAGAATATATCCCAATGAACAGAAATCAGGTATTCTAACAAATATATGTGATAAAATGTTCATAGCATCACTATTTACAATAACCAAATGGTGGAAATAACCATCGACTCATGAATGCCCATCCAATTTTCCAACCAAATATTTGTCAGAATTTGACAAATGGGTAAAGACAATCTGGTGTGACCATGTGGTGGAATATTATTTAACAACAAAAAGGAGCATAAATTGGTAATACAGGCTATGATGTAATTAAAACTTGAAATATTATGCTAAGTGAAAGAAGCAAAACATCACATAATGTGTAATTCCATTTATATGGATTTACAGAATAGGAAAATCCAGAGACAAAAAGATTACTGATTTTTAAAAGGGTGGAGAGGGGATATTAGGAAGTGACTATGTAACATGCACTGAGCTTCCTTTGGGTGTGATAAAAATATTTTGGAACTAAATAGACATGATAGATGCACTGCATTGTGAATGAGATGACAATTAATCTACACTTTGAAATCATTAATTACATATTAGGTGAAATTCACCTCTAAATAAATCAATGACATCACTCTGTATATGTCATTCAGCTAATTACTTTTTTCAATCATAATTATGGTTCAATATGTATTCATGTTCTTACACCTAATATAGATCATAGGTTGGAAAACTATAGCCTGGGGGCCACGGCCTCTATTTTTTGCAACTTTTCCTGAATCAATGTAGATCAATGGTTGCATCAGACTCTATGCAGGCTTTTAGTTACTTGAGAATCAGAACATGTCACAGAAGTCAAGCACTTTACATTTCCATGAAGAACACTACCCAACTACCACTAAAAGTAAGACTAGCTTTATTTTTAGCAGAATATTAATTATTTAGAATCATTCACAGGGGACTGAAGTTTTAATTTTCTTCTTATCTGAAGAACATTGCGCCCCTAGAGGCAGAGGAGTGATGGATCATCACTTTTTTTAATATAATTTATTTTACTATCATTAATCTACAATTACATGTGCAATATTATGGTTATTAAATATCCCTTCATCAGGTCCCACTCCTGCCAACCCCATTACAGTCACTGTCCATCCGCGTAGTGAGATGCTATAGAATCACTACTTGTCTTCTCTGAGTTGTACAGCCGTCCCCGTGCCCCCCCAACATTACATCTGCTAATCGTAATGCCCCTTTTTTCCTCTTATATCTCCCTTCCCGCCCATTTTCCCCAGTCCCTTTTCCTTTGGTAGTTATTAGCCGTTCTTGGGTTCTGTGAGTCTCCTGCTGTTTTGTTCCTTCAGTATTTTTTCCTTGTTCTTATACTCCACATTTGAGTGAAATCATTTGATAGTTGTCTTTTTTGACTTGGCTTATTTTACTGAGCATAATACCCTCTAGCTCCATATAAGTTGTTGCAAATGGTAGGACTTGTTTTCTTCTTATGGCTGAATAATATTCCATTGTGTATATGTACCACATTTTCTTTATCCATTCATCTACTGATTGACACTTAGGTTGCTTCCATTTCTTGGCTATTGTAAATAGAGCTGCCATAAACATAGGGCTGCATCTGTCCTTTTCAAACTGGGCTACTGCATTCTTAGGATAAATTCCCAGGAGTGGAATTCTTGTGTCAAACAGTATTTCTATTTTGAGTTTTCTGAGGAACCACCATACTGCTTTCCACAATGGTTGAACTAATTTGCAGTCCCACCAGCAGTGTAGGAGGGTCCCTTTTCTCCACATCCTCAACAACATTTGTTGCTGTAGGTGTTTTGGATGTTGGCCATCCTCACTGGTGTGAGGTGATATCTCATTGTGGTTTTAATCTGCATTTCTCTGATGAGTAGCAATGTGGAGCATCTTTTCATGTGCCTTTTGGCCATCTGAATTTCTTCGTTAGAGAAGTGTCTATTCATGTCCTCTGCCCATTTTTAATTGGATTATTTGCTTTATGTTTGTTAAGGTGCATGAGTTCTTTATATGTTTTAGATGTCAAACCTTTATCAGATACGTTTTTTATGAATATTTTCTCCCATACTGTAGGATGTCTTTTTGTTCTACTGATGGTGTCCTTTGCTGTACAGAAGATTTTCAGCTTGATATAGGTCCACTTGCTCATTTTTGCTTTAGTTTCCCTTGCCCTGGGAGATATGTTCATGAAGAAGTTGTTCATGTTTATGTCCAAGAGATTTTTGCCTATGTTTTTTCTAAGAGTTTTATGGTTTCATGACTTACATTCATGTCTTTGATCCACCTTGATTTTACCTTTGTGTAATGGGCTAGACAGTAGTCCAGTTTCATTCTCTTACATGTAGCTGTCCAGTTTTGCCAACACCAGCTGCTGAACAGACTGCCATTTCCCCATTGTATATCCAAGGCTCCTTTATCCAATATTAATTGACTGTATATGTTTGGGTTCATGTTTGGATTTTCTATTGGCTTTCGCTGGTCTGTGGGTCTGTTGTGGTGCCGATACCAAATTGTCTTGATTTCTGTGGCTTTGTAGTAGAGCTTGAAATCAGGGAGCATAATTCCCCCTGTTTGATTGCTCCTTCTCAGGATTGCTTTGGCTTTTCGGGTCTATTGTGATTAGATATAAAGTTTAGAATTATTTGTTCCAGTTCATTGAAGAAAGCTGTTGGCATTTTGATGGGGATTGCGTTGAATCTGTAGATTGCTTTAGGTAGTATAGCCATTTCGACAATATTTATTCTTCCTAGCCAAGAGCAAGGGATCAATTTCAATTTGTTAGTGTCCCCTTTAATTTCTCCTAGGAGTGTCTTGTAGTTTTCAGGGTATAGGTCTTTCACCTCCTTCGTTTGGTTTACTCTAGTCATTTTATTCTTTTTGATGGAATCGTGAATGGAGTTGTTTTCCTGATTAGTTCAGTGATATTTGAAACCCTTTATGAATCTGCCTTTTTCTAGAGGTTACAAGCATTTATGTCTCTGCTCTGGTCAGACACATTCAGCAGTACTTTGAGATGGAGCCAAATCAGTCAAATCCCCAATATATTTCTTTTGAAACAATTCACCATCCTTCCAAGTCACCAAAGTTTAGTTCCTGCTGCTTGGTCTCTACAGCTCATTCTTGGAATTTCATCCAGTTGGTCTTGAAGGCTGTGATCAGATCCTAGAAAGATATTTATGTTAGTCTATATGTTTCCTAGCTCTTGAATCATAAGAAAATTCCTGAATTTCACTTCACCAAAGGGATTTTTTGTACCTCACATCTGAGCTTTGCCATGGAACACTCTTGAATGCCTCTGTTGTGAATGTGCAATGAGGTGGTCTTAGATCACCAAGAAATAGGATGGAAACACACCAGGTTGTCAGAAGTTCAACCTTTGTGAATGCTGTGAAGGGCAATCCAGAAGCAAAATCCTTGAAGCAAAAAGAAGAGGGCAAATTTCTGTTTCTTCCCAGTGTTTGCGATGAGAAAGTGAGGGTAGGTGGGGTGCTCTTAAATCCATCAGCTCTGCAAACAGTACAATGAAAATTATTAGCACCTGTTTTTTTTCCTTCGTTTCTGCAACCCTGCAGTGGCATAAGTTGTTCAATGACTTAGCAGGAGACATTAAAACAAAATTCTCTCTTATTTTAGTTTCAAGGACTTGGCTGGCTTTGAGGCCATTTCACAGGCGCATTTAAATGCAAATGAGGGAAACCCATGGTTATAAAGCCACTACACCTGCAGTCGTGTTTCAATCCCGTTACCTTAGCCACACTTGCCCTTGTATTCTGTAGGTCAGTTTGATATCCTGAATAATGTGACTGGCAGAGTGTGTGTGTCAGTGCAGGGCGCAGAATGGACACGAGGGGTGGCGGTGATTAGAAAGCAGGGCACACGTACGAATTATCACTGTTAAATACTTGAGTTCCTTCAGATAATATCCCTGCAATAAAACGGTAACCTCGTTACCAGTAATAAAAGAAGTTGGGGAGAAATAAAAGTGTTAATGGGTGGGGGGCGGGGAAGACATGAGGGAGCCCGTATGTTCCAAAGATGTCCTCCCCACCCATTGCGCTGCAGTTGCCCGGGGGCCAGGCAGGGCGGACAAATGCTGCCCTGATTCCCCGGTAACTCGTAGCCCCGCCCCGCAGCGCAGAGGAGCCCGTCAGGGCACCGCAGCTGGCTGAGAGGGAGCCCAGCTCCGCGTCGCTCTGATGGAGCCCGTCATGGTCAGCCCTGGATGCTGGAAGCCTGGGGCTTTAACCAGAAATAATTCCAAGGCAATACGCAGCGCATCACAGTCCACAGATCCCTGTTTCAATTAGATTCTATTCCTGGTTTAGATTTTTTTAAAAAGGTGAGATTTATCTGTGAGAAAGACTACTAGCCGCCGGTGGCAATGCAGTGGCCAGTCCTTCTACATAGTTTAGCCTACCATGTATGGATGCATGAAAATAGAGAAACGAGGATGATTTTAACAACCTTAAGAATAAAGGTAATGGATATTTCTTATCTACATATTGCTCATTGTGTTCTTGCTTCTGCAGAAAATTAAGATACAAATCTCAGTGAGCTATGGCTAGATGAGACCTAGAACCCTACAATGTACAACTGGCATGCATTCTCTCACTAAATGGGTGGTAGAGGAAATAATGCTCTGCCGCTTGGCGCACAGTGCAGAAATGGGACCTTCTTCCTTTTGCCCCCTAGAGGGAGGGTTAGCCTTGCGTTAGGATTAAAAATAAGGTCAAAGCTCCCTTTGAATGATTGTGTCACCTCTTCTGAATGTATTTAACTCATCTGTTCAGCATCATAGCTAAAAAACATAACCTAACAAATTATAAAATAAAACAATCGTTAGTAATGTTGGGGTAAGCATGCAAGTAGAATGAGATATCCTTGGAGGTCCTCTCTTATTCCAGAATTGAAGTTAATTACAGCTTTATTGTCAAAAGGCTTCTAGGCAGTAAAGCACTGTAAAAATAGTAAGTTCTTAGGGAAAATTTGAATCATTTTGTTGGTTTCTGTGAATAAAATTGTAGGTGTGATGACCGCATATATTTACTGGGTACTATTTATGCTGAAACTTGTCAGTACGTTGTGTTGTACACAACAGGTTGAATCCACGAATCTCTATTTTGTTGGCATTGCTAGAAAAAAGTCATATTTTTCTAGGAAAGTGGTCTAACATTGGAGAAATGAACATATACAATTTCTATTTTTAGATCCCTACAGTGTCTAATATTTCATTTGCACCTAGACGCTCATATTCTCACATTTACAGTTTTTTACCTTTCGGTCATTCACATGTTTGTTATCAGAGCACATTGGCTTTTATTCCCCATTCAATACGCTTTCTGTTCACATTTTCACAGTTAAGCTAATGTGTCTACAAGGAAAACACACACAGACACACACAGACGCACACACACATACACATACTGTCCTTTAAGGCCACAAATAAGAAGAGACAGGGGCCCTGGGTGTAGTCAGAGAAGGGTGAGGGCATCAGTAAAATGCAGGGTTCAGCGAGCTCAGGTAAAGGTCAAAAGGCCTGGAGCAACATCGCCTAGAATGCTTGAGTGTTTCACAAATAAAGACGGGTATCTCAGTATAAGCCCTGACTTCACTGTAAACAGCCCTAACAAGCTGCGATCCAGCCCACCTTGATGGGAGGAAAGGTGGCACATGTCCACACCCCTAAGAAGTTTTCTTCATTTTCTCATAAAATCTTCCTTTGCCTATAAAACCCCCTAGACAACGCACCAACACTGGCTCCCTTGTCTATTTCCACTCTATTTCTAAGTAAAATCCTGCACCTCACTCTCCTCCCATGGGTGTTCGATAAGCTCTTTCTTCAGCTTTGTGAACAAGAATCCGGCATCATTTATACACAAGACTTTCCAAATTAAGATTTTTCTAAAAATATCTGGCTCATACTACTTGACTTCACATTACTGTAAAATGCTATCTCTACGTAAAAACAGGTCTTTAAAAAATGATAAAAATGAAGATGGAAACAGGAGCTTTTACAGAGCTGTTTTGAACATAATTCCTTGGATTCTTAACTCCTTCCTTTCCTGCCTAGGAATGATGTGAGAGTTACTGTAGAGCAATAGGAATGTATAGGATTCTACCTAAGGGGTAGTTAAAATTTTCCTTTATTGCAAGCTTTCATGTGTGAAATTAATCTTTCAAACATGAATCCCTTGAAGCAGAAAGGATAAATAAATGTTCACCCATGACAAATCCTCTCCTCTCTGGAGTCTCCCCTGCACATGCCCCCATCATATCAGGACAAAGGAACCTTATTTAGAGCCATTCAGGCAGCTCACGGCTTTTGTCTTCTATCTCATTTTTAATTATGCCTTTTCCCTCTTAGCTATGGAAACATTTGCTCACCTCCACTACACACCTGGGTTATTTCCTCCTCTCTTCTTCTACCCCCTCTCTCCATCCATCACCTTTAGCTCTGGAATCCCCTGTTCCCTGGGAACAGGATCCTCATCTACCGTTACCAGGCACCAGGTGCTATACTGCCAGGAAGGGCCTGTCCTCTCAAAAATTCAAAGATACAAAGCTCAAAATGTCTGGAGAATGTAGTCAGACAAAACAAGGTTTTGCAGACTTTTTGTAAATAGATTCTGTTTCTATTTTGCTGCTGACCATACCAAGCAAATAAGCAATGATGTTGGTAGTCTGAGAACAGCTACCTTTCAAGGTGTTCAATGAATCGCAGAGAGAAGAGAAACAATGGCATGCTCTTGAAGAGCAGATATTTTATAAGGGGAAACTGTATTCTTATCTGTTTTTCTTAACTTCAAATACAAGACAGGAAAGTGGGACAAAATAGCATGCATCTGTTTTGCCCAAAAAGAGTCATATTATGGAAAAAAGGGTAACTAGAAAACACCTGACAAATCCAGATAAAAAGTAACCAAATTTCCAATTACTGGACAAGGTAGTCATAAAGGGCATCTAGAAAATATTTAGCTCAATCCATTCCCTTGAAAGGATAGACAGATTCGCTCTAACTGGCATTGACTGTGTAGCTGATGCTTTGTATTTTAATGATGGGAAAAATTTCACGGTTCTGTTTGATTGTGTTACAAAGATATAATACTTTACCACAGTTATTCTTCAACCTTGGGAAAATAGAAATGCATTTTCAACTTTTATGCTAGACTATTCCAGGGTGTACCATTTAATGAACAGATACATTTTGCTCTTTCTATGACCTTGGCCAAGACACTTACCTTCTCTGAAATGCACCTTCCTTCTTTTGTTTAAAATACAGACAGTGATACTTGACCGTGTCTCTCCATACTTTTGTGAGGATTAAAGGGCTGATACAGGTGAACGTGCTTTCACACGTAGTGAAGCGCCAGTATGATTCTCTGTTGGCCTAATTTTGCACGTCTACCTGGCTCTCCAGCCTGAGAGGCTGTCCTTGTCCTTGTCAGCTCTATGCGATCATGTTGCCCTCTAGTGCCTGAGGTTCATAGAGGCCCCAAGGGAGACTTGAAAGGAAAAAAAGAAGGAATGTGTTTTAGTGGATTTAAAGAAAGGAAAGCAAATAAGGGGAGGAGGGTGGTAGAAAATTAGGGATATAAAACACCCACAATCTCAGAAAAATAAGCACCATCTTACTGAGTAGGAAGACCCAAAGCACAAGGTGGGAGAAAAGAAAAGAAATCGAACGTAGAGAGACATGAGACCGAGGTGACTGTGCCTCTGAGGCCAGGGAGACAGCAGAGCTGATCTCTAGTCCAGCTTGGTCACTGACCAGCACAGGGCCTTACCCGCTCTGGCCTCCTAACCAGTCCTGTACCTGGGCAATGAGATCATTCAATAAAGGTACACCAAAGTGCTTAGCCAGGCTAAAGTTCTTTGACGCCACATAAGAGGATGAGGGAAAAGGAGAACAGTAAGAGACATGAAAGAGACTCGATGAAAGATCTGCCTGAAAATTTTCCAGAGTTGTCTTTGTGATGTGTCTGAAGTCAATTCAGTATTTCAGGATCTTAGTAATAATCAAGAGGCTGAATTTTGCAAATAAATGTGTATGACTTTAGTGACCACAGTATGTCCTGCACGGTACCTACCTCCTTCCCGAGAACTAAGCCTATGTGACATCACATCCCCTGAGATTGAATACCTAGTTCAATTTCTAATTGATTACTGAAGAGTCCCTTCACATTTTGGAAATTAGTCTCTCTTAGAACTTTCTGAGAATTACATGACCACAATGCAGCCCAGCTTTCCACTCCAGATTATAGATGGTACCATCCCATATACAGTCGGCCTGGGTGGTGATTTCCCTAAATCAGTAGGTATTATAGCAAAGTAATCAAAGTCCACAACAACTGTAGTACGAATAATGATGGTGCAAATAAATGGAGTGCTGTCAGGGACTTCTCTAGACACGTGATCATTCATGGACGAGTATTTTCAATAATCGTACTAAAAGACAGGATGATGTGGTTCAATGGAAGGTGTACTATGTTGGTCTCAGAGGGGTGGATTTTAATTCTGACACTGACATTTGCTAATTATTTGCCTTTCTGAAGTATTCTAAACTTATCTAAGCCTCAGATTCCGCCTCTGTGAAGTGGGAATTAGTTTATTCTTATTTATTGAATATTCACAGTGTGCCGGGTACTGAGTGCTACCCCCAGAATGCAGGGTGATGAACACACACGTGTATTTCTAAGAGTCATGGTAAAGATCCAACAGGTATATCTCAAAGATCTAGATACTATGTACCATATTGTACATTCCTAAAGCAATAAGGAAAGAAAATAAGCTTTCCTAACCCAAAGAGCAGCATTAAAATTTGAGCTTCACCATGAGATCCCTTGACTAGTGGCATCATCCAACAGGCAGTTTATTCCAGGGAGCACAGAACCGTCAGCTCTGCGGGAGGGCTCTCCTTTAGCAAGTGCAGAGAGCAGGGACTATGTACCCTTCAGTTCCTTATAGCTTCCTCACAGCCGGATGTCTCCATTCCTAATAGCTCTGGCTCAGAATGTAAGGGAATTGGTCCTGCCATCTCAATGTCACGTCCCATCTACGTGGCATCTCCGTGTGCAGCCATGCTCTGCCGAGGAAATCTAAAATTCTTCAATGGGCAACCACGTGGCCGGTAGGACACCTGTTCTCAGGCTTCTCTCCAAACCCTGGGGAAAGGTCAGGTGGTTACTCATGGAGGAGCGGGCCCTGGAGATGTAAGTGTCACAGAGCTCGTGGGGGTGGCAGGTCCTGAGCCCTGTGGTTCACACATATTAGTTAGCTTCCCGAATGCTTGCAGCAGCATCTCTTAAAATAAGCCGTGGAGCAGATGAAGATAAACATGGGTAGTAAGGTGTCTCCCCTTATACAGAGAAGTTAGAAAGTGCCACAGGGTGAATTTAACCCCAGATGAGTTCATTCTGGAACCGCACGCTGTGTAAAAACTGAAGATAGAAAGGTTTGATAGTGTTATTAAAAAGGCTTTCTCAAAGGATTTTCTGGGTTTGCAGATAAGTTTGATAACTGGTATGTTTCCTTTTAGATAGTTCCCACCTGTCTGTCTCCTCGCCTTTTTCCTTTCCTGTGTGCTTTTCTTGTTTGTGATTATTTTTCTTCTGTAGTTTGGCTTTCTCCTTAGCTTTCAGATTCTATACATTTTACTTCCCTTTATAA
This sequence comes from Smutsia gigantea, assembly GCA_032199065.1. NCBI lineage: Eukaryota > Metazoa > Chordata > Mammalia > Pholidota > Manidae > Smutsia > Smutsia gigantea. The sequence continues at coordinate 21,067 of JAVSCE010000290.1, read as the reverse complement.
ATAAAAGGGGTTTTGATGTGAGCCTGACCAGGAGCCTTGTACTGAAGACTGAAACAGGGCTCTCATCTCCTTCCTGTTTCAGATGGAAATCTGAAAATTCACTAAAGGGAAATTAACCACAGAGGATATGACCTCACAAGCCTTTCACATAAAGACCTGCTGAACATTGAACTTGACTTGGTCAACTTTTGCTATCAGTGTTTCAGGCTCTGGATCAGAAACAAGTGAGAGCTAAATTGTTTTTACCCTTCAGGCAGCACTATTTTGAACCTAGAACATCTAGCACTCAAATTTGGCACAAAAACATGCCCTCAATTCATTACCCCTATTCTGGAGATTCTGCTATGTATGTGTTCTGGCTTGCAAACTTCTGGGGGAACTATTCCCCTCAGTCTGTGTTCTTCATTTCAATACATGTTTCAAGATGAAATTTCATTAGCAAATGTATTGCTTAAATGGACTTCTATAATCCTAGCATTTGAATTTAACCTGGTGGGTAACGTTTGGAACAGGTTCTGTCACTTATTCCAAAGGAAAAAAAAACCTCCAACTCGTTACACAAAACTGTTAAGGATAACATGTTGAAGGTTGCCTTCTCTTGGGTGAATGATAGGACGTGCTTTCCATGCGGGGGCTCTTCCCTATTGTCATGGGATGTGCCATTTGAATGAAAATAATTTCTGTTAGAAGTATCATAGAGCAGCACACATGAAAATGGAGGAAATGACTTTACATGCAATTTTCTGGAATTTGGCTGCATTCAATGGGAAATAAATTTTCCCTGTAAAAACACTGAGTTGTTTGGACTTAACACTGTGTAGGGGAGTTCATAAATGTAGAGCAATAACCCAGAAACTAGAGTGCTGAGTTCCATTTATTCCATCCTTACATCACTGCAGAGAAATTGTGTGAGTTCTTTATATATTTTAGATGTCAACCCTGTATCGGATATGTCATTTATGAATATATTCTCCCATACTGGAGGATGTCTTTTTGTTCTACCGATGGTGTCCTTTACTGTACAGAAGCTTTTCAGTACATATAGGCCCACTTGTTCATTTTTCCCTTGTTTCCCTTGACCGGGGAGATATGTTCATGAAGAAGTCGCTCATGTTTATGTCCAAGAGATTTTTACCTGTGTTTATTTCTAAGGGTTTTATGGTTTCATGACTTACATTCATTTCTTTCATCCATTTTGAGTTTACTTTGCTGTATGGGGTAGGGCAGTAGTCCAGTTTCATTCTCTTCCATGTAGCTGTCCAGTTTGCCAACACCGGCTGCTGAACAGACTGTCATTCCCCCTTTGTATATCCAAGGCTGCTTTATCCAATATTAATTGACTGTATATGTTTGGGTTCATGTTTTGATTTTCTATTGGCTTCCGCTGGTCTGTGGGTCTGTTGAGGTGCCCATACCAAATTGTCTTGATTTCTGTGGCTTTGTAGTAGAGCTTGAAATCAGGGAGCGTAATTCCCCCTGTTTGATTGCTCCTTCTCAGGATTGCTTTGGCTATTCGGGGTCCATTGTGGTTAGATACAAAGTTTAGAATTATTTGTTGCACTTCATTGAAGAAAGCTGTTGGCATTTTAATAGGGATTGCGTTAAATCTGTAGATTGCTTTAGGTAGTATAGACATTTTGAAAGTATTTATTCCTCCTAGCCAAGAGCAAGGGATCAATTTCAATTTGGTAGTGTCCTCTTTAATTTCTCCTAGGAGTGCCTTGTAGTTTTCAGGGTATAGCTCTTTCACCTCGTTCATTTGGTTTATTCCTAGTCATTTTATTCTTTTTGATGCAATTGTGAATGGAATTGTTTTCCTGATTGGTTCAGTGATTTTTGAAACCCTTTATGAATCTGCCTTTTTCTAGAGGTTACAAGCATTTATGTCTCTGCTCTGGTCATACACATTCAGCAGCACTTTAAGATGGAGCCGAATCACAGGCAAATCCCCAATATGTTTCTTTTGAAACAATTCACCATCCTTACAAGTCACCAAAGTTTAGTGCCTGCTGCTTGGTCTCTAAAGCTCATTCTTGGAATTTCATCCGGTTGGTCTTGAAGGCTGTGATCAGATCCTAGAAAGATATTTATGTTAGTCTATATGTTTCCTAGCTCTTGAATCATAAGAAAATTCCTGAATTTCACTTCACCAAAGGGATTTTTTGTACCTCACATCTGAGCTTTGCCATGGACCACTCTTGAATGCCTCTGTTGTGAATGTGCAATGAGGTGGTCTTAGATCACCAAGAAATAGGATGGAAACACACCAGGTTGTCAGAAGTTCAACCTTTGTGAATGCTGTGAGGGGCAATCCAGGAAGCAAAATCCTAGATGCAAAAAGAAGTGGGCAATTTTTTGTTTCTTCCCAGAGTTTGCGATGAGATAGTGAGGGTAGGTGGGGTGCTCTTAAATCCATCAGCTCTGCAACCAGTACAATGAAAATTATTAGCACCTGATATTTTTCCTGCGTTTCTGCAACCCTGCAGTGGCATAAGTTGTTCAATGACTTAGCAGGAGACATTAAAACAAAATTCTCTCTTATTTTAGTGTCAAGGACTTGGCTGGCTCTGAGGATAATTCTCAGGCGCCTTTAAATGCAAATGAAGGCCCCCCGTGGCTACAAAGCATCTACTCCTGCAGACATGTTTCAATCCCGTTACCATAGCAACACTTGCCCTTGTATTCCGTAGGCCACCTTGACATCCTGAATAACGTGACTGGCAGAGTGTGTGTGTCGTTGCAGAGCGGGGGATGGACACAAGGGGTGACGGTGATTAGAAAGCAGGGCACACGTAGGATTTAACACTGGTAAAGACTTGAGATCCTTCAGATAATGTCCCTGCAATAAAAACGGAAACCTCGTTTCCAGTAATAAAAGAAGTTGGGGAGAAATAAAAGTGTTAATGGGTTGGGGGCGGGGAAGACCTGAGGGAGCAGCGATTTTCCAAAGATGGCCTCCCCACCCATTGCGCTGCAGTTGCCCGGGGGCCAGGCAGGGCGGACAAATGCTGCCCTGTTTCCCCGGTAACTCCAGGCCCGCCCCGCACCGCAGAGGAGCCCGTCAGGGCACCGCAGCTGGCTGAGAGGGAGCCCAGCTCCGCGTCGCACTGGTGGAGCCTGTCATGGTGAGCTCTGGATGCTGGAAGCCTGGGGCTTTAACCAGAAAGCATTCCAAAGGCAATACGCAGCGCATCACAGTCCACAGAGCCCTGTTCCTAGTAGATTCTATTCCTGGTTTAGATTTTTTTTTAAAGGTGAGATTTATCTGTGAGAAAGACTACTAGCCGCCGGTGGCAATGAAGTGGCCAGTCCTTCTACATAGTTTGGCCTACCCTGTATGGATGCATGAAAATAGAGAAACAAGGATGATTTTAACAACTTTAAGAATAAAGGTAATGGATATTTCTTATCTACATATTGCTCATTGTGTTCTTGCTTCTGCAGAAAATTAAGATACAAATCTCAGTGAGCTATGGCTCCATGGAGACCTAGAACCCTACAATGTACAACTGGCATGCATTCTCTCACTAAATGGGTGGTAGATGAAATAATGCTCTCCCGCTTGGCGCACAGGGCAGAAATGGGACCTTCTTCCTTTTGCCCCCTAGAGAGACGGTTAGCCTGGCGTTAGGATTAAAAATAAGGTCAAAGCTCCCTTTGAATGATTGTGTCACCTCTTCTGAACGTATTTAACTCATCTGTTCAGCATCATAGCTAAAAAACATAACCTAACAAATTATAAAATAAAACAACCGTTAGTAATGTTGGGGTAAGCATGCACGTTGAAAGAGATATCCTTGGAGGTCCTCTCTTATTCCAGAATTGAAGTTAATTACAGCTTTATTGTCAAAAGGCTTCTAGGCAGTAAATCACTGGAAAAATAGTAAGTTCTTAGGGAAAATTTGAATCATTTTGTTGGTTTCTTTGAATAAAAATGTAGGTGTGATGACAGCATATATTTACTGGGTACTATTTATCCTGAAACTTGTTGGTACGTTGTGTTGTACACAACAGGTTGAATCCACGAATCTCTATTTTGTTGGCATTGCTAGAAAAGAGTCATATTTTTCAAAGAAAGTGGTCTAAGAGTGGAAAAAGAACATAATACGTTTCTATTTTTAGATCCCTACAGTGTCCAATATTTCATTTGCAACTAGACACTCATATTCTCACATTTACAGTTCTTTACCTTTCTGTCATTCACATATTTGTTATCAGAACACATTGGCTTTTATTCCCCATTCAGTACACTTTCACATTTTCACAGTTCAGTTAATGTGTCTACAAGGAAAACAGACACAGACACAGACACACAAACACACACACACACAGACATACACAAACACACACACAGACACAAACACACACACACACATACACATACTGTCTTAAAGGACATAAATAAGAATGTAGGTATACTTGTGTGGGTCTTTTCAGTTTGTATTTATGAGACAAGGACCGTGTGTGTAGTCAGAGTAGGGTGAGGGCCTCAGGAAAAAGCAGGGTTCAGTGAGGTCAGGTAAAGGTCAAAAGGCCTGGAGCAACATCGCCTAGAATGCTTGAGTGTTTCACAATAAAGAAGGGTATCTCAGACTAAGCCCTGACTTCACTGTAAACAGCCCTAGCAAGCAGAGATCCCAGCCCACCTTGATGGGAGGGAAGGTGGCACATGTCCACACCCCTAAGCAGTATTCTTCATTTTCTCATAAAATACTCCTTTGCCTTTAAAACCCCCTAGACAACGCACCAATACCGGTTCCCTTGTCTATTTCCACTCTATTTCTAAGTAAAACCTGCACCTCACTCTCCTCCCATGGGTTTTCGATAAGCTGTAGCTTCAGCTTCGTGAACAAGAATCCGGCATCATTTATACACAAGACTTTCCAAATTAAGATTTTTCTAAAAATATCTTGCTCATAATACATGACTTCACATTATTGTAAAATGCTAGCTCTACGTAAAAACAGGTCTTTAAAAAATGATTAAAATGAAGATGGAAAAAGGAGCTTTTACAGAGCTGTTTTGAACATAATTCCTTGATTTCTTAACTCCTTCCTTTCCTGCCTAGGAATGATGTGAGAGTTACTGGAAAGAAATTGGAATGTGTCGGATTCTACCTAAGGGCTAGTTAAAATTTTCTTTTATTGCAAGGTTTCACGTGTGAAATTAATCTTTCAAACATGAATCCCTTGAAGCAGAAAGGATTAATAAATGTTGACCGATGATAAATTCTCTCCTATCTGGAGTCTCCCCTGCACACGGCCCCATCATATCAGGGCAAAGGCACCTTATTTAGAGCCATTCAGGCAGCTCACGGCTTTTGTCTTCTTTCTCCTTTTTAATTATGCCTTTTCCCTCTTAGCTATGGAAACCTTTGCTCACCTCCACTACCCACCTGGTTTATTTGCTCCTCTCTTCTTCTACACCCTCTCTCCATCCATCACCTTCTCTCTGGAATCCCCTGATCCCTGGGAACAGGATCCTCATCTACCGTTACCAGGCACCAGGTGCTATACTGCCAGGAAGGGCCTGTACTCTCAAAAATTCAAAGATGCAAAGCTCAAAATGTCTGGAGAATGTAGTCAGACAAAACAAGGCTTTGCAGACTTTTTAGAAATAGATTCTGTTTCTATTTTGCTGCTGACAATACCAAGCAAATAAGCAATGTTCGTAGTCTGAGAACAGCTTTCTTTCAAGGTGTTCAATGAATCACAGAGAAAAGAGAAACAATGGCATGCTCTTGAAGAGCAGATATTTTATAAGGGGAAACCGTATTGTTATCTGTTTTTCTTTACTTCAAATGCCAGACAGGAAAGTGGGACAAAATAGCATGCATCTGTTTTGCCCAAAAAAAGTCATATTAAAGAAAAAAGGGTAACTAGAAAACACCTGACAAATCCAGACAAAAAGTAACCAAATTTCCAATTACTGGACAAGGTAGTCATAAAGGGCATCTAGAAAATACTAGGCTCAATCCATTCCTTGAAATGATAGACAGCTTTCCTCTAACTGGCAGTGACTGTGTAGCTGATGCTTTGTATTTTAATGATGGGAAAAATTTCACAGTTCTGTTTGATTGTGTTACAAAGATATAATACTATACCACAGTTATTCTTCAACCTTGGGAAAACAGAAATGCATTTTCAAGTTTTATGCTAGACTATTCCAGGGTGTACCATTTAATGAACAGATACATTTTGCTCTTTCTATGACCTTGGCCAAGACACTTACCTTCTCTGAAACCCACCTTCCTTCTTTTGTTTAAAATACAGACAGTGATCCTTGACCGTGTCTCTCCACACTTTTGTGAGGTTTACAGGGCTGATACAGGTGAACGTGCTTTCACACGTAGGGAAGCGCCAAAATGATTCTCTATTGGCCTAATTTTGCACGACTACCTGGCTCTCCAGTCTGAGAGGCTGTCCTTGTCCTTGTCAGCTCTATGCGATCATGTTGCCCTCTAGTGCCTGAGGTTCATAGAGGCCCCAAGGGAGACTTGAAAGGAAGAAATGAAGAGAATGCTTTTAAGTGGATTTAACGGAAGGAAGGCAAAGAAGGGGAGGAGGGTGGTAGAAAATTAGGGATATAAAACACCCACAATCTCAGAAAAATAAGCACCAGCTTACTGAGTAAGAAGACCCAAAGCACAAGGTGGGAGAAAAGAAAAGAAATCGAACGTAGAGAGACATGAGACCGAGGTGACTGTGCCTCTGAGGCCAGGGAGACAGCAGAGCTGGTCTCTAGGTCCAGCTTGGTCACTGACCAGCACAGGACCTTACCCGCTCTGGCCTCCTAAATAGTCCGGTACCTGGGCAATGAGATCATTCAATAAAGGTACACCAAAGTGCTTAGGCAGGCTTAAGTTCTTTGACGCCACATAAGAGGACGAGAGAAAAGGAGAACAGTAAGAGACATGAAAGAGACTCGATGAAAGATCTGCCTTGAAAATTTGCAGAGTTGTCTTTGTGATGTGTCTGAAGTCAATTCAGAATTTCAGGATCTTAGTAATAATCAAGAGGCTGAATTTTGCAAATAAATGTGTATGACTTTAGTGACCACAGTATTTCCTGCACGGTACCTACCTCCTTCCCGAGAACTAAGCCTATGTGACATCACATCCCCTGAGATTGAATACCTAGTTCAATTTCTAATTGATTACTGAAGAGTCCCTTCACATTTGGAAATTAGTCCCTCTTAGAACTTTCTGAGAATTACGTGACCACACTGCAGCCCAGCGTCCCACTCCACATTATAGATGGTACCATCCCGTATACAGTCGGCCTGGGTGGTGATTTCCCTAAACCAATAGGTATTATAGCAAAGTAATCAAAGTCCACAACAACTGTAATTCGAATAATGATGGTGCAAATAAATGGAGTGCTGTCAGGGACTTCTCTAGACATGTGATCATTCATGGACGAGTATTTGCAATAATCGTACTAAAAGACAGGATGATGGGGTTCAATGGAAGGAGTACTTTGTTGGTCTCAGAGGGGTGGATTTTAATTCTGACACTGACATTTGCTAATTATCTGCTCTTCTGAAGTATTCTAAACTTATCTGAGCCTCAGATTCCTCCTCTGTGACGTGGGAATTAGTTCATTCTTATTCATTGAATATTCACAGTGTGCTGGGTACTGGGTTCAACTCCCAGAATGCAGGGTGATGAACACACCCTGGTATTTCTAAGAGTCACGGTAAAGATCCAACAGGTATATCTCAAAGCCCTAGATACTATGTACCATATTTTACATTCCTAAAGCAATAAGGAAAGAAAATAAGCTTTCCTAACCCAAAGGGCAGCATTAAAATTTGAGCTTCACCATGAGAGCCCATGACTAGTGGCATCATCCAATAGGCAGTTTATTCCAGGGAGCACAGACCCGTCAGCTCTCCGGGAGGGCTCTCCATTAGCAAGTGGAGAGAGCAGGGACTATGTAGCCTTCAGTTCCTTACAGCTTCCTCACAGCCGGATGTCTCCGATCCTAACCGCTCTGGCTCAGAATGTAGGGGAACTGGTCCTGCCATCTCAATTTCACGTCCCATCTACGTGGCATCTCCGTCTGCAGCCCTGCTCTGCCGAGGAAATCTAAAATTCTTCAAGGGGCAACCACGTGGCCGGTAGGACACCTGTTCTCAGGCTTCTCTCCAAACCCTGGGGAAAGGCCAGGTGGTTACTCATGGAGGAGCGGGCCCTGGAGATGTAAGTGTCACAGAGCTCGTGGGGGTGGCAGGTCCTGAGCCCTGTGGTTCACACATATTAGTTAGCTTCCCCAGTGCTTGCAGCAGCATCTCTTAAAATAAGCCATGGAACAGATGATGATAAACATGGGTAGTAAGGTATCTCCCCTAATACAGAGAAGTTAGAATGTGCCACAGGGTGAATTTAATGCCAGATGAGTTCATTCTGGAACCGCACGCTGTCTAAAAATTGAAGATAGGGAAAGGGTTGATAGTGTTATTAAAAAGGCTTTCTCAAAGGATTTTGTGGGTTTGCAGATAAGTTTGATAACTGGTATGTTTCCTTTTAGATAGTTCCCACCAGTCAGTCTCCTCGCCTTTTACCTTTCTTGTGTGCTTTCCTGGTTTGTGATTATTTTTCTTCTGTAGTTTGACTTTCTCCTTAGCTTTCAGATTCTATACATTTTACTTCCCTTATAAATAAAAGGGGTTTTGATGTGAGCCTGACCAGGAGCCTTGTACTGAAGACTGAAACAGGGCTCTCATCTCCTTCTTGGTTCAGATGGAAATCTGAAAATTCACTAAAGGGAAATTAACCACAGAGGATATGACATCACAAGCCTTTCCCATTAAGAACTGCTGAACATTGGACTTGACTTGGTCATCTTTTCCTATCAGTGTTTCAGGCTCTGGATCAGAAACAAGTGAGAGCTAAATTGTTTTTCCCCTTCAGGCAGCACATTACTCTTTTGAACCTAGAACATCTAGCACTCAAATTTGACACAAAAATATACCCTCAATTCATTAGCCCTATTCTGGAGATTCTACTATGTATGTGTTCTGGCTTGCAAACTTCTGGGGGAACTATTCATCTCAGTCTGTGTTCTTTATTTCAATACATGTTTCAAGATGAAATTTCATTAGCAAATGTATTGCTTAAATGGACTTCTATAATCCTAGCATTTGAATTTAACCTGGTGGGTAACGTTTGGAACAGGTTCTGTCACTTATTTCAAAGGAAAAAAAACCCTCCAACTCATTACACAAAACTGTTAAGAATAACATGTTGAAGTTTGCCTTCTCTTGGGTGAATGATAGGATGTCCTTTCCATGCGGGGGCTCATCCCTATTGTCATGGGATGTTCCATTTGATTGAAAAGAATTTCTGTTAGAAGTATCATGGAACAGCACACATGAAAATGGAGAAAATGACTTTACATGCAATTTTCTGGAATTTGGCTGCATTCAATGGGAAAGAAATTTTCCCTGTAAAAACACTGAGTTGTTTGGACTTCACACTGCATAGGGGAGTTCCTAAATGTAGAGCAATAACCCAGAAACTAGAGTGCTGAGTTCCATTTATTCCATCCTTACATCACTGCAGAGAAACTGTGTGAGTTCATTTTAGATTTTAGATGTCAACCCTGTATCGGATATGTCATTTATGAATATATTCTCCCATACTGGAGGACATCTTTTTGTTCTACTGATGGTGTCCTTTACTGTACAGAAGCTTTTCCGTTCATATAGTCCCACTTGTTCATTTTTGCTTTGTTTCCCTTGACCGGGGAGATATGTTCATGAAGAAGTCGCTCATGTTTATGTCCAAGAGATTTTTCCCTATGTTTATTTCTCAGGATTTTATGGTTTCATGACTTACATTCATGTCTTTCATCATTTTGAGTTTACTTTGGTGTACGTGGTTAGGCAGTAGTCCAGTTTCATTCTCTTCCATGTAGCTGTCCACTTTTGCCAACACCGGCTGCTGAACAGACTGTCGTTTCCCCATTGTATATCCAAGGCTGCTTTATCCAATATTATTTGACTGTATATGTTTTGGTTCCTATTTTGATTTTCTATTGGCTTCCGCTGGTCTGTGGGTCTTTTGTGGTGCACATACCAAATTGTCTTGATTTCTGTGGCTTTGTAGTAGAGCTTGAAATCAGGGAGCGTAATTCCCCCTGTGTGATTGCTGCTTCTCAGGATTGCTTTGGCTATTCGGGGTCCATTGTTGTTAGATATAAAGTTTAGGATTATTTGCTGCAGTTCATTGAAGAAAGCTGTTGTCATTTTGATAGGGATTGCGTTGAATCTGTAGATTGCTTTAGGTAGTATAGCCATTTTGACAATATTTATTCTTCCTAGCCAAGAGCAAGGGATCAATTTCAATTTGTAAGTGTCCTCTTTAATTTCTCTTAAGAGTGTCTTGTAGTTTTCAGGGTATAGATCTTTCACCTCCTTCGTTTGGTTTATTCCTAGCCATTTTATTCTTTCTGATGCAATTGTGAATGGAATTGTTTTCCTGATTGGTTCAGTGATCTTTGAAACCCTTTATGAATCTGCCTTTTTCTAGAGGTTACAAGCATTTATGTCTCTGCTCTGGTCATACACATTCAGCAGCACTTTAAGATGGAGCCGAATCACAGGCAAATCCCCAATATGTTTCTTTTGAAACAATTCACCATCCTTCCAAGTCACCAAAGTTTAGTTCCTGCTGCATGGTCTCTGTAGCTCTTTCTTGGAATTTCATCCGGTTGGTCTTGAAGGCTGTGATCAGATCCTAGAAAGATATTTATGTTAGTCTTCAGGCATATATGATATGTTTCCTAGCTCCTGAATCATAAGAAAATTCCTGAATTTCACTACACCAAAGGGATTTTTTGTACCTCACATCTGAGCTTTACCATGGACCACTCTTGAATGCCTCTGTTGTGAATGTGCAATAAGGTGGTCTTAGATCACCAAGAAATAGGATGGAAACACAGCAGGTTGTCAGAAGTTCAACCTTTGTTAATGCTGTGAAGGGCAATCCAGGAAGCAAAATCATAGAAGCAAAAAGAAGATGGCAATTTTTTGTTTCTTCCCAGTGTTTGCGATGAGAATGTGAGGGTAGGTGGGGAGCTCTTAAATCTATCAGCTCTGCAACCAGTACAATGAAAATTATTAGCACCTGATATTTTTCCTGCCTTTCTGAAACCCTGCAGTGGCATAAGTTGTTCAATGACTTAGCAGGAGACATTAAAACAAAATTCTCTCTTATTTTAGTTTCAAGGACTTGGCTGGCTTTGAGGATAATTCTCAGGCGCCTTTAAATTCAAATGAGGGCAACCCGTGGCTATAAAGCATCTACTCCTGCAGACATGTTTCAATCCCGTTACCATAGCAACACTTGCCCTTGTATTCCGTAGGCCACCTTGACATCATAATAATGTGACTGGCAGAGTGTGTGTGTCGGTGCAGAACGGGGGATGGACACGAGGGGTGGCGGTGATTAGAAAGCAGGGCACACATAGGATTTAACACTGGTAAAGACTTGAGATCCTTCAGATAATGTCCCTGCAATAAAAACGGAAACCTCGTTTCCAGTAATAAAAGAAGTTGGGGAGAAATAATAGTGTTAATGGGTGGGGGGCGGGGAAGACCTGAGGGAGCAGCGATTTTCCAAAGATGGCCTACCCACCCATTGCGCTGCAGTTGCCCGGGGGCCAGGCAGGGCGGACAAATGCTGCCCTGTTTCCCCGGTAACTCCCAGCCCCGCCCCGCCTCGCAGAGGAGCACGTCAGGGCACCGCAGCTGGCTGAGAGGGAGCCCAGCTCCACCTCGCAATGTTGGAGCCTGTCATGGTCAGCTCTGGATGCTGGAAGCCTGGGGCTTTAACCAGAAAGAATTCCAAAGGCAATACGCAGCGCATCACAGTCCACAGTGCCCTGTTCCTAGTAGATACTATTCTTGGTTTAGATTTTTTTTTAAAGGTGAGATTTATCTGTGAGAAAGACTGCTAGCTGCCAGTGGCAATGCAGTGGCCAGTCCTTCTACATAGTTTAGCCTACCCTGTATGGATGCATGAAAATAGAGAAACAAGGATGATTTTAGCAACTTTAAGAATAAAGGTAATGGATATTTCTTATCTACATATTGCACATTGTATTCTTGCTTCTGCAGAAAATTTAGATACAAATCTCAGTGAGCTGTGGCTCCATGGAGACCTAGAACCCTACAATGTACAACTGGCATGCATTCTCTCACTAAATGGGTGGAAGATGAAATAATGCTCTCCCGCTTGGCGCACATGTCAGAAATGGGACCTTCTTCCTTTTGCCCTCTAGAGAGAGGTTTAGCCTGGCATTAGGATTAAAAATAAGGTCAAAGCTCCCTTTGAATGATTCTGTCACCTCTTCTGAACGTATTTAACTCATCTGTTCAGCATCATAGCTAAAAAACATAACCTAACAAATTATAAAATAAAACAACCGTTAGTAATGTTGGGGTAAGCATGCACATACAAAGAGATATCCTTGGAGGTCCTCTCTTATTCCAGAATTGAAGTTAATTACAGCTTTATTGTCAAAAGGCTTCTAGGCAGTAAAGCAGTGTAAAAATAGTAAGTTCCTAGGGAAAATTTGAATCATTTTGTTGGTTTCTTTGAATAAAAATGTAGGTGTGATGACAGCATATATTTACTGCGTACTATTTATCCTGAAACTTGTCGGTACGTTGTGTTGTACACAACAGGTTGAATCCACGAATCTCTATTTTGTTGGCATTGCTAGAAAAGAGTCCTATTTTTCAAAGAACGTGGTCTAACAGTGGAAAAATGAACATATACATTTCTATTTTTAGATCCCTACAGTGTCTAATATTTCATTTGCACCTAGACGCTCATATTCTCACATTTACAGTTCTTTACCTTTCTGTCATTCACATATTTGTTATCAGAACACATTGGCTTTTCTTCCCCATTCAGTACACTTTCCTTTCACATTTTCACAGTTCAGCTAATGTGTCTACAAGGAAAACACACACAGACACAGACACACAAACACACACACACACAGACATACACAAACACACACACAGACACAAACACACACACACACATACACATACTGTCTTTAAGGACACAAATAAGAATGTAGGTATACTTGTGTGGGTCTTTTCAGTTTGTAATTATGAGACAGGGACCGTGTGTGTAGTCAGACTAGGGGGAGGGCCTCAGGAAAAAGCAGGGTACAGTGAGGTCAGGTAAAGGTCAAAAGGCCTGGAGCAACATCACCTAGAATGCTTGAGTGTTTCACAAGTAAAGAAGGGTATCTCAGTCTAAGCCCTGACTTCACTGTAAACAGCCCTAGCAAGCAGAGATCCCAGCCCACCTTGATGGGAGGGAAGGTGGCACATGTCCACACCCCTAAGCAGTTTTCTTCATTTTCTCATAAAATCCTCCTTTGCCTTTGAAATCCCCTAGACAACGCACCAACACAGTCTCCCTTGTCTATTTCCACTCTATTTCTAAGTAAAAGCCTGTACCTCGCTCTCCTCCCATGGGTGTTCGATAAGCTCTTTCTTCAGCTTCGTGAACAAGAGTCCGGCATCATTTATACACAAGAGTTTCCAAATTAAGATTTTTCTAAAAATATCTTGCTCATAATACATGACTTCACATTATTGTAAAATGCTAGCTCTGCGTAAAAATAGGTCTTTAGAAAAATGATAAAAATGAAGATGGAAACAGGAGCTTTTACAGAGCTGTTTTTGAACATAATTCCTTGGTTTCTTAACTCCTTCCTTTCCTGCCTAGGAATGATGTGAGAGTTACTGGAAAGAAACTGGAAAGTGTAGGATTCTACCTAAGGGCTAGTTAAAATTTTCTTTTATTGCAAGGTTTCATGTGTGAAATTAATCTTTCAAACATGAATCCCTTGAAGCAGAAAGGATAAATAAATGTTGACCGATGCTAAATCCTCTCCTCCCTGGAGTCTCCCCTGCACACGTCCCCATCATATCAGGGCAAAGGCACCTTATTTAGAGCCATTCAGGCAGCTCACGGCTTTTGTCTTCTTTCTCATTTTAAATTATGCCTTTTCCCTCTTAGCTATGGAAACCTTTGCTCACCTCCACTACCACCTGGTTTATTTCCTCCTCTCTTCTTCTACCCCCTCACTCCATCCATCACCTTAACTCTGGAATCCCCTGATTACTGGGAACAGGATCCTCATCTACCGTTACCAGGCACCAGGTGCTGTACTGCCAGGAAGGGCTTGTACTGTCAAAAATTCAAAGATACAAAGCTCAAAATGTCTGGAGAATGTAGTCAGAGAAAACAAAGCTTTGCAGACTTTTTACAAATAGATTCTGTTTCTATTTTGCTGCTGACAATACCAAGCAAATAAGCAGTGTTGGTAGTCTGAGAACAGCTTTCTTTCAGGGTGTTCAATGAATCACAGAGAGAAGAGAAACAATGGCATGCTCTTGAAGAGCAGATACTTTATAAGGGGAAACTGTATTGTTATCTGTTTGTCTTGACTTCAAATACCCGACAGGAAAGTGGGACAAAATAGCATGCAACTGTTTTGCCCAAAAAAAGTCATATTAAAGAAAAAGCGTAACTAGAAAACACCTGACCAATCCAGATAAAAGGTAACCAAATTTAAAATTACTGGACAAGGTAGTCATAAAGGGCATCTATGAAATACTTAGCTCAATCCATTCGATTGCAATGATAGACAGCTTCCCTCTAACTGGCAATGACTGTATAGCTGATGCTTTGTATTTTAATGATGGGAAAAATTTCACAGTTCTGTTTGATTGTGTTACAAAGATTGAATACTTTAACACAGTTATTCTTCAACCTTGGGAAAATAGAAATGCATTTTCAAGTTTTATGCTAGGCGATTCCAGGGTGTACCATTTAATGAACAGATACATTTTGCTCTTTCTATGACCTTGGCCAAGACACTTACCTTCTCTGAAACCCACCTTCCTTCTTTTGTTTAAAATACAGACAGTGATACTTGACCGTGTCTCTCCATACTTTTGTGAGGTATACAGGGCTGATAAAGGTGAACGTGCTTTCACACATAGTGAAGCGCCAATATGATTCCCTATTGGCCTAATTTTGCACGTCTACCTGGCTCTCAAGCCTGAGAGGCTGTCCTTGACCTTGTCAGCTCTATGCGATCATGTTTCCCTCTAGTGCCTGAGGTTCATAGAGTCCCCAAGGGAGACTTGTAAGGAAAAAAGAAGAGAATGCTTTTAAGTGGATTTAAAGGAAGGAAGGCAAAGAAGGGGAGAAGGGTGGTAGAAAATTAGGGATATAAAACACCCACAATCTCAGAAAAATAAGCACCAGCTTACTGAGTAAGAAGACCCAAACACAAGCTTGGAGAAAAGAAAAGAAATCAAATGTAGAGAGACATGATACCGAGGTGACTGTGCCTTTGAGGCCAGGGAGACAGCAGAGCTGGTCTCTAGGTCCGGCTTGGTCCCTGACCAGCACAGGACCTTACCCGCTCTGGCCTCCTAACCAGTCCTGTACCTGGGCAATGAGATCTTTCAATAAAATTACAACAAAGTGCTTAGCCAGGCTAAAGTTCTTTGATGCCACATAAGAGGACGAGAGAAAAGGAGAAGAGTAACAGACATGAAAGAGACTCGATGAAATATCTGCCTGACAATTTTCCATAGTTGGCTTTGTGATGTGTCTGAAGTCAATTTAGTATTTCAGGATCTTAGTAATAATCAAGGGGCTGAATTTTGCAAATAAATGTGTATGACTTTGTGACCACAGTATGTCCTGCACGGTACCTACCTCCTTCCGAGAACTAAACCTATGTGACATCACATCCCCAGAGATTGAATACCTAGTTCAATTTCTAATTGATTAGTGAAGAGTCCCTTCACATTTTGGAAATTAGTCCCTCTTAGAACTTTCTGAGAATTACGTGACCACACTGCAGCCCAGCGTCAAACTCCACCTTATAGTTTGTACCATTACGTATACAGTCGGCCTGGGTGGTGATTTCCCTAAACCAATAGGTATTATAGCAAAGTAATCAAAGTCCACAACAACTGTAATTCGAATAATGATGGTGCAAATAAATGGAGTGCTGTCAGGGACTTCTCTAGACACGTGATCATTCATGGGCGAGTATTTGCAATAATCGTACTAAAAGACAGGATGATGTGGTTCAATGGAAGGGGTACTATGTTTTTCTCAAAGGGGTGGATTTTTATTCTGACACTGACATTTCCTAATTATCTTACCTTCTGAAGTATTCTAAATTTATCTGAGCCTCAGATTCCTCCCCTGTGAAGTGGGAATTAGTTTATTCTTATTTATTGAATATAAACAGTGTGCCAGGTACTGGGTTCAACTCCCAGAATGCAGGGTGATGAACACACCCTGGTATTTCTAAGAGTCACGGTAAAGATCCAACAGGTATATCTCGAAGCTCTAGATACTTTGTACCATATGCACATTCCTAAAGCAATAAGGAAAGAAAATAAGCTTTTGTAACCCAAAGAGCAGCATTAAAATTTGAGCTTCACCATGAGAGCCCGTGACTAGAGGCATCATCCAACAGGCAGTTTATTCCAGGGAGCACAGACCCGTCAGCCCTCCAGGAGGGCTCTCCATTAGCAAGTGGAGAGAGCAGGGACTATGTAGCCTTCAGTTCCTTACAGCTTCCTCACCGCCAGATGTCTCCCATCCTAATAGCTCTGGCTCAGAATGTAAGGGAATTGGTCCTGCCATCTCAATGTCACGTCCCATCTACGTGGCATCTCCGTGTGCAGCCCTGCTCTGCCAAGGAAATCTAAAATTCTTCACGGGGCAAGTCCGTTGCTGGTAGGACACCTGTTCTCAGGCTTCTATCCAAACCCTGGGGAAAGGCCAGGTGGTTACTCATGGAGGAGCAGGCCCTGGAGATGTAAGTGTCACAGAGCTCGTGGGGGTGGCAGGTCCTGAGCCCTGTGGGTCACACATATTAGTTAGCTTAACCAATGCTTGCAGCAGCATCTCTTAAAATAAGCCATGGGACAGATGGAGATAAACATGGGTTGTAAGGTATCTCCCCTAATACAGAGAAGTTAGAATGTGCCACAGGGTGAATTTAACCCCAGGTGAGTTCATTCTGGAACCGCACGCTGTCTAAACACTGAAGATAGGGAAAGGGTTGATAGTGTTATTAAAAAGGCTTTCTCAAAGGAATTTCTGGGTTTGCAGATAAGTTTGAAAACTGGTATGTTTCCTTTTAGATAGTTCACACCTGTCTGTCTCCTCGCCTTTTTCCTTTCTTGTGTGCTTTCCTGGTTTGTGATTATTTTTATTCTGTAGTTTGAGTTTCTCCTTAGCTTTCAGATTCTATACATTTTACTTCCCTTTATAAATAAAAGGGGTTTTGATGTGAGCCTGACCAGGAGCCTTGTACTGAAGACTGAAACAGGGCTCTCATCTCCTTCCTGTTTCAGATGGAAATCTGAAAATTCACTAAAGGGAAATTAACCACAGAGGATATGACCTCACAAGCCTTTCCCATAAAGACCTGCTGAACATTGGACTTGACTTGGTCAACTTTTCCTATCAGTGTTTCAGGCTCTGGATCAGTAACAAGTGAGAGCTAAATTGTTTTTCCCCTTCAGGCAGCACATTACGATTTTGAACCTAGAACATCTATCACTCAAATTTGACAAAAAAATATGCCCTAAATTCATGAGCCCTATTCTGGAGATTCTACTATGTATGTGTTCTGGCTTGCAAACTTCTGGGGGAACTATTCTTCTCAGTCTGTGTTCTTTATTTCAATACATGTTTCAAGATGAAATTTCATTAGCTAATGTATTGCTTAAATGGACTTGTATAATCCTAACATTTAAATTTAACATGGTGGGTAACGTTTGGAACAGGTTCTGTCACTTATTCCAAAGGAAAAAAAAGCCTCCAACTCGTTACACAAAACTGTTAAGGATAACATGTTGAAGTATGCCTTCTCTTGGGTGAATGATAGGATGTGGTTTCCATGCGGGGGCTCGTTTCTATTGTCATGGGATGTGCCATTTGATTGAAAAGAATTTCTGTTAGAAGTATCATAGAACACCACACATGAAAACGGAGGAAATGACTTTACATGCAATTTTCTGGAATTTGGCTGCATTCAATGGGAAATAAATTTTCCCTGTAAAAACACTGAGTTGTTTGTACTTCACACTGCATAGGGTAGTTCATAAATGTAGAGCAATACCCCAGAAACTAGAGTGCTGCGTTCCATTTATTCCATCCTTACATCACTGCAGAGAAATTGTGTGAGTTCTTTATATATTTTAGATGTCAACCCTGTATTGGATATGTCATTTATGAATATATTCTCCCATACTGGAGGATGTCTTTTTGTTCTACTGATGGTGTCCTTTACTGTACAGAAGTTTTCATTTCAAATAGTCCCACTTGTTCATTTTTGCTTTGTTTCCCTTGACCGGGGAGATATGTTCATGAAGAAGTCGCTCATGTTTATGTCCAAGAGATTTTTGCCTATGTTTATTTCTGAGGGGGTTTTATGATTTCATGACTTACATTCATGTCTTTCATCCATTTTGAGTTTACTTTGGTGTATGAGTTAGACAGTAGTCCAGTTTCATTCTCTTCCATGTAGCTGTCCAGTTTTGCCAACACCAGCTGCTGAACAGACTGTCATTTCCCCATTATATATGCAAGGCTCCTTTATCCAATATTAATTGAGTCTATATGTTTTGGTTCCTATTTTGATATTCTATTGGCTTCCGCTGGTCTGTGGGTCTTTTGTGGTGCACATATCAAATTGTCTTGATTTCTGTGGCTTTGTAGTAGAGCTTGAAATCAAGGAGCGTAATTCCCCCTGTTTGATTGCTCCTTCTCAGGATTGCTTTGGCTATTCGGGGTCCATTGTGGTTAGATATAAAGTTCAGAATTATTTGTTCCAGTTCATTGAAGAAAGCTGTTGGCATTTTGATAGGGATTGCGTTGAATCTGTAGGTTGCTTTAGGTAGTATAGACATTTTGACAATATTTATTCTTCCTAGCCAAGAGCAAGGGATGAATTTGAATTTGTTAGTGTCCTCTTTAATTTCTCTTAGGAGTGTCTTGTAGTTTTCAGGGTATAGGTCTTTCACCTCCTTCATTTGGTTTATTCCTGGTCATTTTGTTCTTTTTGAGGCAATTGTGAATGGAATTGTTTTCCTGATTGGTTCAGTAATTTTTGAAACCCTTTATGAATCTGCCTTTTTCTAGAGGTTACAAGCATTTATGTCTCTGCTCTGGTCATACACATTGAGCAGCACTTTAAGACGGAGCCGAATCACAGGCAAATCCCCAATGTGTTTCTTTTGAAACAATTCACCATCCTTACAAGTCACCAAAGTTTAGTTCCTGCTGCTTGGTCTCTAGAGCTCGTTCTTGGAATTTCATCCTGTTGGTCTTGAAGGCTGTGATAAGATCCTAGAAAGATATTTATGTTAGTCTATATGTTTCCTAGCTCTTGAATCATAATTAAATTCCTGAATTTCACTTCACCTAAGGGATTTTTTGTACCTCACATCTGAGCTTTGCCTTGGACCACCCTTGAATGCCTCTGTTGTGAATGTGCAATGAGGTGGTCTTAGATCACCAAGAAATAGGACGGACACACACCAGGTTGTCAGAAGTTCAACCTTTGTGAATGCTGTGAAGGGGAATCCAAGAAGCAAAATCCTTGAAGCAAAAAGAACAGGGCAACTTTCTGTTCTTACCAGTGTTTACGATGAGAAAGTGAGGGTAGGTGGCGTGCTCTTAAATCCATCAGCTCTGCAACCAGTACAATGAAAATTATTAGCACCTGATATTTTACGTGCGTTTCTGCAACCCTGCAGTGGCATAAGTTGTTCAATGACTTAACCGGAGACATTAAAACAAAATTCTCTCTTATTTTACTTTCAAGTGCGTGGCTGGCTTTGAGGCTATTTCTCAGGCGCCTTTAAATGCAAATGAGGGCAACCCGTGGCTATAAAGCATCTACTCCTGCAGACATGTTTCAATCCCGTTACCATAGCAACACTTGCCCTTGTATTCCATATGCACCTTGACATCCTAAACAATGTGACTTGCAGTGTGTGTGTGTCGGTGCAGGGTTGGGGATGTACACGAGGGATGGCGGTGATTAGAAAGCAGGGCACACGTAGGATTTAACACTGGTAAAGACTTGAGATCCTTCAGATAATGTCCCTACAATAAAAACGGAAACCTCGTTTCCAGTAGTAATAGAAGTTGAGGAGAAATAAATGTGTTAATGTGTGGGGGTTGGGGAAGACCTGAGCGAGCAGAGATTTTCCAATGATGGCCTCCCCACACATTGCGATGCAGTTGCCCGGGGGCCAGGCATGGCGGACAAATGCTGCCATCTTTCCCCGGTAACTCCCAGCCCCGACCCGCACCGCCGAGGAGCCCGTCATGTATGCGTGTGTATGTATGTTTATTTTTATATGTGTGTGTATGTAATTGTATGTTTATTTTTGTTTGTGTATACAGGCATATGTTTATTTATGTTTGTGTATGTAGGTGTATTTTATGTATGTGTGTATGAAGGTGTATGTTTATATATCTGTGTATGTACTTGTATGTTTATGTATTTGTGTGTATGTGTGGAGGTTTATGTATGTAAATAAATGTATGTTTATTTATGTGTGTGTATGTATGCGTATGTTTGTGTATGTAGGTGCATGTTTATGCATGGTTGTGTATGTAGATGTATGTTTATGTATGTGTTTATGTAGTTGTTTGATTATATATGTGTGTGTATGTAGGTGTATATTTATGTATGTGAATGTATGTAGATGTTTGTTTATGTATGTGCGTGTATGAATGTGTATGTTTGTGTGTGTGTTTGTAGGTGCATGATTATATGTGTGTGTGCATGTAGGTGTATGTTTGTGTAAGTTTGTGTATGTGTATATAGGTGTATGTTTATGTATGTGTGTGTATGTAGATGTTTGTTTATGTATGTGTGTGCATGTAGGTGTATGTTTATGTGTGTGTATTTATGTAGATGTATGTTTATGTATGTGTGTGTATGTAGGTGTATGCTGGCGTATGTTAATGTATGTG
>JAVSCE010000289.1:0-82008 GCA_032199065.1 Smutsia gigantea | reverse complement strand
CTAGCAGCAGGTGGAACTGCAGAGGGGGCGGGGTGCCGTTGCATGGGAAAAGGTGGGACAATTTGGCTCCCAGGACTTAGCCGCTTTAAAGACTGGACACTGCTGGGGAAGGGGACTGGGGCAGACACGGTGAGGGATACTTCCCAGCGTCAGGAAAAGAAGTGATTTCACCTGAAGGGGAAGGGTGGCTGCCATATCCCTTAGTCTTGGAAAGACACCTGCCTTGAGTCACGTTAGGAGAGGGGGTGACAGATGAGGAGGTGGAATGGAAAAAAAGGGAAAATCTTTAGATGCCCCTGCCTCGCTCCTCCCCCGCCCCAGTAGCCAAACTAGCGTGTGAGGTATAGGAGCCCCTGAGGTCTGTTAGGAGAGGAAGACTGGGGAGAGGATGAGAAGTTAACCCAAGTTGAAATATGGCCATGATAAGAATTCCACACCTTAGCCATGGGTCTAGTTTGGACTGGGTTTTGGCTAGATAGGAGAACCCAGGTTAGAGAGGGAAGGAGAAGTGAGGGGCTCAGCCTTGAAGCACAAGAAATGTTGGTCTGATGGACCTGCGTGTGGTGGCTGGGCAGTTGAGATTCACTGACTTAAGAGCTGGCCTGGCCTTTTGAATAAACGACTGAGGGAAAAAGTAGTCTTCCTAGTTAAAGCTAAAACTTCTTTTCCTTTGAGCTAAGAGTACAGGAGTATTCTTCCATGATGAAGGGCTAAGACTCCTGTTAGCTCCAAAAGCCCCGTTCCTCCTGTTTCACATCTCAAAACCAGTTCTAGGAAAGCTTGCTTGTTCTGGCTGGTGATTTATGAGCCCTGAGGTTTCTGCTCTGTGAGGATGTCACCAGGCACATTAACTCATCCTGCTTGTCATTAGCAGCTTCAAAGTTTCCGGCAGGTGTAGGGGAAGTCTTTGGAGGGGTCCTTCCTGCAACTCACAGCATGAGCCTTCTCACTTGAATCCCTTCAAGGGTCAGAACAAAGACAAAGGAGACTAGAATGAAATAATTATATGCTGTCAGGAGAGTGAAAATGTAATGCTTCTTTCTTGGTCTCAAGGTAACTTAGCCAACAGGAGCCCTCAAGGCAAGTTTTGGTGGCTTGTTCTTTGTAACATCAGAGAATTCCAAACATTACATACGTACAACTTAATGCTTCCTGATAGAACCTTTGCAAGGACCTTGTCTCTTATATAATGGAGTCATTTTCGTTGAGTAAAGAAAAAAATTTGCATTTTTTTTCTGCCAGTGTCTTCTGGTAACTATTTTGCTTTAATTACAAAACTACTGGATAATACTGCAGTTTGAGTTTAGTAAGAATCCAGTAGCCTTTTGGTGTATATGCTGTGTAATGATTTGCTTCCTTATTTTTTTTTAATCTTGTCAGAATCAGAAATAAAATGCTGCTCTTTGACAGAGGTATTCAGCTGTCCGGTGATGGAAAGAGCTTGTACCCAGTGCTAACAGTGGGCAAGATAGTTGGACTGAGTTCTGCCCCATATTAATAGCAGCTTGAAAGTCTTAAACCACATCTCCAGCCCCAGAAATGATTGTGCAAACTGTGGTAAAAGTAACTTCTGTATTCAAGCTAGACAGTCTATCTGGCAGCCCCAGGATACAGCAGGACAGGAAACAGCTGTCGTCCAATAAAGAGCAACATCTGGTAGGGAGTCCTGTGTGGGGCGAAGGGAACTGGCTAGCTACAATTCTCCTCCTCCTTACCCTGGGCTAGGTTTTTCCTCTTGCCCCACAATTATGTGGGGAGAAGGAGCTTCGGATGTGAGGCCCCTGAGCTCCATATCCTGGAGAGCTGCCCCCCCTTCTCCTTGTGATGGTAGTGTCTGCTTCCCTGACTTCCAGGGCTGGGACATTGGGAGGATGTAGCCCTTGGGTGACTGAGTATGAGCCCAGCTTCATTTACCCAGGGTGTTGGCACAGAGCTCAGGATAAAGCAGGTGGAGAGCAAATAGGCACAGAAACTCTTATACCTAGTCAGTCTTCAGAGCAGAGTTGATTTTTCCATCACTCCGTGTTGGGTTAGGAAAATACACTAGTCTTCAGAGTTCATGGTGGATTATTAGAGCTGGGAACATCCTGAGAAATCTATGCTAACCCTTGTAGTTTAGAGAAGAGAAACCAAGAATCTGGAGAGGCTGGGCCATGCCAGAGTCACCAGCTAACTCACAGCAGGAAAGGGCCCAGACGTGGGTCTTATTCCCAGGGCAGTGCTGTTTTAAAGGTTTCTGACACTTATATATTGGTCTTAAACTGCCTTGGGGTTATTTAGGC
Organism: Smutsia gigantea; assembly: GCA_032199065.1. Lineage (NCBI taxonomy): Eukaryota > Metazoa > Chordata > Mammalia > Pholidota > Manidae > Smutsia > Smutsia gigantea. The sequence goes on along the minus strand of JAVSCE010000289.1, from coordinate 79,726 downwards.
CAGCTAAAGGAAGGATGTAAAGTCATCATCACTGTCAACCATTCTTGAAATGGAGTAGTGATAGGGATGAAAGTAACAAGTTAGCATTAGCTAAGCAATTTTTTTCCCAGTGTGTGGTGTGGGGCTGGATGTGTACAGGTTGTATTGTGCTTTTAAAGACAGTACTTCAAAGCCCCCCATTTTCTGCATAGTACCAGTCCTGAAAGGTGCTCAGGGTTCTGTGGTGAAGTAAGTTTGGGAATCACAACTTTTTCTATTTTTTTTTGGAGGTTAACAAGGCTTGTTAGTTTGTTAAAAGCTCTGAGAAGTCCTACAGTAAGACATTTACATTTGCTCAACTTTATTTGACCCAGCATTTCACAAAGTTATTCAGCCATAGAATCCTTTTTAGCTAACTCCTGTAATATCCCATGAAACTCCCCGTGTGCCTGTATTCACTTCCTTTTTCATGTTTTCTGTCCACCCACCACCCCTACCCTGCACTGTGGGCGTGGGCTTTTACAATCTCTTTGTTTCATGTAGTTATAATTGGGATTATTAGAAAACTTCCCGCAAAGAGCTGGGAATGGAAGGTTGTCACAAGAGTGCAGCAAAGGTTTACTAAACTCCTAAGAGGAAGCAGGAAACTGCAAGGCAAGTGTTGCCAATTTCGCAACCTTCACTGACACTCCCTATCCCTCTATTAAATCTGGTGGCTGATGAAGAGGTAGAGGGCTAAAGGTAGGCATTGTACGGCCCATATTATTTTTCAGTAGTCAGTAACAAGCAGGTCACCCAGGCCGACAGCACTGATCTCAAGGAAGGGGAGTGGTCTAGCTGGTGGTGCTGAACAGAGGCCTTTCAGCGTTCAGGAGTTGAGAAATCATACGTTATCACTTTCGCACGTTGTCTCCTTGCAGTTAAAAGATAATCTCAGTAGTGTGGCTTCCCAAGGATTTTAAACATTTCTTTCCTGTGGGAGGAGAAAGTGGTGGCAGAAATGTGATTTGGGTGTGAACAAAATCACATGAAATTCCCTGCATAGACTTTAAGGGCTTTGCCACCTCCCAGAAAGGGTGGGCTCCAGCTTGACTGACTGGGAATTCTCAGAACCACCAGATGGACCTGGTTGAGGTTTCTTGGGGAACAGGAGCATGGTCTCAAGAAATGTGAAAATACTATGATTCATAGAGTTTTAACTGACTCCACCAGATTTGGTGAGGGTGAGGAGGGGTCGCCTAGACTTTATGGTTGGCACTCGGAGCCAGGCTAGGCGTTAGAAAGCATTTGGCCAGAGACACAGCTGAACTTTGACCATATACTTTTGTTAAGTTTTCTTTGGAGCTGCTTAGTGTAGGATGATTCTGTGTTCAGAGAAATGGTAATATTTAATCAGAACAAAGAAGGGGTACTTGCCATTGGTTTAGAGAAGAATGCCATGTACCTTAGCAAGCTTTACCCATCCACCAGTGCTCCTTTGAGATGCTGACACATTTGTGCATACCACCGAGCCCGAGGCTCTGCGGGCCAGTGCAGGAGACCAAAGTAAATGGGCACATGGCCTGCCAGAGCTTCTAGAGTGGCAGGAGGCCTAAGAAATGCTTGCTGATCTTGAAAGCACACTGTGGGTTTGGTAGGGCAGTCAAAACTTGCCAGAAGGAGCTGTGAGGGATCTGAGGAGGAAGGGCAGAATCCTGCAGTAGAAAAGGCCTGAGGCCATGAGCCAAAAGCCTGGCAGATGGGAAGACAGGCTTTTTCTGGCAGATGGGAAGACAGGCTTTTTCTGGCAGATGGGAAGACAGGCTTTTTCAGGCGCAGGAGGCCCAAGAACCACGCTCCTGCATGCTGGTTCCCCTGCAGCCCCAGGCACCTGCTCACTCTTAGATCCCATGGTGTCTTCCAGAGACAAAGGCCTGAAGGTCTCCTGTTGCTTGTTATGCACACGCTTCTTTGGCTGGGCTCTTGAAATTCTCTCTGTCCATGGCCCCTTTATAACTAGTAACTCTCACCTCCTTCAGCCTGTTCGCATGCCCTTACTCATACAGATAGGGGTGTTCTGGAGTTCTGTCCTTGACTTTGTTCTCGCTCTATACCTCCCTGAGTAGTTTCATCCACTTACCTCGACTTCAGAATAGCATCCACATACCAATGATCCCATATCTAGAGCTCCAGCCCTCACCTTTCTCCTGAGCTCCAAACCAGTAACTCCAACTCTCACCAGGACACTTCAACCATTCCAACAAGATATATTCCATAGGTTTCTCCAGTCGGACTTCTCAGATCCTCTCCTTGCTCCCTCACACCCGCACCTGAAAAACCTGTTCCTCTTCTCCCATGATCGCTTATCTTGCTCAGTGGTGATGCTGTTCACCAGTCACCCACGCTGGCATCAGTCACTCCACTCTTTCCCTCCCTCCCCCAGCCTCTCTTGCTCTGCAGTGACTCCATACCCCCACCGACCTGGAGAGTGGCTGAGCCTGTGGCACCTAGCTGTGAAGGGTCTCTGGAGTCCGCCCCCTCTTCTCCATCCTCAGCTGTCATACCTTATTCTGTCCTCACTATCACCCAGGTGGACCGTGGTGTCCCAGCCAGTCTTCCTGCATCCTCCTTCCCTGTGCATAGCTCTCTGCTCACTGCCGGCAGAGGTCATCGCTCCACTCCATGCCCACAATCTGTAGTTGTCCTTGGTTGCCCGTGAGGCAAAGTCCCAAACTCCTACAGTGTGGCCTGTCCCTTCTTCAGGCTGGTTCCGTGGCGCTTTTGGCTCCTCTGTGTATATACATTCCCACAGCCCCCAGAACCTGCTCCCGTCCCCTGAACACTCTTTTTAAAGATGCTGTGTCTTCACAGATGCTGCTCTTGCTCCCTCTTTAGTACTCACTAAGTTTCTTTCTTCTCTCAAAATCCAACTCAGACGCCATCTCAGGAAAGCCTTCCCTGACTCTCCTAATTCTCCCTGGCTAAGTGACAGCTTTGTCCCTTCTTCCCTCCCCTGTGATCCCGTTGCATTTGCCCTCAGCTTATTCTAGCACTGATCATGTGCTGTCATTTCTTGCCCTGGCTTCTCTTTTGTTATCTGTTGTTTGCTTCTTGAGGACAGGAACCAAGGCTTCTTCTTGGTGCCCTGGCTCTGCGCTTGGTGGCGAATGGTTCGTATAGGGAGTCAACAGACAGAGGTGGAAGGAGACAGCAAGTGGCTCAGTTTGACTGAGGACAGGAGTGCAGGTGTCACGTCAAGGACAACCTTTAAAGCAGGCCTGGTAGTTCAGACTCACTTTTCTGGGCAGTACGTCACTGCTATGGCAGAAAGGGAGGCCCACGAGTGCCCCTTGCTCATATGGGAGGTTCTTGGGCTTTCTTTTTAAAAATTATTTGTGTGTGTTTAAAGCAAAAATAACAGTCACGTTATAGAAAATTTGGAAAACAAGTCAAATCATATTCTCTTCACGTGAGTACTTTTGACAAAACCATCATTTGGTATCCATGTAAAAAAACAAAACGTTTTCTGTTTTGTCCTGTGTTCATAAGTGTGATTTTTAATGGCTGTTTAGGCCATCGAGGGGATGTGGACCAAAACATATGTGTGCTTACTATTGGATGTTTAAATTGTTTCCTGCTTTTTTCCCCTTTTGTAAATTCTGACGCAATGAATATCTTTGCAGGTACATTTTTATGTGTTTTTGTCCTATGTCCTTAGGATGGATTCTCAGGTTGTGGGTCAGAGAGTACCGAGGTTAACTATGGCTTTTTGTGCACTTGGGACCCAGCCAGCCGTTCTGGGTTGCCCCTTCTTGTTCTGTGACACAACAGCCTTGTCTCCAAAGCAAATAGGACTTCATGGAGGTTGTTCCAAAGTACTGGTGACTCTCTGTCTCCCAGAGAGAATGGCCAAGTTTTTAAAAATTCATGAGGTATTTATTTATTGTGTTCATCTGGAACCTGAAATGAAATCCCGCACTGGGAGCTTAGCTGGAGTGTAGGTCGGCAAAGCAAGGCAGAGTCATAGAGAGCATGAGCACAGCTGGGACCTGTGCAAAGCATGGAAAGTGATTGCCAGCCAGTGAAAACTGTGTTTTTCAAGGCCCTTCCCGGCCGAGCTCCAGCCTCCCTCTGCCGGCCTCTTCCCCCAGGTCCCTCACACCTTGGCTACAGGAAATGTCCCCTGCCTTGGAACTGTGGTGGGCCTTACTGGGCCTGGGCCTTTGCTCACCTGCCTTCCTCAAAGCCCTCCGAGGGCCTCTCCTCCCCTCCCGTCCCATTTTCGTTCCACCCTGGGCTCTTGTGCTGTGTGCACCTGTCTCAGCAACCAGATTGTGGATTCCAAAAAGGCAGTTCTCTTCATCTTGGTGTGTCCTACACACTGTTCACTGAATGAAAAGAACTGAGTTAAGGAGCGTTTTATTATAAATTCAGTAAAGGCATTAGCAAGTCTGAGCCCTTTGGGCACTGAGGGAGTTTTAGGTTACTTCTTCGTAGGTGAAACTTAGCTCTCACCATCCTTTTAAGTAACTACTTGACCCACTTACAAGCCAGTTGATGCCCAGTGACTGGGGGAGAAGGTTGCGGCTGTTGACTTTTTATTTGCAACTCAGCGTAAAAGCTTAGGGTCCTTAAAAGACTCTCTGCATGTGTCCTACCAAGGGTGTTCCTCTAGAAGGACTTCTCTGATTCCCGGAATAAAGAAACGCAAGCAGTCATCCCAGTCACTCATGGTGCCCTGTCAGTGTCCCTTTGGAATAGGATTCATTCATTCACCTACACATTGATTGTGTACCTTCTGTTGTCGGACACCGTACCAAGGCTTTGGGGGTGCACTGCTGAGCAAGGTAGACCTGGACCTTGCCCTCTCGGGTTTACCACTCATGGCTCTGGAGAAAGACAATTTGGATTCAGAATAGGGCTCAGCCACCATCCCAGAGATCTTGGGTGAACTACTGCCCCTCTCCAGCGGGGCTTTCTCCAGCTGCAGACTGTAAGTAGTCCTCCCTCACAGGGTGGTCAGGAAGTCGAATGAGGAGGTATGTTGTCACTTTTCTCAGCCAGGGCTCCTCAGCTGAGCCTCAATACACAGAAACTGACTGGGGCGACTGTTTTCTCCATTCTCTCAAGGATGGACTATAACCAAGACCATTCTAGTGCACAGGAGAGAAATCAAGTCACTGCAGACAGTGGATGCCTTAGGGCAGTGGGGCCTAATTCTCTCAAAGAACCAGGTTGACAAAGGCTGGTAGATGCTTCTTTTCTGACAGCCTGACACACGCGGTCCATTCTAGGGTGACTAGAATTTCACAGTAGCATCATTGTGGAGTAAATATCAGCTCCCTTTCTCATTCCCTCCTCTCTTTCATGGGCCTCAGCTCCTCTTGAGGCCATGCGCATCTTTCAGAAAGAGCCCAAGTCTCCCAGAATGTCCAGGTTCCTCTTCCAAGGTGCTCCGTCCCCCTTCCTTTGCCCTAGCATTTGGGCAGTACCTTGTACAGAAAGTAGAAGAGGGCCCACAGCCTGCAGCACTTACTCTCAAACAGCCCCTGAGCTGATGCTCTGCATTAGGTCCTTCATCGAGCACTAGAGAGCCAAAAGCAGGTGGCAGCCTGCTCGTAGAGACAGGATTTGCTTATGGTGAACCTGGTGAAGGGCCCAGGGCCAAGTCTTTAAGATTTTAGAGAAAAGAGGAGAGATCAGTGAGGAGTTAGCCCACCCACCTCTCGCCCCCCACCAGAATCCTTTCTGGCTGACCTTGATGAAGGAAATGGCGTGTCTTCGTGCGGTCTGGAACTTGCCTGTTAAAAGTGTGCACCTTGGCCAGTTGTGTATGCCACGCTTGAAACTGCTACCAGAGACACCCCTCTGTCCTCTGTCCTGCAGTGACTCAGACTTAAGTAACCAGCGCCTTGGATGGTGGATCTGATTTCAATGACTTCAACTCTGCTGTGGCTTGGTGTCTGCTGAGTCTGAAAGGAGAACAGATACTGAGCCACAATTCCCTCTTACAGGAAGCCAGCCCACTAATTCTGGGAGAAATCTGCTTGTTGGTCAGCCAACAAATAACTAAGGCCAGTTCCTCCAGCTTCAGGTGGCCTCCCAAACCTCACCTTATCACTTTGTCCAGGTTGCAGGAGCCACAAGGCAGGGATGGTGTCCAGCAGAAAGAACATGTCGCCTCCTTGCAGAGGAGATATGGGTGGGGTGCAGAGGATGAGGCCCTTCCAGAGGCAAGAAGTGAGTTGGACTGTGTGCCTAACTTTGGGCTAGGCCCCAGGGCTGGTCAGACACAGTCTTGCCCTCTGGGAATTGGCCCAGGTGGGAAGATGAGAGCTAGTATGAAGGAGTCAGTGAACACATTCAGTGCTGACCCTCAGGTCTATAAATGTTCAGAACAGGGAGCCAGCTCCCATTTTGAAACCGAGGCCAAGTACTGCACCATGGGGAGCATCTTTCCAGGTCTAAAAATTGAGGGAGTTGTTCTCTGGGTATCTATCTAATGTAAACATGTTTAAGAGTCCAACCTATGGAGATCTCCTGGTGGAGGTGAGGCTGAACTAGAAGGACAGAAGTGCCCAAACCAGTAGTGAGGGAGCAGGTGGGAGAGCCTGGGTGAGGCCTTGTAACAGGGCCTTGGCAGGACCTGGTGGCTGCATGCCCACCTTTCACAGCTGTTTCTCCCAGAGCCCTGTCAGCGCTGTAGAACTGGACCTGAGCCCTTTCCCTATTATGTGTTGGGAAGGGGAGGAGCTCTGCTGGGTAAGGGGCAGGATGAGGACAGACTGGCCTTAGGCCAGTGGGGAGGCTGTTTGGGTGAAAAGGATGGCAGGGAGCCCTGGGCAGGCCCTGGGCTAGAAGGACTGGCCTTGACAGAGATCAGATGGGAAAGGGAGGATTGAAAACTCGAGAAAAGCCTGTGATCTGAGGACAAGTTTGCATTTTTTGAAAAGAATCCAGAAAAAACAGACATTTCCCTGGCTTTTCATCTGAGCCCATCATACCTGATATTCCAAGCAAGTTTGCCTGATTTAATAAAATCAGCACTGGCGGCCAATAGCATGCCTTTGTTCCAGAACCTTAAATAAGAGGAACAAATGCTTTCTGTAAGATGAGTAAAACAGTACAGAAGGGTTATAAAGTGAGAAGTCTCTACCCACACCACCCCATCCCCCTACCTGCCCCGTGCCCCCTGCCGGAAAAAACACATCCTGGAGGTAAATGCTGTGAACCGTTTGGAATCTGTAAAGGGCATTAACAAGAACGTGTGTGTGGTGTCTATTCCCGGGCCTCAGGCTGTAAAGTTTGCTTTAGGTCTCTTCTGGGAAGTCATCTAGGCTCAACCCCTTTTTTCCAGAAAGGGAGAAGAGACTGCAGCTCCAGTGTGGCAGGGACTGGGCACAGGAGTCTTCAGGAGAGGCTTTTCAGGCACTAGGAAGGGCCACCAGCACCTATCTTCCCTGGAATTGTCTACTGGCCCTGGGAGTGGCCAAGAGATGGTGATGTCTCTCCCCATCACCAAGGTTCTCTCTTCTCCCCAACATCTAATGGCTCTTTTTCACTTTCCCAGGATCCCTCTGTGACCCAGCTGACCCATGCCCCGCAAGGTGGCCTGTCTGAATTCAACCCCTTCTCAGAGGTCAGTGAGCATGCCTCTGTCTGTGTCCCTGGGTCCTCCGGGTGGTCTGAGGGCCTGTGGGGCAAGGGGCCTTGACAGAGACAGACAGCTCTGAGAAGCTGCAGTCCTTAAAGGGACAGTCCTATTGTGACCTTGGAGTGGGAGTAAGGATGAGGAAGTCACCAGTTCTCCTATTGGGATCCATGATGCGGGCCCCTCCCTGAGGAGATGGCAGGGCAGTGCCGGGGAGCCCTGGATCCAGCAAGGCTGGGGTGCTGGGTTAGGCTTCACTTTGCCCAGAGCCTGAGGCTTGCTGGCTGAGAAGCTGCAGAGGGAGGTCCAGGGCGGGTTTCTCACACATGGCCACCTAGTGGAGCCCCTCTCACCTCCCTCCTTTGCTGTGTCCCATGCAGACAAATGCAGCAACAACGGTTCCTGTCACACAGCACCCTGGGCCCTCGCAGCCAGCGGTGCTCCAGCCCTCAGTGGAGCCAACCCAGCCAACCCCACAGGTACCGTTGGCAAAGCTCCCTTTGGCCTCTCTTTTCCGGAAAGGGAATCACCCAGACCAGTAGCCGAGCCCCTGAGAAGGGAGGTGGGCAGAAGGCCTTTATCCCGGCTCCCTTCAAGGGCCCTCTTGATAATCCCTTTGGAGTCGGTCACTTGCATGTGTAGTCACCCTCACCCCACTACCGCCACCCATACCTAGGCTCTGCTTCCCGGGCTGGGGTCCTTGGCGCCTCCAGAGAGAGCATTGGTCCCTCGTGTGTATTCCAGATCCTCCTGGGGCCTTTGATTTGGTCTTCTTACTCAGGGCCCAGAATCTATTTTTCTCCCTTTTTTTGTTTTAAATTTATTTGTACCTGCCTTCTTCCTATTTTCATGTGTCCCTTCGCCAAATACTGTGAATCTTGTCTGTTTTTTGTGCCTGATACTCCACTCTGTCACCTCACTGCCCCTGGTGAGTGTGACCCAAGGTGGAGTCATATGTTGCAGCTCCTCCTTAGATAGGCCAGCAGGATCCTGCCTACCAGATTCCTGGCAGTGAGCGAGCTCTCAGAGAGGCAGATGCTCCTAGGAGGAGATAGTATTCGCAGAGACAGCTACATGTGAAAGCTTTCAAAGGTAGGCCAAGTGGAGATGAACAAAAGCGAGGAAGGGCAAGGTGTGTGGAGCCTGCCCAAGCGGGGTGCTGACTCTGGAGGGCCCTGGGCCACTCCCACCATCTGATCAACTTGCCGTGAGAACGCTGCCCCCTGCCTGGACCCTTCCTATGGCCCTAGGGCCCTGTGGAGGTGAGGCAAAGCTTAGAGGCGGGCTGACTTTATTGTTCAGCTGGGTGGTGGGCTTGTAGGGGCCAGGTTCCACTTAGCTGAAGTTGCAGTCCTGGGGATAGGAGGCCAAGACCCCCAGCGTGGTCTAGCGTGGTCAAGTCTAGCCTTGCTTTTGTCCCCAGTGCCTGAAATTTACCAGTTTATCTTCCTAAGGCAGCCTTGGCTCTTTGGAGAATTCATTTTAGAGGTAGAGGGAAAAGAGGGAGAGGGAAGGGAGAGGAAGAGAGGGAGAGGGAAGAGACAGGGGAAGAGGGAGAGTGCACAAGAGCAAGAGAGGGGAGGTGGAAGGGGGAGAGCACATCGGAGGGAGAGTGCAAGAGCAGGCATGAGAGTGAGAAGGGGGAGAGGGAGAAAGAGCACACGGGCTGCGGGAGAGCTCCAGAGTACACATAGGCACATACAGGAATGCCTGCTTATCATCCTGCAAAATGACCAGTTTGATACCGGCTCCCTGAAAAGGACTGTAGACTTCAGGAGGGACTGGGCCCCAGTGGCAGCAGCACCCAGCAGGAGGAGGGCCCTAGGGTGGAACACCAGGGCCCAGCTCTGCTCAGCTTTGCATAGATTCCCTCGCTGCCTCGCTCAGAGGCCCTGCTCTGCCTGAGAGGGCTTAAAGCTTGGACTGTCCATGCCGTGAAAGCCAGAGAGGCTGCTCTCGGGTGTAGCCCATCACAGTGCAGGTGAGCCGCAGGTGGCAGCTCCTGGGAGCGGGGCAGGGGGCAGGGGGAGGTGCTCAAACACAGATCCCTGAGGCTGCAGGTGCAGGATCCGCCCTCCAGTGTGTCCTCCTTACTCACGGCTGGCGGGTCTGTGCTGTCCCCTTCACACAAGCACCCTCCAGGTTCTTCAAATGAGTGTTGAGTTTCTGACTACAGGTTAGTCTCTTGTGTGTGAGGCCTTTTTCCCTTTGCTGTTACCCCAACGGTCACTATAACTGAGCTTTGCCTAGATTCCTGTATGGGGGATAGTTCTCCAGCTTAGGGATGGTGAGAAGAGGGTAGCTCTGGTAGTGGCTAGGGGGCCAGAGGTATAGAAGCAGAAGGGGACAGGTCACCTTGGCCTCTGTGGTAGTCTCAGGTACCCAGGACACTGTGGGGCTGGAACCGGTTCTCCCTGCATGGGACGAGGCCCTTCTAACTTCCTGTTCAGGCTGACACGGTCTTCTGACTCTCGTGTCCGGCTGCCCCCCATCTCCCCTGTTCCTTCCAGGCTGTAGCCTCTGCGGCCCAGGCGAGCCTGCTCCGGCAGCAGGAAGAACTGGACAGAAAAGCGGCCGAGCTGGAACGCAAGGAGCAGGAGCTACAGAACACCGTGACCAACTTACATGGTAAGGGAGGCTGTGTGGAGCCCCGGAGCCGCGTGTGCTTAGTGCAGGAGAGTTCCACCAGCCTGCTCGCTCCTGAGGCAGCCTCAGAGCTTTCATGAGCTCTTCATCATCTCAGAACGGTGCTGGTCCTGGGGACGAGCAGGAGGTGGAAGTCAGGAAACCTCCAGTGTAATCCTAATGGCTGTAGATTATTTCTGCGCTCCTTCCCAGCTCTAAAATTCTTCGATAGAGTGGGGGCATTGATCCTATGATTCCTCGCTCAGGAATGACCCCTTGTGCTTTTGAGCTGGTTGTCCATAAAAATAATCACTTAGGCCATTAAGTTCTGTTTTTCCCGGTGCACTTGGGGTCTTTTATCTTGGAGTGAGCCCCATCACCTTTTCCCATCCCACTCCGTACCCATAAAGACCTCGAGCAGCACGTGCCGGCGCCCGTCTGGGAACCCAGGGCCGTAAGCTGGGCCAGTGTGTGCACTCTGCTGTCCCACTTCTGACGCTGGGCCTCACCTCGTCACTTCTTTCCACACAGTGAGAGAGAACAACTGGCCGCCCCTGCCCTTCTTTTGTCCTGTCAAGCCCTGCTTCTATCAGAATTTCTCCATAGAGATCCCTGCTGACTACCAGCGGATATGCAAGATGCTCTACTACCTCTGGATGCGTGAGTCCTGCGACGGCCCTCTGAGCTCAAGGGTGAAGCGGGGTGTGGCTCGGGAGCCTTGTCTCTGCTCTGGCTGCTCCTCCTGGCGGACTCCAGCCTTCTTCGGTGCTGAGCTGGGCTGGGGCTACCTTCTGCCCACCTGACGGGCCCTCTGCAGTCCGTTCCCTATCCTGGGAACCTCCCCGAAAGGGCCAGGTCAGACCAGTAGGGTGGGACTAGCTGGAGGCTTCCAGGTTCCTGTGGAGCTCCTTGCACTGAAAGGCCCCCTTTCGGTGAAGGCCACCCCTCCCCACAGGTCCCCAGGCTCGTAGGGGTGAGGGTGAAAGACTCCTGTAGCTCCATTTGGGCCATCAAGGCCAGAGAAAAGAGTCGCTAAGAGAAAGACTTCATTCCCCAAAGACCAGCCCCTGGTCCTGCGCCGCTCTCCTCCAGCGTCCCTCAGATGCCTGGGTCGTCCTACCACCTCTTAGGAACTTGGTTTGGCCCCTGATTTTGCGGTCCCAGAAAACCGGGATTTGGGAGCTAACGCTTCTTAGGTACAGACGAGGTCCTCTACTATTTCAGCAGCTACCCTCACAGCATGAACCTCCTTTCCTCTCCGGGGGTGGTGTGCCATGTCGGGGAGCCCTTCAGCCACCTTGGCACAAGCCTATGTCTCTCTCCCACTCCCCAGTGCATTCGGTGACTCTGTTTCTGAACCTGCTTGCCTGCCTGGCCTGGTTCTTGGTCGACAGCACCAAGGGAGTGGACTTTGGCCTCTCGATCCTATGGTTTATCATCTTCACCCCCTGTGCCTTCATTTGTTGGTACCGACCCATCTATAAGGCCTTTAGGTGAGTGGGGCTGGGCAGGGGTGAGCGTACGGCTGGCAGCCCAGGCAGCAGGCCAAGGGCCATAAGCCGGGGGCCCATCCAGTTTTAGAGCAGAGTTGTGGGCAAGTTCACTTTCCCATTCCCATCTGTAGCAGGGACAGACAGGGATTAAGGGTCCTTTTCCTCAGTTGCGCCTGAGTTCTGCTCTGGGCACTGTTCTTGGTCTAGGCACAGGAGACCTGGGGAGGGGGTCAGGAGCCTTACTTGCCCTCCCATTTTCCGGTCACTGGGAAAAGAGGGGATTTTTTAATGCCCTGAGGCACTAGAGCGTGCTTCCCTGACAGAAGTCGGACTCCTCTGAGAGAGTCGGACTGTGACAGAGTTGGACTCGCTAGTTGCATCGTGGGCTCTCATGGCTTTCCCAGTAGGCAGTTACATCTTTCCGCCACCTCCCCAGTAACTCTTGAGCATGACCGAGTGCCGATATGTGACCGGTTCTCCTAGAAAGTACAGTGGACATGAATGGATCTACCTCAGGAGCCTAGGGCTTTGGGATTGTGCCTCAGAGTCGTTGCTGGGAGGAGAGCAGGCCCTGGGGAAAGGGCTGGGGCGGGGGCCAACACCCCCTGCATGACCTGAGCCCTCCCTGTATTCTAGCCCTCAAGGACACCGAGATGGAGGTGCTAAAACACCACCAGTTTTATGAGGTGTTCTCTACTTTTCCCCCAAATACCTTTGCTTCCACTCAGGCCACAGTTTTATTAAAAATAATACCTTTATGTTATAACTTTGACTTAGATTTTCTTGACTTTTATGAAATGCAGATAATTTCTGCACCAGATGGACTGTTAGACTCTTTATATTGTCCTTAGGGTGAGCAACTTTATTAGCTCTTTGAGGTGGGGGTCAAGCATTGACCCCCTTAAATCGGAAGGCAGTGAAAGGCAAGCCCTTTACGTTTACGGTGGTGGGTGTCGGTGTCCTCCTGGACAGTGTGGCTGGTTCCCTGGAGCTCTGTCTACTCTCCCATCTTGCCTCTGGGCTCCCAGTGAGGAGAGATGTCATGCCAAGTGAGGATACTGAGGAACGAGCCCCAACCCCTCCTTATGACTTCTCATTTCCCCCTCTCTCCACAGGTCTGACAACTCTTTCAGCTTCTTCGTGTTCTTCTTTGTATTTTTCTGTCAAATAGGGATCTACATCATCCAGTTGGTTGGCATTCCTGGCCTGGGGGACAGGTGAGACCTGGGGTAGCACAGAGGGAATTAATGCTTTGGAGGCAGCTGGGCCTCTTTCACCCTGTCTCTTAGCTCCCAGATTGCCCCACAGGTGACTCATCTTCCACCGTGGCAAGGAGAAGGGTGGGGGGCCTCTTGGGATCTGCCTTTGTGCCCCGCTGTCTAGTTCTACCCTGGTAGCCACTCACTGTCTGGCCTTCCTCACCACTTTCTGGGTTGTGGGTGAGTCTGGCCTGATGCCTAGGCTACCAGGGCTGTGTCCTGCACTGGATTGCAGCCTCCTTTTCTTCTGCCATGCCCTTCTAGAGGCTGGGGCTGCTTCCACAGGCCCCAGACAGGGTCTTGGGTTTGGGCAGCTGCTAGCAGATGCCCTGGCCTTGACAGACTGAGCTGTGACTTCCAGAGGTCCAGTAGTCTCAGGAGCTGGAGCCCTAGCCTCTCCTGTGTCAGTTTCTTCTTTCTACTCTGTTTGAGCGTCCAGCTGGCTTGAGTTTCTGAATGCTGCCATCCTCAGCTCAAAATTAGTCTCAAAAAGAAAAGTTGATGGCTAACGTTTTCCTTTCTGCCCCAGTGCACAGAGAACATTACAGAAAGGTCGGACTGGCACTTGGCTGGAACCCTGAGCCTGTTCTGGCTGCTCTGTTTTGGTCCCTCCTGCTAGTGGGGCTGGCTAGTCCAGAGGCGTGGGGAGGGCACTGACTCACCTCACTCCCCGGGCAGGTATGCGGTGCCCTCCCACCACCCCTCTGCCTCTGGCCTTGTTATTTCTAATCTGGCCCCTTTTCTCTTTGATTTATGGCCTAATTTCATTACTCTTAGACGTAAGTGAGGCTGGTAGAAGGGCTGTCATTAGTAACCAGTGTCTGCACTCTGAGCTGGCAGTCAGAAGGCTGGAGCCTTGGCCCCGGCTCGGCCTCGCTGTCGCCCTGGGCTTCCCCTAGATGAAGGCCCTGTAGCCTTCAGCCTCACAATAACCATCGTACATGGATATTATTCCCCCCTTTTTTTGTTACTGATTGTAAAATACACATAATAATAGATTTTATCATTTTATTTCGCACCTAAACCATCTTAAAGTATACAATTCAGTGGCATTTAGTACATTTACAGAGTTGTGCCATCATCACCACTATCTAGTTCCAGAACATTGTTATCTCCTCAGGAAGAAACTCCATGCCCATTAAGCAGCCATCCTCTTCCCTCCTTTCCTGAACTTCTGGCAGACATTAAGCTGCTTTTTATCTCTCTGTTGCCCATTCTGGACATTGCATATGAGTGGAATCAAACAATATGTAGATTTTTGTGTCTGGCTTTTCTCTTAGCATAATGTTCTCAAGGTTGGTGTTGTAACATGTATTAGTATTTCATTTCTTTTTATGGCTGAATAATAATCCACTATTCAGATGTACTGCATTTTATTTATCCATTCATCAGTTGATAGACATTTGGGTTGCTTCCACCTTTTTGCTGTTGTGAATAGGTGTTGCCACGAACATTTTTGTACAAGTTTTTGAGTACCTGTTTTTGGCTTTTTTGAGTATATTTCCAGGAGTGGAATTGCTAGGTCATGTAAGTCTGTGAAGGACTACCAAACCGTTTCCCACAGTGGCTGAACTGTCTTACATTCTTAATGGCAGTGCATGAGTATGAGGGTTCCAGTTTCTCCACATCCTTACCAACACTTACTTTCTCCAACCTTGAGGTGCGGTATCTCACTGTGGCTTTGAGTGGCATTTCCTGAATGACTAAGATGTTGGCCGTATTTTATGTGCTTGCTGTCCACCTCCGTATCTCCTTTGGAGAAATGCCTGTTCAAGTCCTTTGCTACTTTTGCAATTGTGTTGTCTTTTTGTTGTTGAGTACCTTATATTTTCTCGATACTAGTTCCTTATCAGGTAACTTACAGATTTGTTCCTATTTTGTGTGTTATTTTTTTCTTTCTCTTGATAGGGTCTTTTACTGTATAAAAGTTTTTAATTTTGATGAAGTCCAATTTTTTTTATTGCTTATGCCTTTGTTATTATATCTAAGAATCACTGCCAAATCCAAGGTCATAAAGAGTTACCTGTTTTCTTCTAAGAGTTTAATAGTTTTAGTTCTTATTATTAGGTCTTTGCTCCATTTTGAATTAACTTTTGTATATGGTTGAAGTAAGGGTCCAACATCCTTCTTTTGCATGTCGATAGCCAGTTGTCCAACCACCATCTGTTGAAGAGACTAGTGTTTCCCCATTCAGTGGTCTTGGTGCCCTTGTCAAAAATCAGTGGATGATAAATGTATCAGTTTGTTCCTGGACTCTCAATTCTTTTCCACTGATCTATGTCTATCCTTGAGCCAGTGCCACACAGTTTTTAACTGTTAACTTTGTAGTATGTTTTTAAACCAGGAAGTGTGAGGCTATCTTTTTTTATAGATGAGGATCCTGGGGGTCAGAAAAATGACATGACTGACTCAAGGAAGAGGGGCTGTCCCTGAGTCCCGGTAGAGGAGCTGAGGTGGCGGGATGAATGCAGTAGGTTGGCCAGTGCACTCAGGAGTGAGTAGCCAGGCTTTCCATGTCCCCTAAGCCCCCAGAGCAGCAGGAAAACACCCTACCCAGTACTGCTTCTGACTGTAGAGCAGTGGGGTCCGTATGCCTTCATAGAGGCCTGGTCTCTTGCAGAGCAGGGGCTTCTGGCCCACAGGGCTCTGTGCTACAAGGAGATGCCTTGATGGTGGTTAGCACACAGTAGCACTTAGAGAAGATCCCCTCACAGGGACCTCTGAGGCCCACTCCCACTGTGCCCCACCTGCCCCCACCTCCTCCTCTCTCTCTAGTGGTTGGATAGCAGCCCTGTCTACACTGAAGAAAGACCACTTGCCTGTGTCAATCATCATGATGGTGGTGGCTGGCTTCTTCACCCTCTGTGCTGTGCTCTCACTCTTCCTTCTGAAGCGGGTGAGTGGTGGGTGCTGGGCCAAAAGCAACCTGAAGAAGCAGGTGCCTCTCTCCTGCCTTCCCCATGGGGATGTGTGTCACCACAGCAGTAGGGCCTCCTGGGTCCCCAAAGGTCCAGCAGCTTTCTCCAAGGCTCTGGCGGGGAGGTTGGGTAGGCTTGGGTTCTGGGTGGCCCCTTGGGCATGAGTATAATCTGGCTGGCTTGGTCCCTGGTGGGCCCACTGGGTAGGCTTCTCTTACCCCAGCCTCTTTCTCCAGGTGCACTCCCTGTACCGCCGGACCGGGGCCAGCTTCCAGCAGGCCCAAGAGGAGTTTTCCCAGGGCATCTTCAGCAACAGGACCTTCCGCAGCGCTGCCTCATCCGCTGCCCGAGGAGCCTTCCAGGGGAACTAGGCCTTCTGACTCTCCTCCCTCTGCCCAGCCTTTTCTTTCATCTGCCTTCTAGCAGCACGTGCCGAGAGTGCCTTACGCCGAGGTGACGCCCAGCATAGACCTGGGAGGGAATCTGGCTGTGGGGCTCCTCCTCCCTCAGCAAGCAGTTCTTTTCTTCTACCCCAGGGGAGGGGGTGGGAGGGAAAGGAACTTGATTTTTACACAAGAGAAAAGAAAAAACAAAGCTTTCTTTCTTTCTGTGCTGGTGGTTTGGTAGGCTTCTTTTGTCTCCCTGGGAGCTGAAGTTCTCTTCCCCCTGCACGCACACGCACGTGCACACACGCACACATGCACACTTGGGATTATCGACTGACCTGGGCCCACCCCAGCTGCAGTTTATTTCTGCAGGAGTCCTGGGACTCCACTCTTCCCCCAGTGGGCCTTGAATGTGGCCCCACAGACCTAGCCTGTGGCTTCCCCCATCCTGCCCTTCCTTCCTGCCTAGGCAGCCTCCCAAGGGCTCTTTCAAAGAAGCTGCAGTCTGGGTGGGTGGACAGCTGTTCCTCAGATCTCTGTGGCATGGTTTCTGGGCTTCTAGAACCTCTGGCCTGGTTGCCCCAGGCTGTTCCCCACCTCATGTTTCTCACGCACAGATTCATAGCCCTTTAAGCACCCTGCACCCTAATGGTGTGAGCAGCGCCTTGTGCCCTCTGGGGTCCTCCCTGCTGCTTCCCTCTGGGGTCCTCCCTGCGTGCTTCCCTCTGGGGTCCTCCTCCCTGCGTGCTTCCCTCTTTAGACTTACTGAATGTGCAATGGGGTTGTTTGGGATTTGGGGAGGGATAGAGGACATTGACCCCAAGTTGTCCTGCCCAGTCTTTAGCAGTCATCTAGGAGGATGGGGTCTGACTGTCCTGGTGTGGTTTGTATGGCCCTCTTTGTTTGGGTTTCCATTCCTCCTCAGGGCCAGCTGTCCTTTGCATTGGCCTAAGATTCTACCCAGACCGCCCCCCACTTGTCTATCCCACAAAGGATCTAGCTCGTGTGACTGACTCTTAGGGAGGGCAGGGGGAATCCGTTGAGAACTGTGTCCTTCGGGCTGGACTGATAAGCCACCTTTCCGAGTGTTCCAGGCTAGTCCTTCAGGATTCCTCCATACCCCCCTTAGGTTCTAGGTCTCCTTCCGCTGGCCCTGGGGATTCCCCAGGAGGTGTCGCTGATGGGTTCCTGGGAGTCCTCCGTTAAAACCTTGCACTCTGTCCTCCAGAGGTGGTAGAGTGGGTATGTGGATGAAAGGAACTTCTCAAAGCTTCTCAAAGAGCTGGCCAACCTCCTGCCTCTGTGACCTGGGGCCCCCCAGGCTGCCAACCCACTTAGCTCCAGAGCTACTGAATGATAATGGCAGTGACCAAGGTTTTGTAAACTTTCGGGTATTTTTTCCTCCATGTACAAATGTATATGTTATGAATCAATTTTTGTGCTTTAAATAAAAATGACATTTTCAGACAACATTGGTGCCAACTGCGTAGTGGACCTGGAAGGATGGGGGTGGCCCATAGGGCCTGAACTGATCTGCAGGCCAGAGGGGACATGACCGAGCCCCTTACCCCTGGAGTGATACCCTTCCTAAAACTACCTGTCCTCTTCCAAAGGCACTTTCTGTTCTCCCTATGTCTACTTTAGAGCTGCTTGTCTAGGGTGGGAGGGGACCCTGGGGGGCCTCTTTGAAAAATGCCCCCCACCCCCAGCCCTGCTCCTGCGCATCTGGGCTTCTCCCGTGTAGCCCCCTCACGTGGGCCATCTCTAGGATGCCGAGTGGGATTCTCCGGGTAACCTCGTCCGCTGGCCTCTGCTCACTTCCGTTTTTAACGTGGGTGCCTCAGTATCCCCAGATGGATCTTGAGGGTATTGACGGATCATGTGACTTCCGGTGGAGGTGCGGGCTCAGGAGGCCCCCAAGAGCAGCACCCGCCGCACCCAGAGGGGGCGCGGCCACGGGGCCGGTGTGGAGCCGGCTCCCCGCCCGCTGCGTTGCAGTTCCGGCGGGCGGCGCTGGGGGCAGCGTGGAGTTCGGTCCTGCAGCCGCGCGCTCTGCCCGCTCTGCTCCCGGCCGGAACCGGGCGCCGAGAACCAGGAAGCGCCTGGAGGCGGCGTGGGGCGGGTGGAATGGCGGGTCCCGGCTGGGGTCCCCCGCGGCTGGACGGCTTCATTCTCACCGAGCGCCTGGGCAGTGGCTCGTATGCCACGGTGTACAAGGCCTACGCCAAGGTGGGTGCGGGGCGGGGCGCCCCCGGGGGCTCCTGTGCGAGGCGGGAACGGGGACACGAGGATTCCTGAGGACTTGGCCCCTGTCCCGCCAGACCCCGAGTAGGCCCAGGTGGGTGCCAGGCCGGGAAACTAGGAGAGGCTAGAAGGCGTACGAGCACCTAGGGGCTTGCCACGTCCCGGTCTGACCTCGGCGTTGGAGGCGGGAGCTGACTGCCACCCTTAGGTCTTCAAAACAAACACACGTACATACTCCCCTGTGTTCTGTCTGGAGGGGCAGGTGGAGACTTCATTGGAACCTCCGTGTCAGTGGCTGAAGAATAGGCTTAAAACAGGGTATCTGGTGGTCTGGGAGGAGTCAGTGTTCTTAGAATAATGGACCCAGTTAGGAAGCAGAGTGGGCAGCTCCAGACCACTGAATGACCTGAGTTAGCAGGGAGCATTCTCGGCTACAGTGAGGTGGGTTATGGAGCAAAGAGTTGGAGAACACCAGGCTGGGTGGGGAGACCAGGATTCCAGAATCTCAGGCCTTACTAGCCTGAGAAGGGGAAGCTGGGAAGGCTGGATGGATGCTGGTGTGAGTGGGCAGGACAAGCGAGGGGGAGACGAGCAGAGGGGACCAGAGCCTTTCTGGTCAGGCATGGGCCCTGTCCCCCTCAAGGCGGAATCCTCAAATCTCCTGTCCCCACAGAAGGACATGCGTGAGGTAGTAGCCATAAAGTGTGTGGCCAAGAAGAGTCTGAACAAGGCGTCTGTGGAAAACCTCCTGACAGAGATTGAGATCCTTAAGGGCATTCGACACCCCCATATTGTACAGCTGAAAGACTTCCAGGTGCGGGCCTGAGGTGGGGCCACCTCCAAAGGGGGCCAGAGAAGGGCCCCTCTCTTCAAGCTGCCTCTCTGCCTCTGACCACAGTGGGACAGTGACCACATCTACCTCATCATGGAGTTCTGTGCAGGGGGTGACCTGTCTCGCTTCATCCATACCCGTAGGATTCTTCCGGAGAAGGTGGCTCGAGTTTTCATGCAGCAGTTGGGTAAAAGCCTCTGACCCCAGCCTGTTACCCCTACTTATGATCTCTGCTCTCCACCCGACCCCTGCCTCAGGCTTAGAGCCCTGGCATTCTCAGGAGTTGCCTCCTGGCCCCAGCTTGGATTTTTAGGGCCCCATCTTTCCTCTGTGCCCATCCTTGGCTTAAGGGTGCTGTGACAGAGAGGGAGGAGCCCCCATCTGTGGGGAGTCCAGGTTTTCACATGTGGAACATAAAGGCACCGCGTAGAACATTCCAGGGCCCAGTGGGAAGTGCCCAAGTGCTTTGCCTGTGAAAGGAGCAAGAGCCCAAAGGGCTGGTGCATCCAGGGAGGCTTCTAGAAAGAGGGCAGCCTTGTGAAGAGGCCCAAAGGAGGAAGGCAGGCACTTGGGGTGCGGGTGGGGCACAAATTCTTAGAAGTGGCAGGAACCTGGCACTTGCATGGAAAGCATTCAGTAGACGAGTCAGGCCAGGACTGGGGTTGTGCTGGGCTGAAGAGGCACATGTAGGCCTGGGGAGGCAAGAGGCAGGTGGGAGATAGGCTCCTCTGACTTGTTTCTGTGCGTGGGTCCTATTCTCCAGCTAGTGCCCTGCAGTTTCTGCATGAACGGAACATCTCTCACCTGGATCTGAAGCCACAGAACATTCTGCTGAGCTCCTTGGAGAAGCCCCACCTTAAACTGGCAGGTGTGAGTCTAGAACGGCAGGGACGAGGTTTGGAGATGCGTGTGCAGAGGCCTCCCTCTGCCTGGGCTCCTTGTTTCTCACGGAGCCCTCTATTGAGTCATCAAACAGTGCCAGGCTGGGAGATCCAGGGATGGGCCCCATCGCCAAAAGGTAGGACCTTTCTCAGGCTACCCACAGTGAACTCCAGCAGTGGATGGTTGGGACTTGGGCCCAGTCTCGAGTCAGGGTCAAGACTGTGTGTGACCAGGGTCAGGACTTGGTCTGTCACCAGGATTGGGGCCCAAACTACAACTCTTTCTGTGACAGTGTTGGGGGGCATGGGGAGGGGGGCGGTTGTGGCCCTGATAGGATTTGGAGACGCATTGACTTGAGCATTGAGAGGCAGCTTGAGGATGGAGACTGGAGGTGGGGTGAACCTGAGCTTGGTGAGACAGTGAGGGAGGGTTCTAACCTGGCACGTCCTTATCCTCATAGCTGCTGTGATCAGTGTGCTTCCTGGGAAAAGGTGCCTGAGGGCGTGCTGTGCAGGATGAGTGGGGTTTGTACCTGCAGAGGAAGATGTAGGAAGGTGTTCTAGGCTAGCCATGAGAGAAACAGCATGAGCAAAGGCTGGGAAGTGGGACTGATCCCGGTGAGTCCGGAGGGTGGGACGGAGCCCTACGCTGGAGCCCAGGGTGAGCCTTTAAAAGCCAGGAGCAGAAGCAGCTGGGGTCTGAGCTCTGCTGCCTGGCCTCTCCCCTGCAGACTTCGGCTTTGCGCAGCACATGTTCCCCTGGGATGAGAAGCATGTGCTCCGTGGCTCCCCGCTCTACATGGCCCCTGAGATGGTGTGTCAGCGGCAGTACGACGCCCGTGTGGACCTCTGGTCCGTGGGGGTCATCCTGTATGGTGAGAGCTCTGTTCCCTGCCCCTTTGCCAGAGGTCTGCATTGTGTGTCCTGAGGCAAGGCCTCTCAGGACCGCTCCTGAAAGGCCCTAATGAGAATGCTGACTACTGGCCTAAGGTTCCTGTTCTGAGGGGCGTCAGACCCTCTCCCCAGCAGTGGGCCCGGCCACGCCTGACCCTCTCCCCTCCAGCCTGCTCTCTGCTTCTCCTCCACAGAAGCCCTCTTCGGGCAGCCCCCCTTTGCTTCCAGGTCGTTCACAGAGCTGGAGGAGAAGATTCGGAGCAACCGAGTTATTGAGGTGAGTCTAGCAGGGCCTCGGCCCCCCTTGGGGGCAGAGGGAGTCACAGCCTGTGGGTGGAGATTGGAGACCTCACTGCCACCTGCACAGACTGGGGTGTGGGCTCCAGGCTGCCTCTGTGCTCTAGATGGGCCATGGAAGCTCCATGCACTTCCAGGGGCCACACGCCACAACAGGGAGCAGAGAAGGCCGAAGCAGACCCAGGCCCGTCCTTACCAGGGAGGGGAGCAGGACCCGTAAACAGGGTTCTGCAATAGCAAGGTGTTGCGTTGAGGGTGTGGGCAGGAACCCCGGGCAGGCTCTGCACTGGCTCCATCACCTTGACCTGTCACTTCCTCCTGGGTGTCAGATTCTCCACCTGCCAAGCAGGTACCTCTGAAGTGTCCCAAGACAGGGTTGTCCTGCGGGCCTCAGGACTTGGGGCTGAAGTGTTGGAGCCCAGTGTGGTCTGCCTCCTGCCCCCCCTCTCCCGCAGCTCCCTCTGCGGCCCCTGCTCTCCCGAGATTGCCGGGACCTGCTGCAGCGGCTCCTGGAGCGGGACCCCAGCCGCCGCATCTCCTTCCAGGACTTCTTCGCCCACCCCTGGGTGGACCTGGAGCACATGCCCAGTGGGGAGAGCCTGGCGCGAGCAGTGAGCAGGCCAGCGGGGATGGGCTGGGGTGGGGGCAGTTTGGGGGTCTCATCTGCTCCTTACAGTGGCGCAGAGGTGACTTGTCAGCAGGGACCGGGGACTTGCTCGTCCCCCTTCGTGGGGGGCATAGGAGGTGGGCTTCAGTCCTGGTCTGCCCGTCCCCAGACCGCCCTGGTAGTGCAGGCTGTGGAGAAGGACCAGGAGGGGGATGCTGCGGCCGCTTTCTCCCTCTACTGCAAGGCTCTGGATTTCTTCGTGCCTGCCCTACGCTGTGAGTGCCTGGAGCTCCTGGGTGCAGAAGGGGGGTGGTCAGCAGAGCTACAGTGCGCGGATTCCAGGGGCAGTTTCCCACCCAGAATTCCGTGGGAGACAAGGCAGAGGGTGAATCTGGGACTTCATGCTTTGGGGATTCTGAAAGGTTTGGTGTGGCACAGGGTTCCCCCAACCCAGACTCCTCGTGTAAACCCCCACTTTCTGCAGATGAGGTGGACACCCAGAGGAAGGAGGCGATTCAGGCAAAGGTGGGTGAGTGAAAGTCCCCTGAGGGAGTAGGTGAGGGATCGGGGCCTCTGGAGACTAGCTCTCTCACAACTGGAACTTCTTCTCCTGTGAAGGGGGCAGGCCAGCCTCAGTTGCCCCTACATTACAGCTTGGGGCCGTCACTGAGGGCCCAGATGGAGAACTTGGCGGTGGGTGCTGGTGAGGGAGGCAGGGCGGGACAGCCTCTCCGCAGCCCTTCCCCCTCCTGCAGGTAGGGCAGTATGTGTCCCGGGCCGAGGAGCTCAAGGCCATCATCTCCTCCTCCAGTCGGGCCCTGCTGAGGCAGGGCACCTCTGCCCGAGACCTGCTCAAAGGTAGGCCCAGTTTCTGGCCTGGCACCCTAGCAGCTTCCCTCCAGCCTGCGGTGGGAGGCCCGCTAGCCTTCCTGAGACCAAACAAACAGGCTGCCTCCTCACCCTGAGCCTTTGCCCCTCATCCCAGAGATGGCCCGGGACAAGCCGCGCCTCCTCGCTGCCCTGGAAGTAGCTTCAGCGGCCATAGCCAAGGTTTGTACAGAGCACGAGGTGTGCAGGTGGGGAATCCACCGTGACCCTAGCTGACCTGGAGTCCGTGTGACTGTAGGAGGAGGAAGCCGGAGGGGAGCAGGAGGCGCTGGACCTGTACCAGCAGGGCCTGGCGGAGCTGCTGCTGCTGCTGGCAGGTGAGGCCCCTCGTCGGCACACGCCCGGGCCCCTGGTGCCCTGCCCCCACCGTGTGCCCTCCCTGTCTTTGCAGCGGAGCCCCCAGGCCAGAGGCGGGAGCTGCTTCACACCGAGGTACCCACTGGGTTGGGAGGGCTGGTGGGCTGGGAGCCCCTTTTGCCCTGCTCCGTCTGTGGGGAATCTCCTCCGTCTGGGAATCAGACCTCACGGGCTCGGCCAGTCAGTGGCCGCATGTGCCCTGGGCTCAGGTGGTCAGGTCAGGGCAGTAGGGCAGACAGGACCTGGAAACCCAGCAGCAGGAAGGTGGAGGGCCATTGCAGTCCAGAGTGCTTCCTGGAGGAGGGAGCAGGTAAAGGACTCAGAGGGAGGTTGCAGTGATAGGGCAGAAGGTTAAGAGAGCATCAGGAGGGAGGAGGCCCTCATTTTGAAGGCCCCACCTCCCCACCCCGCTTGGCAGGTTCAGAACCTCATGGCTCGAGCTGAATACCTGAAGGAGCAAGCCAAGGTGGGCACGTGGGGTGGCCACGTCGGAGTGAGGCTGTGTGGGTCCTGCCGCTCTTTGCCTGTGGCTGTCTGCTCCCCTCCCACCCCACGCCCCATCCCAGCTCCCGCTAGCCTCTTGCTGCGTGACTGTCTCTGTCCAGGCTCTCGGTCGCCCGTCTCTGGCCGTCTCTCAGCCGCCCACCCCATGCTGCCTTCATGTCCCACAGATGAGGCAGTCTCACTGGGAAGCTGACGCTCTGGACAAAGAGGGGCTGTGGGAGTCTGTGCGCAGCTGTGAGTCCTGCCCTGGGGTCTGACCCTCCTCCCGAGGAGGGGTGAGGGCTGTGGTTTCTGCGGCTTTTGTCAGAGACCTGAGACTGACCCTTCCCCCTTTCCCCTCCACAGCTTGCACCCTGCAGTGACCCCAGAAGATGACTGGACAGATGACTGGAGTTGGGGGACATGCCCATGCCCATGCCCAGAATCCTGCAGAGCAGGCTTCCTGGACGGGCATCTCCGAGAGCCCCTGCATCCCAGGGGTCTTACTCCCCCTCAGGGTAGTCCATACCAATAAGAGGGTCTGACAGCCCAGGCTGTGTGCTGGGAGCACTGGGGGAAGGAGAGCAGAACTCCGGGAAAGTGTTTCCTTCATGTGACTTGTTATTTGCTGGTTGCTGGGTCCTGAGCCTGTTGATTTGGGGCATCAGGCTTTTCATTTTTGCTCTGATAAGAGGGCAGGGGGCCCTCTGTAGGGCATTTCTGCTCTCGCCCCCTCCCTGCCAGTGGGCAGCTGCTCCCTGTGCCTACCCTGTCCTTCCTGGGAGCCTGTGTTGCAGCTTACCCCCTTCCTTACACTGGAACAGGTCACTCCCAGGATCCCTCCCACATATGCACTCAGCCACACCTAAGTCACCAGTCTTCCTGGGAGTTGACCTCAGCCTACCCTCTCAGTATTTTAAGATAATCCTTCAAGCACGGAAATATTCTTTGCAGGGGTGGGGCAAATTTGAGAAACCCATGCCTGTTCCTGCTCTAGCCCAGGGGCACATGGGGAAGGGTCCACAACTCATTCCTCTTAGGCCATCCCTCAATCCCTCTTTGGAGAGCAACCTGTTTGCCTTAGAACTGGTCCTGGCCTGGGAAGGGGAGGCATGGGGACTGCCCGACCCATCAAGCTTTGGGGGACCCAGCGATCTAGGGGACATGGTTCTAGGCCTGACACTGCTGCTATTCCAGTGTGTGGCTCCAGGCAAGCTGCTTCCCCTTTCTGGTCCTGGGTCTCCCCATATTTCCAGTAGTGGGGCTGCCAGTATCTTAGCCTCCAACATGGGCTTTTAGGAGGACAAAGGACTTTAATCTGGAGACGAATGTACACCCCTATGTTTATTTGGGGTTTCTTTTTAAAAAATTAGAGGGTGTTTGTGATGTGTAACCCTTCTGCTCAATGCCTCCTTGAGGCAAGAGTTTGTCTTCCCTGAAGGAGGCTGGATGTAAAGAATGTAACATTGTTTCTCTATTAAATTATTTTCTGAACTTGTGCTTTGCTTCTTGTCCTGGGCAAAACAGGAGAGGAAGCCCCTGTTCACAGATTGGGGCTGGAGGTGCCCCAGGAAAGCTGGGTAACTTGAGGGAGGTCTGGGGAGCCCACCTGCCTCCTGCCCTCAGCCCCTGGAGGGTCTGAGAGAATCAGGCTGACCGGCCACCATTCCTGCCTGCCGCCTAGAGGACCCCACCACCTAGCGGGGAGGGCACAGGCATGGGCTGGGAGCTGGGGAAGGCCCTTCCTCTCCGAACCTGGAGAAGGGTGGGCTCAGTGGCAGGAGGGCAGTCCTGTGAAACCTCTGCTCTGCACCACACACTTCTCCCCAGGCAGGATCCCTGGCTTCCCACCCCCTCTGACCTGGTGAGTGGGCACTGAACTGGACTGGGGACAAGACACATCCTCTGGGGTGTCCCGTGCCCATACGCGGTCCCTCAGGACCTCCACCACCCAGGCCTCCCATTGAACAGCACTCAGAAGCATCTTCGGGGACTTAACGGGGAGAGAGAGCCCATCCCTCAGGCAGCCACCGAGGCAGCAGTCTTCTAGACTTTTAGATACCCCCAGGATGCTCAGCCTTCCATAAAGGGCCTCTACCAAGAGGGAAGCACGCCAGGAGGGACCTAGTTTCCCCGCAGCGCTGAGCTCGGCCACTGGGGGGCAGTGTAGAGAAGTGGGCCAGCAGGCAGGAGGTGTGGCTAAATCCAGGCGCTGCCATTTGACCCTGAAGCTTGGGACCCATTGATTAACCCGTTTCTCCATAAAATTAGGATGAAGATAAGCACCCGTGGGAATTCGTAAGGATTAAATGAGTAACTGTACATGACCTTGACACAGCACGGATTCAAAAAAATGTTATTTTCAGACATAGGAAAAGGAATGTGCTTCAGAATCTCTGGCCATGAGCTGGACAAAAAAATGAGTAAAATGATGGAAAGGAAGGAGGAGGGTGAAGAAAGGAGGACCCTGCTGGTAGGTGAGTGCCGAAGAATGGGTGGAAGGGAGGGTGGGAGCGAGGAAGGATGGTGAGATAGAGGGCCCACAGACCCCAGCTGTTTGTGACATCTGCATTGGCTGGCTGAGAACGGCCTGAAATTATTACACGTGGAGGTGTGGAGAGGAGTGGGCCCCTATGGGGGGATTGGGTACAGGAAAGGCCTGGGAGGCTGAGGCTGGTGGAGGCCCTGGCAAACAGCCCTCCCTGGGTAAAACATTTAGATGACTTCCAGGCTGGTCTTGGGGCTAAGCCATGTGCCAAGGATGGAGACAGCCCAGTTGGAGAAGAGAGGGCTCTCTCTCCAGGGCTCTCTTCAAATGGCAGAAGCCTATGGGAAATATGCTAATCTGCTTTTTAAAAAATATGTTTTTCCTCTTAGGGGTGAGAGTTGTTTCCAATTCTCACCTTTAACGTTTTGAAAGTGCCCAAAACAGGACAGACACCCCGCTGCATCTGGGTGCCTCACCCTGCCCTGTCCTCCCACCTCCACTCAGTCCCGCAAGCCCAGAGCCAGGCCCCAGGTGTCCTGTGCCCAGCCTGCCCCTCTTTTGCCAACTGGGAAGATGGGGAAGGATATAGAAACTTGGTTCCTGCAGGAGGTCATCCTGAAGGGTTCTCGTCCTCAGGGGTGACTGCAATTACAACCCTTCCTGAGAGGGAGATGGCTCAACCCTGAGGCTGGAGCATGAGGGGAGGGGAGCACATCGATGCCCACTTTCCCCAGAGGAACTCACACACATCCCTATATGCTTGAAAGCCCACAGACACTCACACCCCAGGCACACACCCACAAGAACAGGCCACGGGTGGCAGACACAAAAACACCAAAACCACCTACAAGCTCATAGACCTACGCAGACCCCACATAGACAGGCACGGCTCCTGCTCAGCAAGGCCAGGCAGCCTCGACGTTGCTGCTCCCCTGGACCCAGCCCACTCTGCCTCCCATGCTCTTCTGGAGCCTTCCACGCAGGGATTCTGGGAACAGCTATGCCTGGCGGGCACTGGGTTAGAGGCAGGGCAGCAGGTTCTGTGGCTCCCTCCCTCCCCTCACACACAGCTCCCCACCCCCAACGTGGCGTCAGGCCTCAGCTGGGTCACTAGGCACTGCCCGCAGCTCAGCTCAGCGCATGATCATTCCCCAGATGTCCCCAGCAACTGCCCGGGCAGTGTCTGAGCAGAGACCATCTGGGCACTGGGGAAAGGGAGAGCCTTTGAACTCCAAACCGTGTCACCCTCCCCAACTCCTCCCTGGGGACCAATTGGACTTGGGAAGGTCACTTGTTCTCTCTGTACCCCTCTGTCTCTGGGAACGAGGCCTGCTCCCTGACTGTAGGCCCCCAGCCAGCCCCTTTTGTGAGGGTTCAGTGCGTGCTAACCCCCCAGCCTCCCACAGCCTGCCTCCTTGCATCTCTCACTCTGGGTCCTGCAAACCACCGAGGCGAAAGGCGTCCATCCAATTCCATTAGGCAGAAGGCCCCTGGAGGGGGGAGTGCTGACGTGGGCTTTGCCGCTGATGCAGCTGAGGAGGTCCATGCCCCTGATCCAGCCTGGGGCCCCGACCTGGGTCTCCTCCAGCTCCAAGAAGGTCGGGAAAGGTTTGTGTCCAACCACCACCCGGGAGCATCCTGGGAGCGGCTCAGAGGCCCAGACCCCTTCCCTGGGATGGTCAAGACAGAAGGCCCAGTGTGACAGCCTGAGCAGCATCGCCCTGGTCCTGGGACTGCCTCCCTCCCTGCCTCACCCTCCTCGTCCTTTTTCCTCTTTCCCCTCTTTCTTCCACCTGTCCCTCTCCACTACCTACTGCACAGAGTTGATGTTTCTTGTTCTTATTGTAAAAAGGAACCCTAATGGAAACTTTCCCCTTAAACCAAACCGTCAGATGGCCGCTCTGCTGGCTCCCCCACAGGGTGATGCTGGGTGGGGGTCCCTAGGGCTGGCCTGTGGCACCTTGTTCCTGCTCAGGCCCCTGGGGTGGTCTGCCTGGAGCCTCCTGGTTGGTGTCCTGGACCCCCAGTAGGTGAGCAGGATGAGATTTGGGCTTTTCCTTTTTTTTTTAAAGAATGAATTATCATTTATCAATATGGTCTATCACATGCTGAGGGCTTTACAAAAGGTCACCCTTTGAAACATGTACTGTTATTACTCTGATGGGGGAGCTCTCCATCTCACACGGGGAAAACAGGCACAGCAAAGGAAAGGGACCTGTTTAAAGTCACACAGCAGTGCCCGGGCTGGCATTTCTTTTTGTTACACCTTCAGTGTTCGAGGTGAGACGGGGTATAGGTACTGGTGCCGGAGACAGCTGTGGTTGAGCTGTGGCCCCTCCTGTGTCTCAGGTAAGGCCCAGAGGCCCCACCTTCCCCAGGTGCATCCCCAAAAAGCTGGCTATTGCATCCTTCTCAGAGATCTGTTCTGTCTGGTTCCAGGCTGGACCAGTGCTGTCCATGTGGGGGCTCCGCCTTGCCCAGCGCCCTGTGAGGGCAGAGCGTGAACAAGTTCCAGAGGCTAATGCTCCTAGAGAGCAGTGGGTGAGGAGGTAAACACCTCTCCAAAGGCAGGGTTGGAGCCCCATAACTCCTGGACGTCAGTAAGAAGTAGGAGGATAGGTATGTCACTTGGAATTTTTATTTTTCACTGAGCTGAGAGAGGAGATCCAGCTATAGAATCTGGAGGGAGATGTATGGGAACAGAGCAGAAATTGCCTGGGCCTGGGCCCAGAGGCCTAGGGCTGCCTGGGCTACTGTTTGGTGCCAGCTTCATGCTTGGCATTTGGTCCCTCACGCTGCATCGCTCAGCAGCTAAGAGCTGGAGCCATAGTGCAGTGGCAGCTGCTTGAGCCTATGGCTGCAGGTGCTGCCCTGCTCAAGAAGGGGTCGGCTCTGAGGGCCGAGGAGGCCAAGCTAGAAGGAGTCTTAGAAATTACCCAGTCTATCTCCAGTTTATAGATGATGAATTAAAGCCCAGAAAGAGCAGTGGGTTTCAAGGAGAATAAATATGGAGACAAACTCAGGCCTCCTTTCTGCTGAAGGGACCCTCCCAAAGATGGCTTTAGGCACATCTGAGCATTGGTGTCTAGAGGGGCTAGGCAAACAGGGGAGCTGGCTTTGCATGTGTCTGTGTGTGTGCCAGGATGTACCTGTGGCATATGCCTCTGCACATGCTAGGGTTTCCATGTCCCGCTGTGTGTCTCTCTGTGGATGCTTCTGTGTGTGGGAACTTGGGGCCATGGCCTAGTCTTACAATCTTGGGAGGCTTCCCAGTTGAATAGAGAGGGTGGGTAGGGTAAGGAATAGGGACTTTGCTCTCAGGGGAGAGGGGGAAAGCAGAAAGCAGGCTTGTGCTGAGTGGGGCCTGGTCCTGAGGCCAGTACTGGGCAGGGGAAACAAGGCCAGGATGTAGTGTGGGTCTCTGGGAGGCAGGCCCTTGGTTCGCACAAGGTCCCTCTGGCCAGCCCCGCGGGCAACCCCGGGAGACACAGTCACATGACATGGCACTTTTCAGCGGATTGCTTGAGGTCCCCCAGGGTGGTCTGAGCCTTGTCCTTGAGTGTGCTGAGATCCAAGCCAGGGAGGCTGGCCAGCTGCCCGAGAACAGAGGCCCTCTCCTCTTCCTCTGTGTCCTCCTCAATCATCTTGGCCAGCTCCCGGGGCAGTTCCACGTCTCCACCTGCCATCTGGATCTGGCTTTCGTCTGTCTCATTCTGAAGGGAAGAGGCAGGGGGTGAGGTGGGGTTGGAGGTCTGTGAGGACCCAGAGCTGAGGGAGCAGGGAGGAGGCCTGGACTCAGTTCCAGGCTCCTGGATTCTTGGGCCCCATGTGCCAGTGGTTCAGCCCCCACTCCCACATCCCAGGATCAAGCCCTCCACACTTGGACATGAAGACCTTGGGCTTTTATACCACTTTAGTTCACCTTGAGGTACTGAAGGTAAGACAGTAACATAGGGAGTAAAGACAGAAACATATGGGAGTCAAACTGTTATTCTCACAATAACCCTGTGAAGTAGGGAGTATCTCCATTTTATAAATGAGGAAGCTGAGGCTCAGATCATCTAAACAAGTACCTTGTCCAAGGTTATACAACTAGGAAGTGGCAGAGCTAGATTTACACCCATGTCCCTGATTCCGAAACCTGCGCCCTGCTTGCAGAGCACCTACTGATTGTCATCACACTCCCTGTCCCTTTCCACTTTACGTCCTGCTCAGTTCCGGCCAAATCTTCCCTCTTCTCCTGGACTCAGAGTTCCCTGACGGCAGGAGTTGTGTTATATGCATAGTGCAAGCATTTGAAACTCCATTCCTACCTGAGTTTAACTCAGTGACTTTCTAGAAAGGCAGGCTTTTTGGACTGCTCTTCCTCTGACACACTTCCAAAAGACTGGTGGCCTGTGGAGAAATCAGAGGCAGCCAGGGGCTTGATAAACTTACGTTGAATGAGTGAATGTGATGTTCACGTACCTGATCTTCTGATGTAAGAGGAAGATCAAGGTCTGGAGTGTTATTTCTGTATCCCCTCAGAGTCCAGCACAGTTTTGGGCATGAAAGTGGCTTATGCCTTAATTCCCTCCTTGGGCAATACTTACATGGCGATCTGATGCTGCAGTGCCTAGGGGAGTCATCCTCCTGGCTGCTTGGCCAGCCAAGGGGCTACTTTGCTCTCTGCAGGCAGACTCCATACCCTGGCAGGCAGGCAGGGGTCCTGGAGCGAGCACAGCCCCATCACTCACAGGTCTCAGCTCTGCCCAGTCCCATAACTCTTTTGGCTGTATGACCTTAGTCAAGTCCCTTAATCTCTCTGAGCCTCAGTTTCCTTATTTGTAGACATGGGTGACTGCTACCTGGAAGCACTATTGAGGGGTTAGGTAAGGACATGGAGGTCAAGTGTCTGGGAGACAGAGGCTGCTGCATTCTTTCCTCCACTCCACTGTCCCTAGGTGTTCAGAAGCCTCAAGAGTACTCACCTCTTCAGTAAAATGTATTTCCTTCCACCTCTTCATCTGCTCAAGCCTGACTCAGGGCGGGGGGAGAGAGAGGGGGTCTGAACTGGCTACAGAAACACAAACCCGTCCGTCTCCGGAGGACAGGGCATCTCAGCGCCAAGGCCGTGGCCTTTGGCAGGGGGCAGTTGTTCGTGAATGAGTGAATGAACTAATGAGCGAGAGAAGGGAGGATCTAACCAGACATTCCATGGGCCTTAGGAGATGACAGCTGCTGCGCCGAGAGCGGGGCGAAAGAGCCCCGCGAGTGCCTCTCGGCCCAGGCTCCCAAGCTTACCTTGGGCAGCCGGTATTTGTCTCGGAAGTGGCTCCGCAGCGTAGCCCGCTCTGCCTTCCTCTGCGTAAACTGCGCGTCCCGCTCCATCCTGAGGGACAACCGGGGGCGGGATCACTGGGAGAGTCTGGAGAATGGGCGTGGTCTTCGAGGAAAGGCCCGGAGGGGTCCCGCGTCCGGGAGGCCTGGGGTCTGGATGTCGGCAGGGGGCCTCGGCTAGTCTTTGCTGCCTCTTTCCCCATCACAACACCCTCTGTCCTGTCACCCGCTATCTGGGCAGGTGCGTCAATCTGTTTGGGTCTCTCCACGGACCCTAATTTATGTCATTTGCAGCCTCCAACTAGGTCTGTCTTTTCCTTCCCTGATAGGTTGCGTCGCAGACTTGGAGTTGCGTCCTGACTCCACGACCACATTTGGTATGTCTTTGGGTAAGTTACACCTTCCTCTTTTGTAAAATGGGGTAAGATTTTGCAATTTACAAAGCTGTCTTCAGGTTAAGTGGAATTATAAAAGCTAACATTTGATGATTTCCATGTGCCAGGCACTGTGCTAAGCAGTTTATGTGTGCTAGTAATTTAATCTTCATAAATATATGAGGCATGTTGTATGATTACCACCCCCATTTTTTACAGAAGAAGAAACTGGGACACAGAAAAGTTAAGTAACTTGCTTAAGGTCACCCAAGTAAAAAGAAGCAAAATCTGGATTTGAACCCAAGCAGCCTGGCTCTGGAGTCCAGCCTCTAACCGCACACTGGCTGCCTCTCTGTCCCAGCACTGCCCGAGACCAAGGAGCCTCAGTATGCGTAAGAGCCCTCATCTCAAGATCTGTCTCCGTGACTCTGGGCCCCCTCAGCTGCACTGCTCCTCTCAAAGCCTCAGGCTCAGAGGAGCTCCAGTCGGAAGATACAGACGGCTGAAACCAGATCGGATTAAGGGATTACTCGTTTCGGCAGAAATGCACGTACCCCCAACCCCATCCCAGGCTCCTGTCTCCCTTGTCCCCACTCCCTCTGGGATCGAGGCCGAAGCTGGGGTGGGGTTCTAGGCTTGAGATGGGTGGCCCTGGGGACAGCCTAGATGGCACATCTCAGCGTCTCACCACGTTTGAAAAAGTAAGAGAGGGGGTCTGGGGGTATGAGACTTCCCTGGGGGAGGGGGAGGGCAGCTGTGGGGGTTGGGGGAAGGTCGTTGGAGCTGGGAAGGGGTCCCACTCACTTCTCTTCCACCAGTTGCTTCTGATATTCCTCATACTCCTCTCGGCTCATCCCCTGAGCTTCGGCCGCCGACTTGTCCCCGGCCCCCTTGTCCTCGCCGCCCCCCAGGCTCCCGGTGAGGTTCTTCAGCTGACCGCCCACCATGGTCTTCACCATGAACGCCATGGTCCTCGCTGGCCCGGGTACTTGGCGCCGAGTACTACGCGCCGGGCACCAGGCACGTCCGCATCTACTTCAGCACCAGGTCTCTCGGACAGCTCCCGCCGCGGGCCGGCGCCCCACCTTCTGAGCCTCCCTCCTCCCGCCCCCACCTCCCCAAACCCCTCCTCACAGGGGGCGGGGGACGTGCACGGGGCTGAGGAGGCTGGACCACGTGCAGCTCCTCACTCCCGCCTCCCCCCCCACGTGCCTCTTTCAACGCCGAGCTCCGCCTGGGCACTGCGGACAAAGGATTAGGGCTTGCGAGGGTGGGGTCGCCCGCACCCGAGGCGAAGGGGTTGTGCTGATGTGTGCCTAGAACCGTGCTTCTAGCGTCTCCCCACTTTCTCCTCTCCCTGGTAGCTGAGAGCAAGGATTTCAGCGGGAGATCCCAGTAGCAGCAAGGGGAAAATACCCAGCCCTGGACCCTACCCCATCCTCCCCAACCCACTGCCCCAGCAGCTGCCCAAGGAGTTTGACGGTGGGAAAAGGAGGGAGACCAGAGAGTGGGAATTACAGTTATGCAGAATTCTTGGTCCTAGCTGCAGGAGGGAGTGGGGAGAGTTGTTCATGGTGATGCTGGGTGGGCTGGGGCAGAACGGGCACCTGGAGACACCACTCCTTGTTCTGGGGGACTTTGGGCACAGAACTGTCCACAGCTGTGACTCCCTCTCCTTTTAACAATCAAGCCGGCCCTTGGCCTCCTTGTCTGCTTGGAGCCCACTCCCAGCTACCTATCCAGAGGAGACCAAAACCTTCAGAGAGATTAAGGTGAAGCCAGAAGGTAAATAACCATATCAACACATGGGAAGAGGGAAATCGCCTTTAGTAAAGTTGGAAATTTCCTAAAAGCTAGGGTGTAGGTAAGACCTGGGCACCCAGAGGGAGGGGATACTGGCTAAGCCAGCCGCTCCCCAGGAACCATCCACTTCCAGTGACAAGAGGTCATTTCTTCAGGGCTTAGCAGTGGGTCACGCATGCACGTTGGAGGAGAGGGGCTGCCTCCTCAGAACCCCCAGGGCTGTAGGGACGCACGGAGCAGGACTCAGAGGAAGGCTGCCGGTGGATAAATAGTCCTGAAGGCTCCTGTTCACCTCCTGCCTGCTGCCAAGGAGACAAGAAGATTACTTGGACCTCTTCTTTCTGGGCTCCTGAGACCAGGCTTCCACACTCAACTGCACCACAACCTCCCATGCTCTGGGATCTTCTGTAGCTCCCTTGGCTTGCCCCATCAGGACCACACTTTTTCCATGTCTGTCCAGGTGGCTCCAGCCTTATAGCCACCATTGCACTCCTACATAATGTATAAGCCTATCATCTTTTCCAGCTTGTACCTTTTCTGCTCTCCTCACCTGGGGGCCATCCCCTCTCCTACTGTGCAAAGCTCAGCATACTTCAGTCCTCCTCCAGGTCCACCCCAGATCACACTGAATCTTCTAACAAGGACTGTAAGTCCCATTTCTGAGCCCCTTACCTACATCTGTAAATGTTTAATTCAGTCAACAAACCCCTACCAAGCAGAAATAGTGACCTCCTCCCACCTTTTCAATTCTCTTCGCTCAGATTCACAAACTGGTCCCAGCCTTTGCTCTGAATTTTCCACTTTTTTTTCCAAAATATGATGCTTTTTTCACACTTCCCTGCCTTTTCTCATGCTGTTCCCTCTGCATCTATGCCTGTACTTGTCAGTGAAAGCTCCCAGTCACCTTCACCCACATCAAACGTCCCTTCCAAGTTGATTCCCTGATCTCCCAAAACTTGGTCAAATGTTTTTTCTGTTAATTCTTATAGCCCCTGAGCTGTACATATGTGGCACTGACCATATACGGTGTGACTATTAGTTACTTATCCAGTTTCTCACACTAGAGAGTGATTTTGTGAGGGCAGGATCCCAGTGGGACCAGTGGCTGAGAAAGTAGTCAGCAGAGCCTATTGGAAAAATTGGGTCCTAGCCTGGACACTGCTGGCTGGTGGGCCAGGCAACTCCCCACTGGGCTGCAGCGTCCCCTCTCTCAAACTGAATAGCTATGGTCCAGAACCAAGAGAGGCTACATAGGTGTGGGAGGCCCACCTGAAGTGCACGTAACAGAAGAAGCCTACAGTCTGGATGAGGAGGAAGAACAGGAAGATGCCAGGCCGCAGGCATAAGGAGGCCCCTAGGGACCGGCCAGGTGGGCGGGGCTCCTTGCTTGCCCATTTCTGGAAGAGGAGGACAGTGGACAGTTCTGGGACAGCTTCCTCACGCAAAAGGAGGCAGGGGCCCTAGAACCTGGGCCATGCGTGTGCTCCGTCTCCCTCTCAGGCTTGGGGCACCCTGGCTCCAATCAAGCAAACTTGGGGAGGGAGTAGCTTACAAACTGCCTTCTCCCCCCCAGCTCCCATGGCAACCTCTGTGGGAACAGCTGGGAGGGCCTGGGGCCTGGGATCATCAGGGGACCAAAATCTCTAGAGATGAGAAAGAGGGCAGAACACAGAAAACAGGGTGGTGGTGAGGACCAGGGAAAGAGCAAGGTAGGGCGAGGGCGTGGGGAGAGCAGGCTTCATTCAAAACGAGCTCTGAACCATCTTGGGCACCGCCCACTCCCAGTCCCCTCTCATCACTGAGGGCATTGGACTAAGCGGTCTTCAGAGTGGGACTCCCCACAGAGCAGAGAGGCCCGAGAAAGGATGAGCTCTGTGTCCCGGAGGGCAGGTGCGCATGCGCACACCGACAGACACAGACCTGCCTGCCCGGGGTCCGGGGAGGAGAGCAAAGGCAGGAGGGGCCTGGGGTTGCGGGAGTGCTGGAAGGGCGCTGAGCCCGGACCTCAAGGATGGAGCCCCCGTGGTACGCCTGCCTTCCCCCTCACCGCTGGGCCCCGAAGGGCTTTCTGCAGGAGGCTCAGGATCTGGGTCAGCTCTAAGAAATGATGCTTGGTGCCCACAGGCAAGTAGAAGACCTGGGCTCTTGAGGCCATGTGGGCAGCTGCATCCCTGGAAGGAGTTGGAAACCAAAGGGGATGACTCATTACCCCTTCTGGTTGCACCCAAGCCTCCTAACCATTTCTCATGATCCCTGGAGGCACACCTGGGTGGGGAACAGGCACCATCCAGAGAACCCTTTCTTGGGACTTCTTACCCCAGACCTTCCTCCTGGATCCTCAGCTTTTGCTCAGAGAAGCATTCCCCTAAAGCTATCTGCCTCCACCCCAGGTCCCTGGGCTCTGCCGTCCATCTTCAGCTCCCAGGGGATTTAGCCCCTCCTCCTCCTCCTCCTCTTCCGGTCTGTCCACCCCCAAGCATGTAGATGTGAGCAGGGGTGGGCAGGGGCCCCAGCACTCCGCTCCCAGCCTGGAGCCTTCCTCCATGGCATCCGTGGGGCCCCCTGCCCCCAGGGCTCTGTGGTTAGCTCCTGAGGCCTGGCCTAGAGTGGGATGCTAGGAGGTGAGAAGAAGGCAGGAGGAAGTCAGGCACTGCCCCACCCCTCAACTGGGCATGTTCTTATTTATGCTTTTCCCAAGAAACCCATCAAAATGTCCTCTCCTTTCAGGAACTGTCACTGAAGGAAGGTTGAGATTTACTAATTCTCCCTGGGATGGGAATGTCTCCCTCCCCGGGAGAGTTGCTTTTAAACTAGGACTTTGAAAGCTTTAAACTTGATTCAGTTAAATTCATGTCAGCTCAAGAAACCTAACTCTGCCCCCAGCCCCTCCCCATGTGCCAGGTTTTGGACTGGGCAGTCAGAAAATGAGGAGGGGAATAAAAGCCTGATGGGCAGGCAGAGGGGCAGTTGGTGAAAACGAGACTCCCTTTCCTCCCAGCACAGGACTACCACCTTGCAGCCTTACCTCATCTCCTGCAGGTCCTGGAGCAGAGTTTGCTGTCCCTGGACCAAGGCACTGACCTGGGCAGAGTCCTGCAAGAGTGCCAGCGTCTTCTCTAGGGCCCAGGGCCCAGCCCCTCTCTTCCCAGAGTCCACCTTCCCCAGGGACACACAGCCCTTTTCCTTCCAGAATCTGTAATCCTCACCAGATATCCTGGGCCCTCATTCTGCACACGCTGACTTTATCTGACCCCGTCCATCTGGGCTTCAGGATTCCTCCTCCTCTCAAACACCTCCCTGAGGGTAGTGTTTCCATCCCCCACCCAACCACTGACAGTGGCCACTTCTGGGCTTTCCCAAAGTCCTTGCCTTTTCCAGAGGGATTCTGCTCCTGAAGGAGGCACAGACCCAGTCCAGTCCTGTGCACCCTATTCCCCCCACAGCACAATCCAAGCCTGGGGCCCGTGCCGGTCAACTCCCAGTGTTTGGGCGCCTGTCTTGCCTAACGAGCTGGAAAGGTGGCCTGGCCACCACTCTCTCAGGTGGACAGAATCTGGCAGGAGGGGTCCTGGGCCTGGAAGTAGGATCAGAGGGCCCCAGTGGAGTGTGGTTCCTCTGCGTTTCCCCACTTCAGCAGCCCAGCCTCAGCTGCTCTGGCCTGAGGACACAAAGTGAAAACCCCAAGCCACCAGCAAAGCCCGCAGGAGCTGCCGGCCTCTTCTGCTCCGAGTCTCACATCTTGCCTGAGCCCAGCTGTCAGGCCCAGGCTTGACGCCCTGGGGGAGAAGCCAGGACAGCAGCGGAGATGACAAGGACTCTGGTGCCTCTGAGCATTAAGCAAGCCAGCCATACGTGAATCAAATCACATGTGGATTAGCGCTCAGTCTGTCTGTCAGTTGTCTACAGATCCAAATCCCTGGCATCTCCCCGGCCTGTGGGTCTGCAGGCACCGGCCTGTGCAGAGCCGCCTTCCTGCATGCCCCTCACCTGTCAGGTCCACCCCATCCTGCAACCTGCAGCGTTACAACCCTGGCCTCCTTTCCCCTCAGTCCTTGGGGGAGACTGGTTCCTAAATGTGGTGCTTGACCCCCTTTCTGGACAGAGAGAGCACTGGTGCCATTGGACCCGTGCCTAGGGCGTCGCTTCTCCGGGCCTGCAGGCAGATGCCTGAGGGGCCACTCACCCAGGCTCCTGCAGGCCTGGCCTGGCCTAGGGATCCCAGCTGCTTCTTCCATTGCCTCTCAGTCTGGGCCAGCTGCTCCGAGAGACCCTGAATAGCCTGCAGGATCTGGCTGTGTCTGCCCAGTGTCGCCTCCAGGTCAAAGATCCTTTCCCCTGGGGATTGGGACAGAGCTGGGACAGGCAGTCAGCTGGGGTGGGACAACAGATCTTGTATTTTGGGGGCTTCCTGGAAAGGATACCCAGAAAGGTGTGGCTTCTGCCACCAAGACTCTTGGAAAGATGTGCCTGAGTAGGGATAAGACGGAATGCTTGCCAGGGCCTGCTTATATGTGGCCCTGTAGGCCTCCATCTCCTCAGTGGTTGAAAGACTACTAGTTCAAAGGGAAGAGCACCCTGTGACATTCAAATGGACCCCTGCGCCACCTGCCTGTCTCCTGGGTCCCTACCCTCGCCCTGGATTTCGGAGCTCAGCTTTGGCATCATGTCCTCCTTGGTGCGTAGGGCCAGCCTTGCCCACAGCCCTTCTAGCTGCCTTGCCAGGCGGAGCTGCTCCATCTCCAGGAAGGGCTGCTGGGGAGGCTGGAGGAAGAAGACAGAAACTCAGACCTGGAGCCCATGGCGATCTGGGGGTGAGGAGAGCTGTCCCACAGGGCCCCCACGAGCCCAGTCTCCTCCCTGACCAAACATTCACCCAGCCAGGGAAGAGCCACCCCAGCTGCTTCTCCCACTGTGCAGCTTACTCCTTTTGCCCCCTCAAGCTCATCTCTTTCAGGCTGCCTTCCCTGCTGTCCTGGCTGGTGAGGACCCCTCCCCTGTGCTCCCAGAGCCCCCAACCAGCCTGGGAGGTCCTTCAGGACAGGGCCTGGCTCTGGGTCACCTCTGACCCCTAAGCACCGCCCAGCCGATGGCCCGCTGAGCAGAGCTCAGAGAGCAGGCAGTGATGACAGCGGGAATGACAGGTCTGACAGCACCATGGCATGAGCAGAAGCATCCGGGGAACGGAGTGGTCCCTGGGCTGCCCTCCCCCAGCCCTTCCTGCGAGGTGGGCCCAGGCGTCACCTGTGGACCCGGCTCACTCAGACTGAAGGTCAGAAAGGACAGGACATCGTGGTCATCTGGAAAGGGGGGGAGAGAAGGGGAAGTAAGGCCTCCCCCAACCTAGTAGCCCACTTACTAGGTTCAATTATAGTCCAAGGAGGCAAAGATCTGGGTGACTTTGGGCAGCTCTCACCCTTGTCTTGCTCACTTGATAGGAAAGGTGTGAGGGTCAGACCAGCAGGTGGGTGGGCTGTGAGGACTGACTCCCACGCACAGCCAGAGGTGGGGAAAGTGGACAGTCCCGGGCTACAGGCATGGAAGCAGACGGAGCGACACCTTCAGACCCGCAGAGCGTGGCTGCTGCATGCAGTGGCCACATCCTCAGCACGGCTGTGAGCACGCTGTGTTCCTCCTCAGACACCTTCCCTGGCTTCCCACTCCCTGGCTGCACCCTGATTTCTAGTTGTGGGTCCCTCCATGTACTTGGGCTCTCCAGTGTGTTACAACCCTTTGTTCCATTTCCCTAAATGTTCCTCCCAGCCATCCCTCTTCCACTTGCCCTGCAGTTCCCAGCTAGCGGCACTTATGGGTCCATCACTGGAGTAAAAGTTTTTTGTGGTTTATCCTCTTTGAGACTTTCAACAACTCTGCAAGGCAGACATGAGCTTCCCCTGATGGCAATGGAGGCCCAGAGAGGGTTAGTGCCTTGTGCACATCAGATGGTGAGGAAGAGGCGAGCCCACACCTGGGCTCATTAGGGACGCTCCCTGCTCTTACCCGCCCAGAGGCCTCACCTGCCAGGGCGCTGGTGGCTGCTGAGACCCCAAAGAAACCTCCAGGGGCCAAAAACAGGGGCCCCACATCAACGCAGACCTCCTCCGCGCCATTGGGAATGAGGCCATTCTTCACGGACACCTGAGGGGCAGGGAGCGAGTGAGCCCCTGGTAAATGGAGCCGCCTCCTCCTCCCCCCTGACCCCAGCGGGGGCATCGCCCCCACCTCTGCCTCACTGGCTCCCCTGGCCCTGGAGAATGGCAGGCAGCCACAGGGCTTGGTGTCAGACGGCAGGAGGGCCTCTCTCACCTGGTCTCAGGCTAGCCCTCACATGTGTGTGCTCTGCGAGAATCAGGATTCTGGGTAGGAAGGAGGACCCCAAGTGGGTGGGGCACGCGTGTGCCGTCTGCCGGGGTCATGGGTGTTCACACAGTCCTGTAGCTCCGAGCCCTATCATTTGTGCTCCCTGACCAGAGGCCCCGAGAAAACAGGAGGGGTCACTCACACGCAGCCTCTGCCCCCAGTAGGTGATCCGCACACTGAAGGGATACGGCCGGTTCCGGAAGTCCCGGTGGCAGGAGCCCAGCTCCTGGCTGCCTCCATCCCTGTGGGCGCTTGGAATCCAGCTGGGCCACATAGGCCCCAAGGCCTGGCCAGTGGGCGTGGTCCGAGAGACCGTTCTGCCCAGCCCTGCAGTGCCACCCCCATCCCCGCTGGGTGACCTGGTACAGGACATGTCCCTGCTGTAGAGCTTGAGTCTCCCTGGCTGTAGCAGAAGAGAGCACAGGAAAGCCAGCTCTGCCTGCAGCAGAGGCCTCCCCAAGAGGGAGGCAGCACGGAGCAGGGAGAAGCCAGCTCCTGACTAACCCCTGTGTTTGCACTCCGAGCTGTGTGACCTCACCTTCCTAAACCCGAGTTTCCCCATCTTTAATATGAAGGCAATGATTGAAACTATCCCATAGCGTTGTTATGAGGGCTAAGACAAGGAAT
Source organism: Smutsia gigantea (assembly GCA_032199065.1). Taxonomy (NCBI): domain Eukaryota; kingdom Metazoa; phylum Chordata; class Mammalia; order Pholidota; family Manidae; genus Smutsia; species Smutsia gigantea. The sequence continues at coordinate 38,985 of JAVSCE010000289.1, read as the reverse complement.
GTGAAGTGCTTGGCGCCGTGCCTGGCATACAGGAAGCTCTGCCCCATGAATGTCAGCATTATTCTGACTGTTATGAGCTAAGGGATGTTTGCTGAGAGACACCGACAACCGGCCCAGCTCCTGAGGAGGCAGCCAGGCTGTGGAGGCACGGGAAGCCACGTCATCAGGGAGAAAGGACAGTGCTGCCAGTCGGGCAGCTGGGCCAGGGGAAGGGTGCACACCACGGCAGCTCTGGCCTCCGAGCTTAGCTCTGTGCACACAGCTGTGTGACCTCTGGCAAGTCACTTCTCTCAGCTTCCATGTCCTCGCCTGTAATTGGGGACTAATAATCCCCACGACTCAAGTGTTAGGGATCAGATGAGACGATGTGAGTGAAAAACTCAGCCCACGCCCCACCCTGCGTCATTTCACTCTCCCTAAGGGCCTGGGGCTGTTGGGTTGAGGGAATGGAGGATCCAGGGGGGCTGTTCCCAGGAACAGCAAGAAAGCTCTGGCCTCAGCTCCACAGGAGGCATGGCTGGGACCAAGAGGGAGGGATTCCCAGGGTGTCAGCCATCAGCTCAGATGCGAGGCCAGCAGGCAGGCCACACTGTGGGAGGCGGGGGCTCCCTGTCCAAGGCTGGGGCAGGGGCACGAGCAGGCGGTGTGGGGGACAGCTCAGGACAGCCTCAGTTCAGGAAGGCCCTTACCCTAGTTGCTCGTCAGGGGTGTGCCCATCACTGGCCAGCACACGGATAGCAGGTCGGCTCTGCATGGAAGGTGATAAGCAGTCTGAGCCGTGGGCACAGAGAGGAGGATGAGGGTGTGGGTGGGAAGGTGGGCCAGAGCCCAGTACTCACCCAGCTGTCCTTGGCCGAAGAGTCGAAGAGGATCCCGATGCCGTCCCACGAGGCCAGACCCCCCAGGACGGAGCCTACCTGGCCCCTGCCCTGGGTGTACCACACGGCCTGCGGGTCCCGCCTGTTCAGCTCATGGGTCTCTGCAGGACCCTGGGCCCCAGGCTGGCCCCCCACCTCCCTGATTCACCCCCTCTGCTGGACCTTGCTGGGGGCCACTCACCATGCCCTGGGCTCCCTGGCGCCCTGGCCCAGTCACTCTCATCTGCACCTCCACCTCCCAGGCAGGGAAGAGGACAGGAGCCCTGCCCCACACAGCGCCGCTCCGGTTCTGCATGGATGGGACCAGCCGCACTTCCTCCAGGCCCAGAATGGCATCTGTGGACCCGTGCAGCTCAGGGCCTGGGCAGTAACGTTCCCTGCCCCTACCATCATTGTCTCTTACTGGCCTGGGCCAGGCACTGGGAGGGGGAAGGAGGTAACATCAAGGCCTGCCGTTAGATAACAGGCCAGCTGGTCAGGCGCAGGAATTCACAGAAGTGGGAACTGGAGCCCAGCCCAGCTGGAGGGGCCTCTGCCAGGGGAGGCCAGCGAATCCAGCCCCCTGTGGGCCCTGGGCCTGCATTCTCCCTTCAGCCTCCCCACAAGCCTGTGTGCTCTGGGTTTGAAGACCCTGTTTTGTAGATGAGGAAACTGAGGCTCAGAGAAGCTAAGGAGTCACGTGGATTAGAGCTCAGCTCCATTTGACCCCAAAGTGTGGAGTCATGAGAGAGATTTCCACTGTGAGAGAGGTTTGTGTCTGACCTTGTTTCTCAGGTAAGGAAACTGAGGCCCTTTGAGGGAGAAGGACGTGTCTGGGACCCAGAATGCAGGAGACACTTTGAGAGAAGCAGAAGGGAGAAATGAAAGTTCAGGGCTGCAGGCTGGGGGAGCATGGAGAGATACTCTGGCGGGGCACACCGAGGCTCACAGCTCCTGGTGGGGGACCCACGGTACATTCCATGGTAAAGAAAGAATGAAGCAAAGGTGGGACCTGGGCCCCAGAACTGTGAGGAAGGGAGCAGGATGGAGGGTGTGTTTGTGAGAGTTATCAGTGAGGGTGGGCTGGGGGAAGCGGGGAAGCAGCCCTATTTGGTAGGAGGGAGAAAGGGTAGAGAAACTGAGGCAGGCTTGGCAGGAATCAGGGGAAGGGAGGTCAGAGACCCCCCCCCACCCAGCTGGTTCCCCACCCCTCTGGCCTGCCAGCCTGGAATCTGGCCCAGGGCCTAGTCCCTGCCAGGACTTTCCGGAGACTGCTAATCCAGCCTGTTTGCTCAGCAAAGGCCAGGGCTGGGGGCAGGGAGGCCCACACACTGCAAGGCCAGAAGTCCTGGGGGCCTTGGAAGCCACCACTGCCTCTGAACTGACTTGTAGGAGGCAAGGATTGCCCCCTGTCTACTGTACTTACGCATTCTGCTTTATGTGAATTAATCAAGAGACTTCATCCCAGACTGTGGGCTCCCTGAGCCTGACTCAGGCCTGTGTCTCTGGGTTGGGCACAGAGGGGCATGGGGGTGGGAGTCCAATTAAAGAATGAATAAGTGAATGAATGAATAGACAGTAAACATAGTATCACTGGGTGATCTTGGAGAATGTGCCTCTGCTCCCCACTATGGTCTGTGACACCCCAGACTTGGTAAGGTCCAGAGCAGTGAGGCCTTGAGGCAGGGCCTCACTTGGTGCTATGAGGAAAAGCCCCCACCCCTGTGTCTCTGTGAAGGAGGACTGGACCAAAGACCTTCCCAACAGGGCCTGTCATCTTAAAGGGATACTTGCTCTGGTCTCAGTCAGGAATCATGCCATTTCTGAGAACTCACATCTCATAAACACAACAGATCTGCTTCCTCTGTTTGCTTTGCCTGCTAGGAGGCTCTAAACCAGATCCATGGCGCAACTGTGGAAGGGTAGGCAGATCTTACAGCATACTTTTGCAACAAGCCACATTCCTGGACTCATTTCATGGCCCAACCTTAAGTCTCATTCTTCTTGTCACTCCTAATTTAAGCCCTTTTCTATTCCATAGGTCCTTTTGAACAAGATGAGATAGGAGACAGTCTCTTTGTAGATCTGGTTTGGAGGCCCCAAATGCAGGCCTGTGGGCTGAGATGCTCTCATACAGGGCAAGGCTGGTGCCCTCTGTGGTACAGCAGCTGGCCATGAGGATGCCCCCCTGCAGGCGGCCCCCCAGTTCTGATGGACAACCACAGACCTGACGGCAGGGAGCAAGGAGGGTGGAGTTTGGTGCTGGTCTAAGTTGTTTTGTGTTCATGTGTTTCGGACTCAGCATGTGAGTGTGTGTGTGTGTGTGTGTGTGTGTTCATGGGTCCAAGGGGCAGAGGAAGAGTAGGGGTCCAAGGAGAGTCAAATGGAGAAGAGAGGAGTCCTAGGGCAGAGAAGAAGTGAGGCAGATAGGAGAAACTGAGGCTGGTGGATAGGGGTTGGGTTGTTGCAGTGGATGGAGCAGGAGACAAGCCTGGGAGGGGTCCCGGGCCCCTGGCACTGCCTGCCCCAGGCTTGGCCCCATCCGGGCAGAGGCTGGTACTGGCAGACCTACTCCCCACAGGGTCATAGCCACCAAGAGCTGGTCAGCCCCTCTGGCACTCTGAGAAATCATGAGTACGGCTGGTCCCCCCACCAACCCCTCACCTCCATGTTGGCTCCAGAAGGGTATTCCAGCTCCGGACAATGCCAGCCTTGGTCCTTTGAAGCTGAATTTGTACTCAAACCTTCGCTGAGGAGGGAGGCCCTCCTCATGGCTGTGGAGGGCCAGGAGCAGGAGGAGGAGAAGGCGCAGCTGGGGATAAGCGCCACTGACCCCCGGCATTGTGAAGGGATCTGGCCTGTGCCCCAGGGTGGATCTGTAGCTGGGAGGACAGGGAGGGGCTCTGGGGACTGGGCCAGGTGGGGAGGAGCCCAGGAGCTGCTTTCTGGCTCTGTCCTCTCCCTTCCTCCCCAACACAGACATCCTGTTCCTTCCAGACTTGACCTCAGGTCGTGCCCCTCCCTCACCTCCAGCCTGACCCCAGACCCCTGACTCTTTGCCAACCTGAGCCTTGCCCCTGCTCCTGGGCTCAGGCCATCTCTCCATATTCCCGTAGCTGCATCAGCGATGTGGTATCAGGGATCACAGGGACAGACCCCGGCCTTTAGTAGACCTGGCCTCTCCTCCCTGCTGGGGACAGGCCTCCACACCTGGCCTCCTTCCCAAAGATTGACGCCCTGACTCTCTGGAACTATCCACCCCATCACATTCTGTCCTGCTTCTCTGCTGCAATGCTCAGCTTTCTCGCCTGTTCCCGCATGCTCATGCTTCTAAGCAGCCTGGTTTCCTCAACAACTAAAGTACACGAAATAAAGAAAGGGAGTCTTCAGAAACAGAGTAAATAAATGCAGTGTGTGGACCTTGCTTGGAGCCTAGTTTTAACTAACCAACTGGAGGAAAAAAAGGAGAAACTGGGGATTTGAACAATGGATATTTGATTAAATTAAGGAATCATTTAGGAGTGAGTGATATTGTGATTATGTCTTTTAAAGAAATGTACTAAAGCTTTATGGATGAATAAATATAATGTCTAGGATCTGCTTTCAAATATCCCAGGGGAATAGAATTGGCCTTGAGTTGATAAATGTTAAAGTTGGATGGTTGAGGACATGGGATTCATTATATTTTTCTCTCTACGTTTATATGTTCAATAATTTCCACAATAAAAACATTTTTTAAAAGTAAGAAATCCTATAGTTCAAATACTTTCATCCAACTAAGTGTGGATTTTCTGGAGCAGCTCATTTGCTAAGAACTCTGGAAAACTGAAGTGTCATTGTACTTTGTAAGTTCCCAGGATTAAGTTACTGAAGCTCTATAAATTAATTAAAATCAAGGCTGTAAATGGAAAATTTTAGGGCATGCTAAAAGAAAACTTCATTTCTCAACACCAAGCCTTTAGCCAAGTCCATCCGCTCCCCCCTCACCTCCACCGCCAAGCCACAGAAAGGCGAGCCCCGGTGTAGCCGCGCTTCCTCACCTGGCGCTCCATCCTTCCAGTCCCTGTCCCCACAGCCCTGTGAAGGGCTCCAGCAAGGCCTGGCAATGACCTCTGTTCTCTGCCCCCTAGTGGACACATCTCAACCTCATCTCTGCAACAGGAGATGCTGGAGACATCCACCCCCTGATGTCCTCCCCCTGTCCAGGTGCCGAGACCCCGCCCCACGGCCCACCTGCCTCTCCCCTGCCCCTGGCTGCCCAGTTAGCGCCCCTGCTCTCCCTCCCTGGCCCTTTCCACTGGGGCTCCTGCTCATGTCTCTTCTCACTCTCCATGCTCTCTGGCCAGTCTCGTCCAGGCCCATGGCTTCTGTGCCCATGATCTCTACTTCTCCGGAAGCTGCAGGTCCAAATCAATGTCTAACTCTGAAGGGGACATCTCTGCTTGGATGTCACAAAAGCCCCCAGACAACATGTGCAAACTGAACTCTTTTTCAATCCCCAGCCCATCATCCTCCAGGGCTGGGGTTTCATGGATGGTACCACCTGCCTTATCCAGACACACACTGGGGTCCCCCCCAGACCCCTTCTTCTGCCTCATGCCCCCCATCTGCCATCAGAAAGCTCTTCAATTTGCTCTTGCCACTCACACTGCCTTACTGATTCTTTGATCTCTCTGAGCCTCAGTCTCCTTGTCTGTAAAACAGGAGCAGTAATAGGCCCACGTCCAGGGCTTGTTTGGACAGTCACACGAGAGAACACATCAAGCCCCAGCAGACAGTGGGCAGTCAGCTTTGTGAACTGGCAGCTGTGTTCACCTTCCTCGCCACCTCCATCAGCCTCCCCAGCCCAGGCTGTGACCCCGTGGGGAGCAGGCTGCCAGTACCAGCCTCTGCCCAGGATGGGGCCAAGCCTGGGGCAGGCAGTGCCAGGGCCCCGGGACCCCTCCCAGGCTTGTCTCCTGCCCCATCTGCCACAACAACCCAACCCCTATCCACCAGCCTCAGTCACCAATTTCCTGGCCAACGTCAGTCTCTCTACCATTTCCCGGACTCTGGGCTCACTCCAACCCCTGGCCAGAGTGTAGCCAGAATGACATAAAATGCAGATCTGACCCTGTCACTCCAAACTCTTGAATTGCTCCTGGTCGTCTTTGCATAAAGTCAAGCCCCTCCTGGGGCCTGCAAAGCCAGGTGGGGTCTGGGCCCCACTTTCTCTCCAGCCACACAAAAGCATCTCACCAGGCTGTCACACTCACCACCTCTGCCCAGCTGGGGCCTCTCCGTTTCCAGGAACGCCCTCGCTCTCGGTCCCTGCCTGTCCTCCAAGTGTCTGAGAAGCTGCCTGGCGCCTCCTGCCTCCTCCACCTTACTGGCTTGGTGCCGGCAGTGGGCGAAACCCACAAGATTTCTGGGCACCCAGCTGAGTCCTAAATGGGACCCCCATCAGTCCATGAGCTCCTTGAGGGGGGAACTAGGGCCTGCTCATCTGTGATATGCCAGGGGCCAGGGAGGAGTAGAAGAAGGGGAAAACAAAATGCTACAACCCAGGTGAGACGGGAGGGAATAAGGGAATGGGGGGCTCACACGCCACCAGGCGGAAAGAATTGGAACATGTGGTCGCCTGGCCTGCCTTCCCGCAGGTGCCCACCAGCTGTCCCTGCCCCTTCACTTCCGCTTGGCACGCCTGGCCCACTTCTCAGCTGCGTGGCCTGCCTGGCCCCTCCTGCAATCCCACGGCCACGGGCACCACTGCCAGTTCCTGAGCCCTAGCCGAGGCACAATCCCCCGTCACTGCATTCACTGGGGTCGGGTGGGGACTGTGAAATGGACCGTGCAGAATAGGTACACCAGCCGTATCAGCAAACTGGCCAGAGCTGCCCCTGCCCCGCCTGAGATCTGACTGTCACATACTGACCCGCGCACCACTCCCTTGCCCTTGCCCAGGCCAGTCTGCTTCCCCGCGGGCCCATTCCCCCTCCTGCCCTGGAGTCCAGCTACCCCTCCTTGCTCTAAGGAAGCCTCCACCATGGATCACTACCGTCCCCTCCCTTCTATACTTCCTGCCTTCCTCTCAGTATCGGACATGATCTGAAGCTAAATGTCCTTCCCTTTGGCAGTCAAATTTGCTCAAGCTTCTGCTGTCTTAAAATTCCTCCTCGAACTTTCCTCCTTTCCTCTTCATCACAGCTAAATTTCTCAAGATTATCAACTTTCTTGCATTGCTCACACCCTCTTCTAGCCATTGTATTATAGAATCTGCCCCCACCAAACTCAAGTCTTGCTGAAGTCCCCAGTGACCTTGCGGCAGACTCGGTTTCCCTCTCCCGAGTCTTCTGGGAGGCAGGGACCTGCCGGCTCCCCCGGTGGTCTCGTCCCTCCGCCTCTGTGACAGGTCACAGTCCTGTCTCCTCCTCTGCACCTAGCCTCTTCTTCCTGAGCTTTCAGTGTTCAGATGTCCCCCAGGCTTGGTCTTGGGACCTCTTCTCTTGTCCTACCAAAGTGACCTCCTCCTTGCCATGGCTTCAGGGTCAAGCCACATGCGGACTCAGCTCTCCCGCTCCAGCCTCGGGGTTACTTGACACCTCTTGGCAGTGTCAGAGGGGCACTTTAACTCAACATGCCCTTAACAGAATTCAGTTTCCCGAGTCTTCTGGCGCCCTTGCTCGGAGGGCGGCCCCCTGCCCTGCCCCCTATCCTGCTAAGGCTCTGTCCAGTTTTACCTCTTTTATCCCCACCATGTTCATATGGATTAGTCCTCACTTCGCTCCTCCCAGACCTTCTCCACCAGCAGCAAGGGTGTTCTTTGATGCATGGTTAACACACCGCCTGCCTGCTCCCCGCTGCTGGTCCCCATGGCTCTCAGCGTGATGGAAGCCCAGTCCTCGCCCCAGCCTCACCTCTCCAGCTCTCACACCTCGGCCTCAGGCCGCCAGTGCATCTTCACCGGGCTCCCGAGACCCTGGAACAAGCGGCCCTCCCTCCAGGCCCGGCAGGGCTTCCTGGATTGCTGCCACTCCCCCACCCTCACCTGCTGTTCATCCTTCTGATCTCAGCATACATGCGCCTCTTCCAGGAAACCCTCCCTGATAGACAGGTAAGATCTGATACCATTATGCATGTTTCACCGCACACGTGTTTGTAATTGCCTTCTGTGGACTCCAAGGGTCTGTTTTGCTCACTACTGAACCCTAGTCCTACACACAGCAGGTATTCAAGTGTTTGTTGTTGAATGGTTTCATTTTTAGAAAGACGAGTTTGGCAGTGTAGACAGGATGGCTTGGGGGGGCTGTGGAGGTGGCTGCTCTGGCCAGGGGAGAGCGGCGGCCGGACCACACTGGGCTGAGGAAGGGCCCGAGCCACCGTCGGATGGGTGGACGCCCCAGCCGCCTATTTCAGTGAGTGCCACCCCCCACCCCACCCCAGCCCAGAGGTCATACACTGACCACTGCCCCTAAGGAACCTGAGGAAGGAACACCCATGGCTGGTCCTCATCCTCCACCTGTGCCCCCCAGGCGCAGGTGGGGAAGGTTCCTCACTTCTGCACCCTCGGGTACAGGGCTGGGCTCATGCTGGGGCGGGGCTGCGCGGTGCTGTCACCCCTTAGCTGAGCGGTGAGAGCCGCCAGCAGCCCAGCCGAGCCTCCCTTCTCCTCACCCTCCGGGGCCAGCATCTTCTCTGAAGTAGATGTTTATCTCACCTACCAGGGGACCCCCACCTCCAGGGGGTCGGGCCTGGCTTCCCTTCCCGGACTAGGTCCTGGCCCTCTTGTGCTGCTGGCTTGAACAACAGGCAGGAGAGGCAGCCGGGACCACCCTGTGGATGGGACGGCCCCAGAGCCACGCCTAGGCCACAGCCGGACGCTGGGTGGGGGCAGACACAGGACACTCGCTCGTGCAGCTGACACAAAGCGGCGGCTACATCTCCCGGCCGTGCTCCCCACCCCGCCCCATTCACAGGGCAAGCACAGCCCCACTCACAGAGACAGGGGGATGGACAAGATGGCACAGGGATGGGGGCCAGGTGGGACAGGCAGGCCCGGTGGAGGAAGCGCCGAGGCTAGGCAGCGTTGTCCTCATGGAGTGGTTTATTACAATTCCATCTCACAAGGCAGGCGGGCGGGCGGCAGCGGCACATGAACTCCAAGCCCCTGACGGACGTCCGCCTCGGGCGCATGCAAACAGTGCGACATGGTCAAGCGCAAACACAGGGCGACCGAGGCGACACGGGACACGGAATGGGGAACAGGGCTGGGACGATGAGTCCCTAGACAGGGTCCTGGTCTCCCCAACCCTTGTGGGCAGCACAGGAGAGGAAAAATAAGATTCGTACTTCTTGTAAAATGCCCATTTGCTGGGTATTTTCTTTCTCCTTATCTTGAAAAATAATAAAAAATAAACACACGGAAAAAATCTCAAAAAGGGAAAGGAATAAAACTCTAAGAAGGTGAGAGACGGGAGGCCAGACGAAGCCTGACCATGACAGGGCGTCTGCCTCCCCCTCGCCAGCCTCCTTCCTTCTTGGCCCTTTGGTGGGGCCCCCAAAGCCCACAGGTGGGTCCATGAGAGCAGAGACCAGGCCTAGGTGAACTCTCTGGGGGGCCAGAGGGGCGCAGGCTGGGACAGAGGAAAGAGGCCCGCTGGGCTCAGTTCAGGTTGGGCCCAGCAAGTGGGGGCACCAGGTCCATAATCTATCCAGGGTCAGTCCTCACAGGCCCAAGGGCCTGGTGAAGGCCAGTGGTCACAGGTGCAGCTCATGGGTTTTGATGTGCTCGAGCTGCTCACGGAGCTGCAGGAAGGAGGGCCGCATGGCAGTGTCCAGGTGCCAGCAGTTCTTCATGACCTCATAGACTGCAGGTGGGCAGCCATCGGGGGCGTCCATCTTGTAGCCCTTCTCCACCCGAGGGACGACGTCCTTCAGGGGCTGTGGGCAGGGGAGTGGTATGAATTGGTGCAGGGCCTGACCCCACAGGGGACCCCTACTCAGCATCCCTCTTCAGGGATCCCCTGCAGCTCTTTTTCAGACCCAGGCTTAGGAGGAGGCCTGGAAGGTTCCCAGGGCAGGTCTGCAGCTTCTAGGCCTCCGACCAGGAAGGCAGAGCCCAGTGAGGCCCCGACCTTGCCAACCCCTCCCTTGCTTCAAGCCCCACCCGCAGCCTCAGCCATGCCCTGGTTCCAACAAACACACTCACAATTCTTGGATAAGGCACTCGCCCAAAGGAGTAGATTTCCCAAAGAAGGATCCCAAAACTCCACACGTCAGACTTGGTGGAGAATTTCTGCCATGTGGATGGGAGAAGCAGTGTCAGATCCTGGGAATCTGAGGGTAGGGGTGACCTGCGACCCCTATCCACCTTTGCTCAGGCCTTGGGGAGGCCCACCTCACCTTCTCTCTCAGGGCCTCAGGCGCTGTCCACTTGACTGGCAGCTTGCCCGTGTCCTGGGTGCAGGAGGCCTCCTTGGTGAGGCCAAAGTCACTGACCTTGGCCACATTATCCTCAGACACCAGCACGTTGCGGGCAGCCAGATCCCGGTGCACGAAGTTGTTGCCTTCCAGGTACTCCATGGCTTCACAGACGTCTCTGGGGGGCGAGGCAGCCACACGTCCCTCAGACGGGGCTCCCACAGCAGGGTACCCCCACCCCCATCACCAGGGGATGCTTCACTCACAGTGAGAACTTGAGGAGACAGTCTCCACCCAGCACTGATCGACCCCGAGACCGCAGATAGTCCACCAGGCTCCCCTGGGGCAGGACAGACAGACCAACCGGCCCCACAGGTCAGACTTGCCCTCCAGCCCTTGGGAACAGTAGACCTGGGGCTGGGTAAAGGTGACACTCAGGGAGGCGTGAGAAGTAACGGGGCACCGCTTTCAACTATTATATCCTACGTGCTGGACTACATACAGCAATTTTCAAGCATTATCTCTTAATTCTCATAAATCTCTGGGGTAAGCTTTGTTATTATCTCTGTTTCACAGATGAGAAAACCGAGGCCTGGAGAGGTGATACAAGTAAGGTCACAGTGAGTAAGTGATGAGCCGGGACAAATGCTGAGCCCTGAGGACTTCAGAGCTCAGCTGGAGAGAAGAGACCGAGGGAGCAGGGGCCCAAGGCCCGGGGGCCACGGGCAGCTGGACAGCCTAAGCCCTGAAGCTTGGCTCCAGGCTGGGGGCTGATCTCAGGGCAGGCACACACCTTGGCCATGTACTCGGTGACAATGTAGAGCCCGCCTTTCTCCTCCAAGATCACACCCAGAAGCTGAACCAGGTTGCTATGCCGAAGTTGCCTAGGGTAGAGGAGGGTGGTCAGACCCTGCCAAGCCTTCCCATCACCTCCAGGTGCCAGAGGACCTCCCCACCCACGCCCTGTCCCAACTCACGTCATGACTGAGGCTTCAGCCAGGAAGGCCTGGGCAGTGGCATCATTCTTAATGCACTTGACAGCGACTTTGTTCCCTCGGTAATCGCCCAGCATCACATCTGGGGGAAGAGAGCTGGGGTTGTTTCCTGGACTCCCCACGGTCCCTCAGGCCCTCCCAGGGATCCCAGGGCCTCCCGCTCACCTCCAAACTCCCCCTTCCCAATGGTCTGCAGCAGCTTCAGGTCCTTCATGTTCAGTGCCCAGCCACCTAGAGTGGGGGGTGGTTAGTGAGGACTGCAGTCAGAGCAGGGACCACAGCAGAGACAGAGAGGGCTACAAGGTGTGTGCAAGTCCCTGGAGGTCTCCAGGTTCTCTGGGACGGGGGTAGTGCCAGGAGGCCTGGGTGGAGGAGGTGGGTAGGCAAACGAGGACTGGGGGCGGAGGCGGCACTCACTGCGGAAGAATTCATCCTGGGCTGCCACTGTGCCCTCCATGACCTTTGGCTTGATGAGGCGCGTACAGAGTCCATCTGCATCTGAGGTGTAGTGCTGCGGAAGGCAGGGTGGGTGCTCAGGGCAAGCCAGGCCCCTGGGGCCCAACGGTTGCCCATATGCACTGCCTACATCTGACCACAAGAGGGTGGCAAAGGCTGGTCTCACCCAGTCAGGAGTTACTCTGGGTTGGGAGGGCCCCCCATTTCCTGCAGGGTAGGGGTAGGGAGGCCCCAGACTCAAGACGCGCGGCGCATTTCCCATGCTACCCCACAGCCAGGTGCTGGAGATACTGGGGTTTTGCTGCGACGCTGGGCCTCACCAGTATCCTGAGGGAGGAGTGCAAGCCCTGGCTCAGTCCAAACACCAGCCTCTCTAGCCAGAACCCTCCCCAGCCACAGGCCAAGCCAGGCCATGAGGGGGAAGGAGCTGAGAGTGCAGGAGGCATCTGGGCGGCTGCTGGGGGCTACTGGATGCCAGGCTCGGCCTGACCAGGGCTGGCAGAGCTGGCTTCTGGAGCTGCAGGGACATGTGTCTGGGCACATCCACACAGATACAAGAGCCTGGGGAACTGGCCATCAAGGTGCAGCTCCTGAGAACACGCTTGTGCACACACACCCTGGGCATGCAGTTCTGGAGTGGCTGGAGGAAGCTAGTTCTGGGTCAGAAAGACACAGGTACTAGTCCTGGCACCTCCGATTTATAGCTGTGTGACCTGAGGCACCTGGGTCCCCCATCTGAGCTGAACGTTTCTTTCCTGGTCGATGAAATGGGGGTAGTGCCACCTTCCCTGTGGTGGCATCACGGGGTCAGAGCTCAGCCCTGGCATGTAGCAGATGCTGCATCGAGGCGCGAGGAAATCCGGGCTCACAGAGGCTGCACGACACACCAGGGGTCACCCAGCCAGAAGCGGTGGACTACAGGCAGAATCCAGGCCGGCCCGGTGTTCTGGCTCACCTCCACCAGCTGCATGAGGTTCTCGAAGTACACCTCCTCATCGATGCTGAGTTTACTGGCATGGTACATGATGCGGTAGTGCTCCACCTTGCCGTCGCAGCTCACGCACAGCGTGTAGTCCCCGGGGTAGTTGGTGCTCTCCCGCACCAGGAACAGGCCCGTCTCCGGAGGGCACAGAAGCCGCTCTGCCTGCTCCCGTGTGATCTTGCCATGGAACCAGCTAGTGGGAGGCCAGGCCAGAGGTCATGAGGGCCCAAGGGTACTGACCCCAGAGCCCCCACCAGCCTCCTCGTCCATCTGCCAGGCTCCACTTCCTGAAGGCCCTCCTTGTGGTCGGGCCCCTCCACGGTTCCCGGCGGCTCAGGCAGGCCCCGCCAAGGTCCAGCACCTGCGCTCCCCCCCATCTCCGGAAGCCCTCACGGATGTTCTTGCTCCTTACTCACACCACTCTGTTTTCCTCCGACCCTCTTCTCGGGGAACCGGGGCTCCTCATCCTCCCCACCCAACTGGGAGATCCCCAGCCTTCCTCAGTGGCACTCACGGCATGAGGCTGAGTTTGGTGCCTGCTTTCACGCCCTCTCGCTTCTGGACATAGTTGGCTGGGATGATGCCCTCACGGCCCACCTTGTTCTTGGCTTTGTACCAGTTGGGGTCCTGAGGAAAGGGCATCCCAGACAGTCTCAGGTCCACCCTCCTCTGCAGAGGAACCAGGACCCAGAGGGCATGCCCAGAGGTAGGAGAGGGTGAGGGCACACGCGAGGTCCCCGGTTACCTTGGTGACGGCCACAATGGTGAGCACGTCTCCTTTGCAGAAGGGGAGGTCCTGCTCGGCAGTGCCGTGGAAGTTGTACTTGGCAATGCATTCTGTACCGGATGGCCAGGCGGCCTGCAGGGCAGGAGACAGGTGGGCGGGTGCAGCCTGGGGCTTCTCTCCATACACCTGCCCACACGCCCTCGAGGTCACAGCCTCTTGGCTGGCCTCAGGTGGGCCTGAGTGACGTCCTTCTCCCTGAGGATCTGCATCCCTTCCAGCTGAGGTTCTCCCATTGCCCTGGACCTGTGCTCCCATCCTGAGGGCCCTGCATCTGACAGTACGCCCTAGAGTTATACCTTGTTGAAAGCCAGGGCTGGGAGAAAGGGGAACAGATCCATCTGAACCCTCATTGTCTCCCTTCTTTTCACCACCTGGAGGCGGTGGGACACCCAACTACCGAAGACCCCTGCCACCGCTGCGGTACCTGTATTGCTGACATCTTCTCAGAAGATCTGGCGTTCCCGGGTCACAGGAAAGCCGACTTATCACTTGGTACCATGAGAGCTACAGGGAGAAGGGGCACATTGAGGAGGGGTGTGAGATGGCTTCCCACTGAGCTCCCACTCCTTCCCCACAGCAATGTGAACAGGTGCCAAAGGCTTCCGGGGCTGGTACTTGGGGCGAGGGCCATCATCTCCATTTCGGCAGGCTGAGGGCACTGGATGGGGAGGAGGCAGGAGTGTGAGGGCTGCAGAGCCCCAGGGACAGAGGGGTCCACCAGCCCTAAGCCCGCAAGGGGCCTTACAGCCTAACAGAACGGCGAGCAAAGGCAAAGGAGGCTTGGTGGCTGAGTAGCATCAGTGCCACCCACGCTACCAGCCCCAAGACCAGGTGTTAGCTACGTCATCCATGGGGAAAGCGAGCCCAGCTGCTGGCAGCTGTCAACCTGGGGAAGGTGGTATGTGACTAGGGAAAGTCACTTGTCCTCCATGGGCCTCTTAGCACCTTTACCTATAAATACTTGCCCAGGTAGTTATCTCTAAAGCCAAATGTACACCAGCCTGATGGCCCAGTCATCCCAATTCTAGGCACACACCCAAGAGGAAACGAGGCAGGTGCCCACCGAGACAGGCATGAGAGCACACTGGAGAGAGCCCAGATGCCTGCCCAGAGGAGGGCGGATAAGCTGCGGTCTGTGCAAGGAATGGAATACATGCACAGTAGTGAACATGAATGAACTACAGCTATGAAAGAACAATGATGAATCCTAAACACACTGTTAACCAAGAAGCCAGACAGAAGAGCACGTGCTGTGTGATTCCACGTCTAAACTTCAAACTCTGGCCAAACCCGTGATGTGCCACGGTGACTGCCCTTGGAGGGGCAGTGAGCAGAAAGGCGGCGAGGGGGGTCGCTAGGTGCTGGTTCTGCGGCTTGTCCAAGCCCAGGCAGTGGGAGGGTTCACTTTGGCGATTCACTGAGCTGTATCCTCACGATCGTTGTACATTTTGGCATATATGTTCACTTCAATAAAGCTGGCCCCTCACGAAAAGCTACTCCAGGCAACTTGACGCCGTAAGAGCAGTGAGCCAACCCGTCCTGTGCACAGATACTCTGTGGCCCCAGCTCAGAACTCCCTCTGTCACCACCATCCTCCCAAACACACCCAGAGCCTCTGTGTACCTGTTTTCAGGAGGCAGAGAGCTGGGGCTACATTTGTTTGTTTGTTTTTAACAGATAAGGAAATTGAGGCAATCAAGGCTTAGGCAAGGCCAGTGACTTCTCCATGGTCACAGTATATTAGAGGAAAAACTCCATGCATCTTGTTCCCAGGCTTATCTGACAGGACGGACAAGGTCTGGAAGCTGGGCTGAGCTCACAAACATTACTACCCACCCCAGTGAGGCAGTAGGAGGAGACATTTCAGTGCAAGTGCCCAGGGGTGTAAGGTGAGCAAGAGCTGCAGAGCTCAGGTGGGCTTCTTGGAGGAGGAGCGTTGGTGCTGAGCCTTGAATACTGGAGGGCTCAGAAAGGCAGAGGGCAGGCTGGAGGCAGCAGCCCAGGTTGGTGCGACAGTCTGAGCAAAGGTGTCGGGTAGAGACCTACAGCAGTGAAAACCAGGCCTGGGTGGAAGCCTGCGGTGAGGGAGGGTAGGAAACAGACTCTGACTATCTGAGCACCCCATCGGTCTGCTCCAGGGGACGGTTTGCAGGGAGCCCGCCCAGCATGAACCTTGTTGGGTGGCAGGGGGTTCAAAAGCCAATGTGAGAAACCAAGGTTCGCTTCTGGACACGGAGGCCTTGGCAAGGTAGCCGTGGCCTTGGGAGAGCAGAGGAACCAGGGAGACTAGAGCCAGAAAGCAGCGCCATTTCCAGACTTTACGCTGGTTCCAGAGTCAGGCAGACCCAGCTCTTTGGAGTGCATGACTTGGGGAATGAGGCTCAACCCTTCTGAGGCTTAGAAGTCTCACCCTAAAAAGCGGGGACAGGGCTCCCCTGCAGCAGGCTGTGGAGGGAGTAAAATGAGACCCTGGACTTGGAAATTTCTGGCACAGGGCCTTGGCATGTCCCTCCTCCTCTCCTTGGACTAAAGGGCCTCCCCTCCCCCAGGACACACAGTGTTTCCTGTCCGCAGAGGGCAGCCTGTCGACCTCGGCCATCCAGGCAGGGGGGCTGGGGGCCCAAGGAGGAGCCAGGACCCCCCCCCAGCCCTCCACAGTCTCACTCAACTAAGCCAAGTACAGGAGCTGCCCCGGGGTTCCCGTGGGCCACGGGCTGTGCACAGAGCCCTTCCTACTGTCATTTTTTACAAGCAGAAACTGAGGCTCATGAGACTCAGTGACTTGTGCGAAGTCATACATCTAGTTAAGAACCTGAATTGGGGTCCCACTGAGGCTGGCTAGGCCCCCAACCTCAGGCCCTTTTCAACAGGGGCTCTGCGAGCTCCCCACATGCCCATGCCTCCCCCTCCCTCCCAGAACTCGCAGCCACTGCAGGAGGGGTGGAGGCTGTGGCACCCTAAGGCACCCTCCCCACTGTCAGTCTGCAAACACTCCCTTCCTGGCTGCAGCTGCTGCGGCCGCCTCCCCACTGACTTGATAATAATAAAAATAATAACAGGCCCTGTTTTCTGAGCACTTATTCTGTGTCAGGCCCTGTACTGGGCACATATGGCTCATCAAACCCTCTAACTGAGAGGCTGTAATTATCCCCATTTTACAGATGAGGACCCTGAGTGAGGCCAAGAGGCAAGGTAGCCTTGTCTAAGGTTTACAACCTCAGTGAGCATCCTGCCTGGCTCAGGTGTCAAATGTCCGAGTACCCATGCCCTTACATGCCCGCACCGTGCCCCAGGAGCTGCTGGTGGGCTGGGACCACACTTGCATGCAAGGGAGTAGAGAGTAAGCCCTTGGACAAAGGGGCAAGCTCAGGCAGGAGGGCTCAGGGTGGGCCTCAAGGGGCTGGGCTGTGACTACCAAAAGCAGCAAATCTGGAAAGCGGAGGGAGGAGCTAACCTCTCCTCTTTTTTCTACTGGCAGACTTTGGGACCCGGTTTCCCCACTGGTGCAATGGGTTGGTGATAACCCCACCGCCCCCAGAGCTGCTCTGGGGATTGGAGTTGCTGCTTCTCAGTACCAGGAGCAAGGTCTGCCTTGACCAGAAATCTTGCCAGTGTGAGCTGCAGGGTCTTTCCAATAGCTCCTCCCTGGTGAAGGTGTGAGCTCAGGATGGCCCAGCAGCCTCCCAGCTGGTGCCAAGGCTGGGGCCCCTTCCCTAAAGCTCTGAGAAGAGCTCCTACAAACCAAGGCCTCTAGCCTGCCTGGGTCAGAGCAGCCCTTCTTGGGTTTTATGGCCCTGGCTTCAGGCCACTTCGTAGAAGGAGTGCAGGAACCCTGTCCTGGGAGTCAGGGCTCTGAATCTTGTTCCTGGCTCTGCCACCAACTTGCTGCATGACCTCGGGAAAGTCACTTGGCCCTTCTGGAACGTGCTGATTCTCTAGCACCTCAGCCAGACCTGCTGAGTCCTACCTGCTGCTCCCACCTCCCTGCCTTGGCATGTCTCTCCATTCCTGCTCCCTTCTCCACCCAAGGAACTTCCACTCAGTCTTTGGGGTGCAGCTAAGCAATCGTTCTGTTGCATACATGCCTAAAAACATGCAATAGGATAGTCTCTGTGGTACTCTACTGAGACCCTGGACTTGGAGGTTTCTGGCACAGGGCCTGGCATGTTCCCCCTTCTCTTCCTGGACTAAAGGGCTTCCCCTCCTGCCAGAACACACAGTGTTTTCTGTTCACAGAGGGCAGCTTGTCAACCTTTATGCCCATCAATAAGGGACAAAGTAAATTAATGGCCAAATAGCCCTAAAAGGGTACAACACAGCTTCAGATAAAAGACCTCTGCACCAACATGGAGCAACCCTCTACCTCCCCGTGATAGAGAATGTAAAAATGGCACAAAGCCAGCTCAAGTCACTGAAGGAAAAGCTGCTGGGGGAATGAGACAGTGACACGGCTTCCAAATATTCCCATAGCTTCATCAGAAAGAAGAAAAAGCACCTCCACAATACGGAGATCTGGCAGAAGCATCGTTAACCAAGTGATCAAATCAAGCATCACCAATAATGAGAGAAGTGACGCAGAGGGTCTCCTGCTATGATGCTGAGGAGGACACAGCATGCTCCGGGTAGTATTCCAGCAGAACTGTTGGCCCTGACTCCAGGCAGAAAGCTGCCATCAGACAGGCCCAAACAACTGGCCTGGACCCTGAAAGTCAATGTCGTATGAGACAAAACCAAGAAACACAAGGCTGGGGAATGTTCTAGATTGAATAGGATAGTAAAGTAACATAACACAGCAACAAAATGGTCAAGATGTGAGGTGGAGGATGTGCTAACCAACCTTATTGTGGTAATCATTTTGCAATACACGTGTACCCCATCATCGTGTTGTACATCTTAAACTCACACGTTATTTGTCAATTATAAAGATGCGGGGGGCGGGGGGGGGAGGGAGGGAGGAACTCGACAAGATTAATGAGAGAACAGGATATTCTGGATCCGAGGGAAAAAACAGTGGCTATGAGAATCATTTGGGGACATCTGGGCAAACGGAAATGTTATATAGTATCATGGAATTAATGTTCTTACATGTGATCATGTTACTGTGAATATGTAAGAAATCTGTATTAGGGGTGAAAGATTTGATACCACACCAATGACTACACACACACACACTTATATCTGTGTATATAAAAGAAGACGTCAAGCAAATGAGGCAAAATGCTAAGAACTGGTAAATCTGGATAAAAGATACAAGTGTTCGTTACTATTATTTCAGCTTTTTGGTAGGGTTGAAATACTCAAAGTGAAAGGCTAGGAAAACAAACAGGGCAAGGGGCACACCTATGGTATATTACAAGCTGTGTGTTTTCAGAGGACAGACAATTAATTCATCCCCTCCTCAGACATGCACAGCATCTTTGAAAGACAGTGGAAACTGGTAACAGAGGTTGCCTCTGGGATGGGAAGGGGGTACCAGGTTCAAGGGAAACTTACTTTTCACTGTTTATTTGCTGTTTTATCTTTTTTTAAAAGCCACATGCATCTATTCATTACCTTCCCTCTAAAAATAAGATTGAAAAATAACTTTTTGAAAATCCCCTCTGCCAGAAGCCTTGGCTGCTCCTAGCTTCTCAGACACCCCTGAGCTCCAGCGAGGGCCTCACTGACCCTGGCCTGGGAGCTCTGCAGGGGAAAAGCTGGGGGCTGACCCATGTCCCAGCACTGGCTTGGGCCCAGAGTGGTGCTCAGGAAATGAGTGCTGAATGAATGAATGAAGCTACAAAGGAAAGGGGAAGCCAGGCTAGCTGTGCACCACCAAGGTCCCACAACCGATGGGACTATATTTAACCCCAAAGGGACAGCAGCTGTCACCATACCACTAGGGCTAGGGGACAGGAGAACTTTGTGAAGTCAGTGCCTCACTTTGACTTCCTGCTCCCAGCAGTCCTTGTGCCAGGGTCCCAGGAACAGGCTCGGCATTGTGCCCAAGCACTGAGGTCAGCGGCCGCAGCCTCAGGCAGGCCTTTCTTGGTAGCCCAGGCTGGCAGAGATGGGGGGCGAGGAGAGGCAGAACTGGGAGTCCAGACACTCCGGGGCTCTTTTCTCTGCCCTGCGGGCAGCTGTAGACCCCCAAAGCTGAGCACATGCTGAGAGCTGGAGTAGGTCAAGGGGCTCGCACCCTGCCCCCTCACTAAAACTCCACTGCCTAATGGGGCGTGGGAGCCTTTAGTAACTGTTTACACCCAGCTAAAAATACACACTGAAGAGGGAAGTGCACAAGAGACCTGGGGGAACTCAGAGCCATGGCCCCCAGGGACTCAGGTCCTGTTACAGGACCCAGCCAGAGCCTCAGGGGCAGCCACCAGGGACAACGGGAAGGCCCACCTTGCCTTCTCATTCTTGGAGCCTCCCTGTGTACCCAGCCCCATGCATGGTGAGCCAGGATGGACAGGGGGAGGAAAAAGCCCACGAGGTCCTGCCCTTGCGGCCCTAAGAACTCCATTCATCCAGAACAGTCTGCTTCTGTCCTGCTGGCTACCAGGTGGTCAGTCATGGCCAGGTGTGCTTAATGCCGCAACAGACAGGAGAAAGGGTCAACCCAGAAAGACTTCCAGGGAAAAGAAGAAGGGAGCTGGAACTGGGAGGATTTCAGGTGGAAGCGACTGGGAGGGAGGTTGCTAGGTGTGCTAGACCAGGCCATGATTCAGACTCCAAATTGTGATTTGGAGGGAGTTAATTAAGGCTGAGGAAGGCTTGGGATGGAGGCCAGAGAGGCTTTGAAACCAGCCGGAGGTTCTGACAGGTCACAGAACAGATAGGAGAACTGAATTTCTGATTTGGAACACACCCCTCTGAAAGGGCAGTGCACCTGAGGAGGGTGGGGAGGAGGGTGGGGCACCACCAGCAGTTGGGCTGGTTCGGCAGCAGTAAAATCAGCCCCACCTCGGGTTCTGCAAAGGGCATCCGGGCTGACAGCATCACAGAGCCCCTGGCCACACACCAGGCCAGGGAACTGGAGGGTTCCCACAGACCCAGGCAGGTGGCCCCAGAGCCCTAAGATCCCCACTGCACAGATGTCTCAGGGTCAGGCAGCCGAAGAACTGGGCACAAGGCCCTTGGAGATGCCCGAACCTCCCTGAGGGTTGGGAAAAGGCTCACAGGGTGGCTCCACTGTGGCTCCAGCGTGTGCTGCCCAACACCCACTCCGGAGCTCCCTCGGCCTTCAGCACGCCTGCCATAAAGGTAGCGGCAAGTTCAATGGCTGAAAAATGTTACAAACCAAATTACTGCAGCTCACTGGCTTTTTCCTGCCCCCGGTGGCTCAGTGGGACCAGAAATCCCACCCAGTGGTCTGGGAAAGTGGGCCTGGAGCCAGAGGAAGCTGATGGGGAGGCTCCTACTCCAGGCACCGCTGCGGCTTGAGGCTGACACTCCTGGCCCAGAAAGGGTTCTAATTACCGTTCAGGAGCCTAATTATCTACATGCACTGGCCAGTGGGGACTCTGAGCTCCCTAGGGCCCTAACACAGCCCTTGGTTCTCCCCACCCCTCCGAGCAGGGGCTTTGGTCTTTGCATCTTCATTTGCCTACATTTGCATATAGCCTCTTGGCACTGACCTAAAACAAACCCTTAAAAATCATGGAGTGTCCTTGTCCCTCACCCCAAAGTCTCCTAGCCATGATGTAGAGGGGGAGACTGAGGCCCTGAGGCCCATAAGCTATCCAGAATTTTGGCCCCCAGGTTCCTGGTCTCCCCATTTTAGAACTGGGACCCACAGAACACACAGCTCAGTAAGTAAAGCTATGGGGGTGCCTTAACACAAAGGGCAGACAGCCTTCCTACCCACTTGAGGGAAAAGGGGGTTACCAAAACCCTCCCCGAGCAGAATGGACTATACTGATGAAAGCAGTGGAATGAGAGAGCCTACTGACCCAACACTGTGTTAGTTAATCCTTAAAAAAAACCCATGAGGTTTTACTGTTGAGCTCTGCTTGACAGAGGAGGAACTAGGCTGACAAGGGTAGAGTGGGGATTTGAGCTCTGATTTGCCTGAATGTGATCAGAGAAAAACGTCCAACCTTTCATCAGGCAGGACAGATGACACAAAATGGAGAGATAGGTGAGAGAGTGGGGCTGAGGGGATGTCTGACCAGAGCTTGGCCCTCCTGCTCCAGGAAGCAGAGATTACATCTGTGCCTATCTCCCTTCATCTGCAATACCCTGCCTTGCACAGAGAGGCCAAAAGCTTGTCCAGGGCCACACAGCAGCTAGGGAAGCCAGCAGCCCTAGAGAGGGCAGACGCTCCCAGCAAGGGCCTTGGCGGCTACCCTGACTCTTCCTCAAATGTGTTTTGATTTTCATGGCCCTTCTCCTCCAGGAAGTCCTCCTGGCTATTCCAGCCTCTGCAGAACCCTAGTTTTAAGCTCCCACCAGCCCTGCCAGGAAATTGGAACCACAGGCCTCCCCTGCTTGACTTCTTTCTGAGTCTGGTCTCCTCTACTGGCCAAAAGGGAGCTCTCAGGGCTCCTTCTTCCTCTCCCCTCCGGCCTCCCTGGAGTGTGGGCAGCATAGGCTGAAGATCCTGGGGCCTGGGTAAAGAGGCGCTGAGAAGCAGCAGCCAGGGTGGGCAGGAGTCAGGTGACACCCACGTTTTCACCCACCCACGAGGCTTCCAACTGCAGAGAGCAGGACAGGCAGGGGACACCAGGCAGCCTCTCTTCTGCTGGTTGCTGCGACCATGGGCCCAGACCACAGAAGGGGCGGGGGAGGGAAGCTGCGGTTGGAGGCTCAGCCCCACTGAGGCATATGCAGCTAGCTTGTGATGAGAAGCTAATCTCATCACAGAACCTCAGAACCAGGAAGAGAAACTGAGCTGGCAGAAAGGGTGAGCTGGGCTGTGTGGGGCCCTCAGATCCCTGGAGGCCTGCCAAGGGGAGCTTCCGGACAGTCACTGGACAAACCACTTCTCCCTTCAGGGCCTCAGTTTCCCCATGGGAAAAACGGGACACTCTCTCCCTGGTCCTGCCAGTTTGCCTCTGATTGGTGCCAGCTGCATAAGGCCCGAAAAACAAGACACTCCCCCTTGATCGAGCACTCCTCATCCTCCAGCAGGCTTCGGCCTCTCCAGGGAAGCAGTGGCCATCCCCCTGAAGTGAGCCTCGCCCTGATCACGTCTCCCCTCAGCCACGCAGGGAGCACACCAGCTCTTCCTTCACCAGCTCTTTATTTTTAGGTCTGAATTTGACTTTAATCATTACTTAGCGGATTCTATTTCCAGCACTTGGATGAAGGGACCCAGAGGAGAGGAGGGAGGGAGGCAGTGCTCCCGGCCTGGCATGGGGACCAGCCTGCTCCTCCACCCATCCTGTCCCCAACCAAGCAGGGGGGACTGGGAGACACCCAAAGGGCTTGCCCCAGCCAGGCCAGCATCTTGGAGGGGACCCCACCCTATGACCTCATCCCAGCCCAAGCTGTGGGACAGGAGGGCAGTTGTCATGCCCACTTCCCCTGCACCAAGGCCAGGGCGGAGGGAGGCACCGCACCGGCGAAGGTCTGGCAGCCAGAGGCTGAGGTCATGTGCCTGAGGGACCTCTGCTTTGAACGGGTCACCTGGGGGAGGACCCCCACCTCAGTCCTGGGCCACCCTGAGGTCATCTGGGGCTCTGGTCTCTTAGGCCCTGGGAGTGCCAGGTTGAGACTGGTTTCCTCCACTGCCCAGAGGGTGGCCCCAGGAAAGCACCCCCAGTCACTCTGGTCTCCACAGAAGCAGCACAAGAGGAAGCAAGGGCTGTTCCACCACATACTCAGGACTCAGGTGAGGCCTGGGGAACACCTGCTGAAGAGGAGGGTGCGAACACAAGACTCCCCCAGTGATCCTGGGCCATCTATGTTCCCTTCCTACGCCCAGTTAGGAGGCTCTAGAATCTAGCCCTCAAGCCCCCGGCCCTCTGCTTTCCTCCCTCCCCGCCACCGGGAAAGGGCGGTAAGATGAGGCTGGCATGCGGTCCTGGGGCCAAGTCTCAGTTTTCCCAGATAAAATAAACTCTATCTCCACCAGGGAAATGCAGGGCTGGCCTAAGAGGTGGCTGAAGATGGGTGGCAGGGGGCAACAAGGATCTCAGGAAGGGTCCTTGTGCACTTGGTTCTGGCGCAGGGAGAAGAGAAAGGGGATGGGTGCTGTCAGGTTCCAGGGGTGGGGGGTGCAGGAAGGAAGTCAGGACAGGGCACTGGCCAGCACAGCCTAGAACCTCAGGGACAGAGGGTTTCAGGAGGGCTCACTGGGTAGAAACTAGCCCTTCCTCTGCTGAGCGAGCCATCAGTCAGCCCGGCCAGGCACCCTGCACACGCTAAGGCAGCCTGGGGTAGGAACTCCGTCAACAGTGCCACCCTCTCCTTACAAGGTGCCTACTGGAGGCCAGGGTGTGTGCCAGGCATATTCTAGCACCTTGTTTGGTTGGTTCACACTGTTCTCCCACCCCGCCTCTGAAGCAGGTATCACCATCCCCATTGTGCACCTAAAGGAACTCTGGCTCAGAGGGTGACCTGTCCGTGGTCCCTCCATGGTGGCCTAAATGGCATAACTGGGCCTTGGAACCATGTTGGTTGGGTGCCCCCTGGCTGATTTGGGGGCCTGTAGTAATAACAACTACAACAGCGACAGGTGGGAACAGCCATGTACACGCTCCGTAAGAGGGCCTGAGTGAGGCTGCTGTGGCAGAGCTATTTCGAATATTTTGTAGCTTTTTAGAGGCAAAGTTACACAGACCTTGTAGTAACATGAGAAAATGCCTACAGACATAGTATTAAATGAAAAAAAGGTGTCATGGCATATATACTCAAATGACAGCAGTGAGGAAGGGAAAAGTTGGGAAAAGACCGGCAGGAAACTCCAAAATGCTGATAGTCACTGTGCTGGCAGAGAAATAGTGGACGATTTTTTTTTTGTTTTCTAAATGTTCTGTAGTGCTGTTTTGTTATTTTCCACACTAAAGGAACAAATACATACGTAGTTTTCTTATAAGCTCAGGTCTGCTTCCCTGGGACTGATCTGCCGCCTGGCTCCAGCCCTGGTGTTTTGGGCACCTTCTACCTGGGATGGCCTTTCCGATATGGGGCAGCCATGTGAAACGTGAGGGTCTCTCTCTACCTTCCCTTTCCCAGGGGACTGGTATCAAGGCTCCAAAATACCTCAAAAGACAGAGCCCAGAACTGGACCCAGGCCATCCTGGCCTATCAGGACACCTGGTGGTTCGCTGAGGCAGCCGTGCCATCCTGTGGGTCCCGGGCCTCAGTGCCTGCCTGTGCTCGGGGCTGCTCCATGCGGCTCGGCCTCTTGGGGGCCTGGCGAGCCCTGCAGGGCGCTGGGGCCCGTCTTTGGTCCTTCCTTGCCCCCAACCCAACAGCGATTAGCCACTTCAGAGAGGGAGGAAGGCACCAAGCTTGCCAGATAAAATATATCCCTGCACACACGCCAGCCTGAAGCCCAGGCACATTTTCACAAAGGCCTGGGGACCCTGGACTGCACCTGAATAGCTCACAGTTGGCATAAAAGCACCTAACCATGTTAGGCCTCAGCCCCCGCAGCTCAGGCTGGAAAGGAAGTTAGGGCTGGGTGGGGGCTGGGTAAGGGGAGCCTCATGGGCCTGCTGCATCTGGGCCCCCGTCACTGTGCATGTCAAGGCAACCGGAAAAAACTCAAATTCAAGGGCAGAAGCCTGGGCAGGACAAAACTGCTAGCAGCCCCAAGGGGGCCCAGACCAGCTGAGCATCCTCTAGGGAGCTCCCACCCTCCAGGAAGGAAAATCACCCTGCCACACTCCAACCTTCCCCCTGTTGCCTTCCCCCTGCTCTTGCTGGTGCCCCACCAAGAAAGACACTGGGCCACTGTGGTGTGGTGCGCCTGGAACAGGCCCACTGGGTGTCCCCACTCTGACAATGCTCCTATGCCAAGGCAGTAGGGTGCTCCCTGTAGAAACAGGGCTCTCACCTTCCCCGTCTGGATCCCATTCATGTTCTGAACTTGGCTGCTCCTATGTCAGCTGGTCCAAAGGTATGGGAGGGCTGGGTCAGGACTGAACACCAGGCTGTATCAACTCAGTGCCAGGGCCACACCACAGGAGTGCCGCCCCCACTCACCACATCTCCTATCAGTGGGACCCAGCCTCAGGCACCCGGGGAAACCCCTCAGGCAGGCTGCTGCTCTGCCTGAGCCCAGGTGAAGGCATGGTGGACCCAGAAGCCCTCTTCCTCCTCTCCAGCCTTCTGTAGGGGAGCACATGCTCACCCCACAAGGTCCCTTGAGCCAGGCTGGTGGTCTGTGTCCCTGGTGGGTGAAGACACCTTCCTGATTTCCCTCTCTACCCACAGCAGTGCAGTTCTGCAGAGTGGGGGACGAAGGATAGCTAGGCCTAACTGCCAGAGGCAGCAACTTCCCCCTCGAGCCTCAGTGCCCTGGTCTACAAAATGGGAGGGGAGGTGAGGCCCTAGCTAAGCTCCAAGGATCTCAGTGGCTGGACACGCCCCTTCCTGACACCTGGCCTGGGACCTGAAGAGCCAGGGAGAATGGGCTGAGCCGGCTGCCAGGAGATGGGGGGCACGGTCCTAATGGCCAGTGTCATCTCCACTCACCCAGGAGAGAGGCCCTGCCCAGTTTCTCCACCCCAGGGTCAGAGGTTCCTTGGCTTAGTCCTGGTATTCTGGGAGGCTCAGGGCGACAAACTCAATCTCTGGCAGGCTCAAGTGAGGTGGCTGGTCCCTGGGCTTCCTGAAGCCAGCAGGGCCTCGGTGGGGAATGAGAGGAGGGGTCCGAATCAAGCAGGCCAGGGAACCTGCAGGGAGGCCCTGGGCAGGGAATGGCAAACTGCCCATTTTTCAGGGGCCTGGCCCATGCTGACCCCCTTCCTCCAGGCTCCAACCAGACCCCACACAGGGGTAAGATGGAGATGGCCTAGGGGTGGCCTGAGACAAGTCTGTGGGGTTCACAGGGCAGTACCTCCCTCCTGCACTCCTCTCCTAGTCGGACTGACAGTGACTCCCGGGAGAATTCAAACCCGGGAAGGAGGGGGTAAGAACGGTGGGGGATGGTAGTGGACAGACGGCAGCTGCAACGGAAGCAACAGAAGCGGGACGTGCGACCTCCACTCGCGGCAAGCACTCGGACACCCCACCTCCCCCTGGCCTGCTAAGCAGGCACTCACCTCTCGCGGGGTACTGCGGTCCGGGCCACGTCGATGCGGGCAGCATCAGCGGCCTGCAGGACGGTCCATGCAGCCAGGGGGGAGGGGAGGGGCGCAGGGGTCCCCGGGGGGTGCAGTACAAAGAGGTATTGGTGAGAAAAGAGGGGGAGGAGGGACGTCCAGACAGAGGCGGGGGGATGGCCGCGCGGCCCGGGTCGGGGAGGGAAGAAAGGCCGGGGAAGGGGGGCGGGAGGGAGTTGGGGGAGGAAACAATGTAGCCGGCGCGGCCCCGGCAGAGTTCCGCTTCCGAACGCCGTCACCCAGGTTCGATTTGGGAACGTCGCGCCGGCTGCCGGCGGCTGCCCCGGACGCTGGATCGGGGGCCGCGGGGGCTTCCCGAGCTCCACGCCCCGGAGGCTCCGGCGGTCACAGGCTGGCTGCGGCGGGAGGCACGGCTGGCCGGGGGACGGCCCCGACGGCGGCGCGGCCGGCAGGTCGCCCCGCTCGGACCCCACCCCGGCAGGACCCCCGGGCAGGGTACGGGGTGGGGCGGGAGCCAGAGGGCGGCGGCGGTCTCGGCGGCGGCAGCCAAGCTCCGCTCGCCCCGGGCTCCGCTGGGAGGAAGCTCGCAGGCCTGGCGGAGAAGCGGGGCCGGATCCTCCGCCCGCTGCAGCGCGCCTGCGCGAGCCTGCCCGGAGCGCGGCGCGGCGGGGCGGGGGCCCGCGGGGCGGCGCCCCCTGCCGGGCGCCGGGGAGAGTGCGGGGGGTGTGTCCGCGCCCACGCCCTGCCCCCACCTTCCCGCGCGCTGTTGAAAGCTCCCGTACGCGCCTGCCGGAGCGCAGTTCGCCTTAGGAGCAGCTTCCGAGCGTGCTCGGAGCTCAGCTCCCGGGTTGTAGAAGCGATTGAAGCCGGGCCTGGTCCCCTCTACTTGGATCTGTTTGTGGAGAGTGGTCCTCACTCACAGCAGTAAGCATTCATTCATTCACATTTTCTGGCGCTGACGGAGTGACAGACCCTGTTCTGGAGTTCCCTAGAAGGATCACTTCATTACTGTCAAGGCGTTCTCAGCAGGAGAACTGGCAGGCCAACAGACAAGTGCAAAAAAATAATTGATGAAAGTGGAAAGGTGTGTGCAATGTTCACAGGAAGAAGAAAAGGGAGAAGGCTAGCGGGCAAAGCTGGGACCCCCGGCAGAACAGCACGAGCAAAAGCAGGGAGAGGTCAGAGAGCTTGAGGACTCCGGAACCGTAAATAGCTCAGTAAGGCTGCAGTTTGCAGTGTGGGTCCAAGGGAGTAGTGGGAGATGGCATCCCTGCAAGCGGCAGAGACAAAAAGAGATCTGAAGAGACTTGTGAGACGTTCTCGGATTTTGTTTTCAGCCTGGTCAGTAGCTGTGCGACCTTGGGAAAGTTACTTAACCTCTCTGTGTTATAGTTTCCCCAGTTGCGAAAATAGTACCAACTTCTTAAGGTTTTGTGGGGAGGAAATGAGTTAATACACTTAAAGTCCTTAGTGTGCAGTGGCTGGTGCATGGTTAGCCCTCAGTTTGGTATCACCTGTTTTTATATGTCCTTGTTAACAAGGAGCAGGGAGATGATCTGCTCTGAGCTACAGGAGGGAGAGGGTGTGGGGAGGCAGAGTGAGGGGTGGTGATGGGGGAGAGACCAGAAAGTCCAGTGTAGTCGGAGGTGTTAGGGTACTCCCTAGGAGCTAGGCCCTGAAGGAAGGGTCAGGTGGGGTCGGCAGAGAAGAGGGTCATTCTTCTGTCAGTTTGAAGTTCAAAATAAGTGAAGGGCTGAGGGAGTGAGACAGACAGTAAAGGGCCCTGTGGTAGAGCGAGCTGCAGAGACAGTGTGGCTTCAGACTGCAGAGAGCCTCAATGCCGGGAGCAGGAGTTGGGTGTGCCTCTCCTGACAAACCACAGGTTGGCCCTCTGACCCAATGCCCCCCTGGGCCAGCTTCCCAGTAAGGGCCCGCTCTTCAAGGAGGAAAGTAGTCACAGCCCTGAACCTTTGAGGGACATCTAGTAAGTCTCAAAGATAACTATGGTGTAATAGGAAAATGCACAAATTGGAGGTTCAAATCTCAAAATCAAATCTCAGCTGGGCCACTTACTAACTGTGTGACCTTGGACTGTAACTTCTCTGAGCTCAGTTTCCTCTTCTGTAATATCAAGAGGCTGAAAATATACCTCTCTCAGGAGACACAGAGTACAGATGCAGCAAGATAACTGCCTGGGGGTGGGGTGGGGGAAAGGTGCTCAGCTCTGTTGGTTTCCCTTTCTTTCCTCTGAGGTCAAGATGGAATGATAAACTGGGGCCGGATGGGGCCACCTCTCAGCCTCAAGGAAAGCACCTCAGCAGCTTTGCAAAGGCTTCTGGAAGGGAGAAATTGACATCTCTCCTCCCTGACTGAATCAGGT
Organism: Smutsia gigantea; assembly: GCA_032199065.1. Taxonomy (NCBI): domain Eukaryota; kingdom Metazoa; phylum Chordata; class Mammalia; order Pholidota; family Manidae; genus Smutsia; species Smutsia gigantea. The sequence continues at coordinate 9,912 of JAVSCE010000289.1, read as the reverse complement.
AGCAAAGTAGGAAAGGACTGTGGGGATTTGGGGAAATGCTCTAATCCCTGTCCCAGTTTTGTTTTATTACCAGCCCATCTTCCTTTACCCCAAACAAATTTGGCTTTTTCTCCTGGGTTTGCTGTTTCCTGCAGTATGAACTTTGGAGTCAAATAGAGTTGCATTTGAATCCTGACTCCACCTCCTCACAGCAGAGTAAAATACATTTTTAACTTCCCTAAACCCAAGACGGGGGACAAATCAATAAAGGGCCAAGCCCCACACAGCTGTCCTTTAGTGAAGGTCAATTAACTTCCAACTGCACCATTTATTCATTCATTTGTTCATTCACTCACTCAACAGGTAATTGTGGAGTTTGTGTTAAGTGCTGGGCACTGTCTGGATGCTGGAGATGAGCAAGAAGACCTCCATAGTTCTTACCCAATAGGGTAAATCAATAAACAGGACCCTGAAGGATTCTACTATACGAATTTGGATTTTATTACATGAGCAACAGGGAGCAGTTAAAGGATGTAAAGCAGAGGAGTGACATGACTGAATGAAGATCCCTCTGAGGAGGCTTTGTAGGTCCAGCCAGTGATGATGGAAGTAGGCCTAGTGGATAAAGGAGAGCCATGTAGCATCCCTTGGTAAGGGGCTGTTTGTGAGGAGTCAGGCCATGGGAGCAAGCAGGCCCGACTCTCCAGTGTGGCCACAGCCCCTGGGGAGATGGTGGTGCCGTAGCTGGGGTAGGGAGAGCCAAGGAAATGGGTGGGCTGGGGGTAATGCTTAAGAGCTGGATTTTGGACAAGCTGAGTCTAAGACTCCTGTGACATATGGAGATGTCAAGTTGGCGTACAGAGCCGTGGTTTTACAGACAAGGCTACTGAGGCTCAAATGTCAAGTTACGAGTTCCACACCCAGGATTGGGGTTCAGGTATACATACAAAGCCTGTAGCACCAAACAGCAGATGTTAGGAAAGGAAATTATCAGAGAAGCACCCTTAGATTTTAGAATTGGGGAGGAAGTTTAAGAGGAGCCCTCTGCCAGCCAGGTAGGCTCCAGCACTAGTTTTCTCAGGCTGGGCTGCTTGTCCGGGGTCTGGAGGAACTGAGGCTCAGAGGAGAGGCTGGAGACCCTGGATGTGAGGAGCAGGGCTCTGGACTTCTGATTGCATTTTGATGATATGAAACAATGGGGCTAGCTTGGTGCAAGGCTTGGTTGGTTGTTGGTTGCCAGAAGTCCAGAGCTTAAATGCCCTTATGGGTGGACTGTGCTCTGCTCCCAGGGTCCCAAGGCCTCTCCTCCCTCCACCCTGCCTCCTCCCCTCCCCCAGCCTCTCTGCTCTGAGATGACAGTTTAGAGAAGCTGGTGTGAAACAGTTTGAAACTCAGGCGTCTGGGCGGTCCCCCAGGGCAGAAAACAGGAAGCCAAGATTAAAGGCAGATTTCCAACAAAGTCCCCTTCTACTTCCTGCAGAGCAGGTGCTCAGGCTGAGCTGACTGTGAGCAGTTTCCCTTGCTGACAGCACCTTGGGGTGGCCCTGGGCTGACTAGCCCTCCTGCTTTGGGAGCTGCTCTTTGGTCTTGTCATCATCATCCCCACTGGGGAGCTCCCCCACCCCAGGCCCTTGGGGAATAAGCCTCCTCCAGAAAGAGGCTGTGGATGATAGAAGAACAGTCACTGGGAAAGAGGCCTAGTGGTGGCCCTGACAGGAAACAGCACCGGGACGCCTAGTCAAGGGGCTGCCCCTGTGTCATGCAGCAGCAGAGCCTTGGCCCTTCGGATAAGCCCTCCTACTCTCTGCATACAGCTTGAGCTCCCAGCCTTCCAAAGCTATCCCTGGGGTGAGCATTGCCTACCTGAATCTAGGGGTGCCATACACTGAACACTGTCCTTTGGCTGATTGAGTTTATCGTGAGGGTGAGGTGTTGGTCTGCAAGACCCAGCTTCTAGGGACACGCCTTGCTTCTGACTTCGGGCAAGTCCTCCCTGTCTAGGCCTCTGTATCCCCACCTGTGTAGCAGGTTTGTATTTCATGATTTCCTGAGGCTGACTCGTGTGCACAAGTGGAAGCCCTAGGGATTGGGGGATGGCTGTCAACTCCCTTCCTTCTATCCCCCCTGTGACCAGGGAACTTCATTTGCCGAGCATCTATTAAGTGTCAGGTACATTATTATTATTACTGATGATGGTAGCTAATATTTATTGAGCAGTTACTATGTACATGCATTTTTTAAATGTCAGATTCAGGTCTGTTCTCTTCACTGCATCAGTTTTCTCCAAAGAGATTTTCTAAGAAGTTAGTCTTTGTTTCTGATGTGATGGTGGTAGAAGTCTTGGTGGGGGTGGTTTGGAGGCTTCGTGGCCGTAATGGTGTTAGCAGTGGTGGTGACCCAACCGAGAAGCCACTGGGAGCTGGAGAAACCCACTCCTGTGGCCTGAGGCAGCCTGTGCGTAGGGTCTCCCCTACCACGCCACAGAAGTTAACTGGCTGTGCCCCTGACCTTGAAGGTCATGGGTCCTGGGCTCCCTGATTTGGAATCTCCAGGCAGTGGGTCGATCCAGAGCCAGGTCCATGACATAAATTGGTCGAGGTAGCTGGGATCCTGCACGCTGTCTCGGTGCCTCCCTCATGGCACATACTTCTCATTTCTCCATCCCTGTCTTCTCGCGATGTGTGTCCAGTGGGGACACAGATGTTCAGCAGGGCGATGAGAGCCAAAGGAGGGATGTGCAGCTGGGATGTGGGTGTGGTGCATAGAAGGCCTCCCCATCTGGGTGTCAGAGCCTGCAGGGGGAGAGATGACAGGAGCAGAGGCCTGGAGTGGAAGGGTTTGAGCTTTGGGAGAAGGAGAAAGAGGCCAGGATGTGTGAGGTGTGAGGTGCAGGGCATGGGGACAGAACCTCGGGAGCAGAGGCCGAGCAGCCAGTGCCCGCAGAGCCGCCTACAGACCACAGAGTCTTTAGACCTCCGCCTCAGGCCCTGCTCCTTGAGCATTTTACCACAGCCTCAACTGTGCATTTGCATGTTTAAAAGATTGCTCTTGCTCATGGGTGGAGAACTGATTGGCTTTTTGTCCTCCAGGAAGCTGCAATAACTTTTCCTAAAGCCCAAGGCTAGATCACTCCCCTTTGCTGTGCCCCTGAATGGGGCCCACTTCTCAGCACTGTAGCAGTGACCACCCTCTTTGTGTGGGTTTCCTGATCTGCTTGTGAAGGCTGAAATGTGGTGCTCAGATGTTGGTTGAATGAATGAGTGACATGAATTTCAATTAAGAACAACAACAATATTAATAAGTAACATTAAAATAGGGCTTACATTGTGCCATACACTGCCCTCAGCACTTTACATGTCTTAAGTGTGATTTCATCCTTGCATTATATTCTTGAGATAAGCATCACTACCATCTCCATTTTGCAGCTAAGGAAACTGAGAGGGGTTCCAGGAGGGCGCTCCTTCACCAGATCCTGGGTAGGGCAGGACGGACTAGGGTGCCATCACATCATTCTCACCCAATTAATTTTAATAGCTTCTGGGTTAGAGGTCTGGCTTCCTGCCCAGCTGTGTGACCTTAAGCACAGGTCATTTAATCTTTTGAGCCTCAGTGTCCTCACCTCTAAGCTGGGATGTAGAGGCCCACCTCATGGATTACATGGGACTCTAAAGGGAGATGATGTGAAGTTCACTGCCTAGTGCAGGGCTCCGGTCCAGGTGCACATTCACTTACTGGCGGTTAGATGAATGTTTTTTCTCTGACTCCTTAAACAGACTGTAGAGTCCCAGCTCTCCCCTGCTGTCCTCTAAGCATTCAGTCCAGCTCCGAGGCTTTTGTCTGCTCTTGACCCTGCAGGTTCATAGTGGGATGAGTTGAAACGCTATTTCATCCACTCACCAAATACTGAGGGCATGTTTACTACTTTCCAGGCACCAGGGCCCCTGGGATGGCGCAGGGCCAGAGTTTCCTTGGTTCCCACTGGAGTCCTGGGCTCACAGAGCCTCTTACAGGTTGATGCTTCCCCTGCAGTGCTGCGCAGAGACCTTCACCTGCCAGGTGTCCTCTTCAGCTGGACCAGCCTCCACCCAGAAGTCCCCAGGGTCTGTCTTGTTGTTTCAAAGCCCCAGTTGGTGCTGTTCCTGCTTCTTCATGGGAACTGTTTGGGGAAAGAAGAAAAGAGGTCCTGGGTTCCCTGTGGTGTGAAGGTTGGAAACTTGGCCCAGGGTGGAGGTGGGCAAGGAGAAGGAGCAGGGGGTTTGCCAAGTTTGGGCTGCAAAGGGGAGGAGCTGGGTGCTGGTGAGCTTCAGGCTGAGCTTTTGCAAATCACATGCAAATCCTCTTGATACCTGTGAATAAACTTGTGTGTGCCCGGCATCTGTCCCTGTCAGAGATTGGAGAGCTTTCCCAAGGCCCCTCCCTTGGTTGGGAGTCGGGTGCAGCTGGGTAGGGAAGGGGCTCTTCCTCAGCTGGAGGAGGTTGCAGGAGATGCCATTCAGGGATGAAACCTGGAGGGCCCTTCTTCAGTGGGCTGCAGGGCACCTGGAGGGGAGCATCCCTTTCCTTGGGCTGTTAAGTCCCCAGAGTTTAGTTCTGGAGGTGGGTGTCTGGGTGGGGTCAGCTTTCTGAGGACTGGGGCTGCCTCCTTTTCCTGTCACTCTGTGGAATAGCTCAGAACCTGTAGCAGTAAACGTGTGTTGAGTAAGAGTGATGAATTCCTCTTCTTGGGGTCCCCAGTTGTCACTCCTGCCACAGGACTCGGGGCCCCTGTTCCATGGAAAATGACCTTGCCTACCTCCCTTTTGTCCTCCCCCAGCCCATCTTCTTGCACCTCTGGGTCTCCAGCAGTCCCTTGGACGTCCAGGTCACCTCTCCTCCCAGCCAGTGCCAGTTCTGGTTGGAGAGATGACCCTTTCATCACCCAAAGAGTGCTTCCCCAACCCGGGGGCCGGGCAATGCCAGTTCCTCCGCAAAGGTGCTCCAGCCCTTATCCCGGAGCTCCACCATGGCCGGTCAGCAGTGAGTGTGACGGCCTCACGGGAGTCGGGACCCTCTGAGTGTGGGAGCCTGGGTCCTACTTGCCTGATGTAGACAGGGACCTAGCATTGGTTGAATGGAAGGACTGAGTCTGGCGTGGGGGTTGCTGCGCTGTGTGACAGGACAGAAGCACGGGAAGAGCTTGTTGCTTCTCCCAGTTGGTGCGCGGAAGGAACGTGAGGCTTCAGGTCAGCTCGGGTGAGGGCGTGCGACAGAAGGAAGCAGGGCCACCCACACCAGGGACCCTTGGAGATTATTTTCAGTGGCCGCTGGGAGCGAGAGCCCGGGGCGACATCCTGTTCAAACCGCACTGGAGGCCCGATCTTAGCTGTCTCCTTGTGCCTGCCTTTCTTGGGTGATTGCCGCTTCCCCAGCTTGGTTCTGTCTTTTCTGCCACCTCTTTGAACAGTACGTTTATTTTTTGCTTATGTTAGCCGGAGGCCGGTTTCTGTTTGTGACTTAGAACCTTGCGACGCGCCCCCTGACCCCACATCCACCGGGGCAGCGGGAGATTGAGGTAAGGTCGTGCGTGGGAAGTGACAGATTCATAGCAGCGAGCAGACAAAGGCCGTTGTCTTCGTCTTGCATGCGCCGCGACGACTCGCCTTCTTTCAGGAGTTTGGTCTCACGGGGCTGGCTTGCGGTCTCATCCGGTCGTAGGGGGAACAGCGCCCCCTGGTGGCCAGAGAGCAGATTCCAAGAGGGAGGGAAGAGCTGTGGGGCTGGAGGCAGGGCAAAGTCATACAGCTCAGGCCCACAGTTCCAGGGCCATGTCTGGAGAGCAGGCGCGTGTCAGTTCTGGAAAAAGTTGGCTGCTATGAGCCTAAAGATGACCCTGTCCCGGGCTCGACTAGAGCAGAAGCCAAAGCCGGCCCCCTCCAACGGGGCGAGCTGCAGGGGTAGGTGAGAGCAGGGAAATGAGGGCAGCTGGAGGAGATAAGGCCGCTTCCGGAAAGCATGGGCGGGCTGGCCATCTCTTTGGAGAGAGGCAGAAACTAGCCCTTCCAGAAACCACCCACAGTGGCTGTGGAAGGGCGTTTCTAGATGGGGTGCTGGCAGGGGACAGCCAGATCAGCCCCTCGCTGCCGGGATTCCTCAGGGTTCCCCACCTTGGGATCTCTGTGATTCCAAGACCACCACCACGCTGGCTCCCAAGGCGCGGGCTGGCCTCCACACTGCTGACGCCCTGGGGTGCTCCTGAATAACAGGAGCAAGGCGAGGGTGAGAAGGAAGGCACACTTTGCTGAGTACTGCTGTGTGCTGGGTGTTTGTACATGCGATCCCATTTGATCATCGCCCTTCAAGAACAAACAGTAGATCTTATCTGTATGGAAGCTGGCGCCCACAGAAGGTGATTTGCCCATCTCAAAGCCTGGGCTCTCCCTCCTGCCCCACAAGGGGCCTCTCAGACAGCAGTTCCAGAGGCCTCAGGCTCCAGGTCCTAGGTCTGCCTGGTAATGAAGGAGCAGTGAGCTGGGGGAGATGTTTATATCCTGCTTGTGGAGGCAGAGAGGAGCTTCTGGGGCTGGAAACAGTTTGGGCAGGAAACTGGACCGCAAGGTGGGAAAGCTGGTTAGGAAGGATATGAGGGTACACACTGGGGTCAAACTTCTGGCTTCACAGCCTGATTGAACCTTGTTAGCAGACCTGGTGTCATGTTTTGGTACAGGGAATTCTAGGTCCTGGCCTGAGAACTGAGAACTCTGGCTGGGGCAGAAAGAGCAGCACAGAAAGAGGGGTGCAGAATTGGACAGCTACGGGTGGGGCTGGAGGAAGGGCCATTCTCCTTCTTGCAGATCACGAGCCTGGCTTTTTTCAAGAGCCACCAGCAAGAGCTCACACACCTCAACAAACAAAAAGCAAATAATCCAATTAAAAAATGGGCAGAGGATCTGAACAGACACTTCTCCAAAGAAGAAATTCAGGTGGCCAACAGGCACATGAAAAGATGCTCCACATCGGTAATCATCAGAGAAATGCACATTAGAACCACAGTGAGATATCACCTCACACCAGTTAGGATGGCCAACATCCAAAAGACAAACAACAACAGATGTTGGCGAGGATGTGGAGAAAGGGGAACCCTCCTACACTGCTGATGGGAATGTAAATTAGTTCAACCTTTGTGGAAAGCAGTATGGAGGTTCCTCAAAAAACTAAGAATAGAAATACCATTTGACCCAGGAATTCTACTCCTAGGAATTTACCCTAAGAATGCAGCAGCCCAGTTTGAAAAAGACAGATGCATCCCTATGTTTATTGCAGCACTATTTACAATAGCCAAGAAATGGAAGCAACCTAAGTGTCCATCAGTAGATGAATGGATAAAGAAGATGTGGTACATATACACAATGGAATATTATTAAGCCATAAGAAGAAAACAAATCCTACCATTTGCAACAACATGGATTGAGCTAGAGGGTATTATGCTCAGTGAAATAATCCAGCTGGAGAAAGACAAGTATCAAATGATTTCACTCATCTGTGGAGTATAAGAACAAAGAAAAAAACTCAAGGAGCAAAACAGCAGCAGACTCACAGAACTCAAGAATGGACTAATTTACCAAAGGGAAAGGGACTGGGGAGGGTGGGTGGGAAGGGAGGGATAAGGGGGGAAAAAGGGACATTACAATTACCAGACATAATGTGGGGGGTGCACAGGGAGGGCAGTACAACACAGAGAAGACAAGTAGTGATTCTATAGCATCTTACTATGCTGATGGACAGTGACTGTAATGGGACATGTAATTATATAGATTAATGATACCAAAAAAAAAAAAAAAAGGTCCACCAGCAAGGCTGAGGTCAAGTCCGACTCTGCAAATGACTAGTGGTGTCATCCTGGGCCAGTGACCTCCGTCTCTGTCCCCATCTTCCTGGTGGGCACAAGAACACTGCCCTCACCCAGTGTTGTGAGGACTTATTGGGCCAAAGCACCAGGAGGGACCTGGCAGTGGGCAAGTGCTCAGGAACTTTGCCTGATTCTTAGGCAGAATCAAGGGGGCAGCTAGACTCAAGATGTCTCCAAGATTCTAGGATTTAATTTATTTGAATAGAAGATTCCTGAGAAGAGGTGGGTGGGGGTGTAGGTCCTTGTAGAATGGACCATTTCCATCTCTGTGCCTGTTGGTGAACCTGCAACCCTCATTCACTCACCTGTTGCTCCAGGAAAGTGAGTGATGTAAGAGTTCCAGTGTCTACACCATCAGTGTTCCTGTTGCCCCTAGCTCAGAAAGGATGATGGGCCAGCCCCGCGGGAAGTTAATTCCCTGTCAGTGGAAGTCAGAGAACAGAAGTTGAATGCCTGGTAGGGAGGTGGACAAGGAATTTCTACTTTGTGCTGGTCTATGAAGACCAGGCCAGGGAATGATGGGAGAGGGGGAGGCGGGAGCAGCCTCTGGCTAGTCTGAGTGTCTTCTCCAGAATTTCTCAGTAGGATAGACTTGAGACTTGTCTTGAAGTTGCATTTGCAAAATAAATTTACTTTTCCTTTGATTGTCTATTTGGGATGGGGTTCCCAGGGCTGAGGGTGACCGTCCTCATGTGCTTCTCTGCATGCCCACGAGGGGGCAGCCTAGACTGCCTTCTTCCTGCTCCAGCTCCAGGCTGGAGGATGGGGGCCGGTCCTGGCCTGAGAACTGAGAACACTGGCTGGGGCAGGAAGAGCGGCACAGAAAGAGGGGTGCAGAATTGGACAGCTACGGGTGGGGCTGGAGGAAGGGCCATTCTCCTTCCCGCAGATCATGAGCCTGGCTTTTTTGGCGATGGGGGTGGGGGCAGGTAGGCAGGTTTCCTTTTCCAGTCCTGCTACTGGAAAAAGGTAGAATTTGAAGACTGTAGTTACAGCAAGCATATGGGAAGCTTTCCAGCCGAGCGTTTAGGGACAAACTACCCCTGCTCTGTGGCAGGGAGAGCCTAAGAGTATGGCTGCTGGGAGGAGGGCACCTAGTGCGCACAGCAGGAGAGAAGGCCCATGAGGGCTGTGCGCATGCCCAGTGGGGAAGGATGCAGGAGGAGAACTTAAGGCATGGTGGTGAGCTGGTGAGCAGGTGAGCTGGTGGGCTATGGGCCCTCCTGGAGTCTCTCCTGTCATCCACTGGTTGGGCAAACCACGGTGCTAGCTTTCCAACATCCTGGGCTTGCACACCCCTCTGAAGAAGCAGACCCTGCAGAGAAGGGAGGCTCAAAGTGGGCACTAGTGTGCAGGGAAGCAGGCCTGTGTGTAGTGAGTGTGCTTCCTGGTCTCTTCCCAGGTCAGCTGCCTCCCTGGGCTCTACACCGGCTTACTTAGCACAAACACAGCTGTGGGTAAGACCCCAGGATTTCCACCTCTCCCTCAGAGTGGGGCCTGGGACCCCCTCTGGATGAGGAGATGGGGATCAGGTAATAGCTTTGGGGAGAAGTCAGCTCTTGTCAGACTCATCACGGGCAGGGCAGAAATGCCAGGAGCCCCTTGGGCTTTAACTTGTGGCTGCAGGGTGGGGGCCCGAGAGTTTAGCCTGATCCCAGGATGGTGGAGAGGAAATCCTGCCCAGTCCCACCTTCTGCCTGTTTGCCCAGCTGTGTGGGAACCTGGCAGGAGCAGGACAGGATCCTGTGGCTCTACGGGGTGATGGCAGCTGGGAGGGGGCCTTGGCTGAGCAGAATAAAGGCCTGAGTTTTGGCCTTGCCCATGCACAAATTCATAGGTTCCTAACTAGACCTCAGTTTCCTCACCTGTGCCATGGGAATCACTTATTTACTTATTCATTGCACATTTATCTTAATGTTCAGCTAAGAGCAGGGCTTTTGCCATCCCACCCCTGGGTTTGAGTCTTTCCTCTGCCACTTGCTGGGCAATTTATGTGTTGTCTTCTGAGCCTAGGTTCCTCATCTGTGAAAAGGTGTGAATATAGTGTG